>JAREIK010002454.1:29997-196703 GCA_029783825.1 Sapria himalayana | reverse complement strand
TATTAGTTTCAATTGTCAAAGTTTATAACATTTGAAAATATAATTATTTTAAAATTTTTTAAAAATGTGAATACAATATTTAGTAATAATAAATATTATAATTATATATAATAAAACTAAATATAAACAATTTTATTGATAGATAGTATATCAATTATCAAAAAATAAATTAATAAACTATTATTAATATGATAGATATAAATTAAAATAAAATTAAAAACCTAAAATGATTCAAAATCAACGTAAAATTTATTACTAAATAATAATTTTTTTTAGGTTTTGCATCATTTTATAAGCTTATATGTTTTTTTGATGAAAAATATATTATTTAAATTATATTATTATCACTCATAATTTATTTTGTAATTAATATTTCTAAATTATTTAAATTATATTTTAGGTTTACGAGTTTAAAGGTTTAAGTATTTAGGGGTTTCGGGGTTTAGGAATTTAGATATTTATGTATTTAGGCATTTAATGTTTTATAAGTTTTTTTAAATAATGATATAACAAAAAATTTATTTTTGTTATTTTTTCTCATTTTTGAAGGTTATAATCTTGAAAATATAACAATTTTTAAATTTTTTTATATGTGAATACTATATTTAGTTATGATAATCTTAATAATTATATATGATGTAAATTCATATAAACAATTATATTGAAATATATTATATTAATGATCAAAAAATAAATTAATAAACTATTATTAATAAGATAGATATTATTTTAATTATATTTGCATAAATTTTTTCAAAATCAAAGTAAAATATATTACATAATTATACTTTCTTTGATGTTTTGCTTCTTTTTATAAGTTTATATTTTTTGTTATTAAAAGAATAATTTAAATTATATTCTTTTTCATCATAATTAATTATTAATTTATAATTCTATAAAAATAAACTAATAAATAATTCAAATAATATTTAAAATTATAATGAATACAAATAAAATACAGATTTATTATTTATTATTCAGGATATACTAGTTTAATGGTTTAAGTATTTAGGTGTTTTTGGGTTTAGTGATTTAAGTGTTTAGGCCTTTAGTGATTTATAGTTTTTATTTAAAGAATTAAAAAATAAAAATTTTAATTTTTTGATTTTTTTAACCTTTGAAGGTTTTAATCTTTGAAATTATAATAATTTTTAATTTTTTTTAAATGTGAATAGAATATTCAATTATAATAATTTTAATAATTATATATAATGTAAACTCAATATAAATAATTTTATTAATAGATATTATAATAATGATCAATAAAAATTAATAAACTATTATTAATAAGAATGATATAAATTAAAATATAATTGAAAAATCTAAAATGATTCGAAATAAAAATAAAATATATTACTAAATAATAAATTTTTGTTTTTAAAATTTTGCATGTTTTTATAAGGATATATATTTTTTTTGATGAAAAAAAATTATTTAAATTAGATCTATCTCACTAATAATTTATTTTGTAATTAATATTTCTATAAAAATAAACTGATAAATAATTAAAATAAAAATTTAAAATTATATTTAATAAAAATTAAATTGAGATTTATTAATTTTTATTATTGTACACCTATTTAATAGTTTAAGTATTTAGAGGTTTTGTCGTTTAAAAGTTTAGCAATTTATGTTTTTAGGCATTTAGTGGTTTATAGGTTTTATTTAAATAATAAAATAACAAAAAAAATTGTAATTTTTTATTATTTTCATAGGTTATAACCTTTGAAAATATAATAATATTTAAAATTTTTTGAAATGTGAATACAATATTTAGTTATAATAATATTAATAATTATAAATCATATCAATTTAATATAAACAATTTTATTGATAATAATATAATAATGATCAAAATTTAAATTAATAAACTATTAATAAAAACATTGATATTAATTAAAAAAAATTACAAAACCAAAATTGATTCAAAATTAAAGTAAAATATATTACTAGATAATAATTTTTAATTTTTAAGTTTTTACTTCTTTTATAAGCATATATTTTTTGATTAAAAATAAATATATTAAAATATATATGTCGCTCTCATAATTTAATTTGTAATAAATATTTCTAAAAAAATAAATTAATAAATAATTAAAAGAAATATTAAAATTATATTTTATAGAAATAAAAATTAGATTTATTAATTATTAATTAGTATATAGCGGTTTAATGGTTTATGTATTTAGGCACTATGTGGTTTAGGAATTTACTGATTTAACTGTGTATGCATTTAGTTGTTTATAGGTTTTATTAAAAAAATAAATAAAAAAAGATTATTTTTATTATTTTTTGAAATTTTCAAAGGTTATAACCTTTGAATATATAATAATTTTTAATTTTTTTTAAATGTGAATACTATATTTAGTTATAATAATCATTATATTTATATCATATAAATTCAATATAAACAATTTATTGATAAATATTCTAATAATGATCAAAAAATAAAATAATAATCTATTATTAATAAGATAGTTATCAATTAAAATATAATTACAAAACCTAAAATGATTCAAAAGAAAAGCAAAATATATTACTATATAATAATTTTGTGTTTTGAAAATTTTTTTCTTTTAACAAGTTTATCAATAATTTTTTGATGAAAAATAATTTATAAATTATATTTGTCCAACTCAATTTATTTTGTAATTAATATTTATATATAAATAAACAAATAAATAATTAAAATGAATAGTTAAAATTATAATGACAAAAAATGAGATTTATTATTTATTATTTAGTGATACCAGTTTAATTTAAATTAGATCTGTCTCACTAATAATTTATTTTGTAATTAATATTTCTATAAAATAAATTGATAACTAATTAAAATAAAAATTTAAAATTATACTGAATAAAAATTAAAATGAGATTTATGATTTATTATTAATGTATGCCAATTTAATGATTTAAGTATTTAGAGGTTTTGTCATTAGGAGTTTAGCGATTTATGTTTTTAGGCTTTTAGTGGTTTATAGGTTTTATTTAAAAAAATAAAATAACAAAAAAATTTTATAATTTTTTATCATTTTCATAGGTTATAACATTTGAAAATATAATAATATTTAAAATTTTTTAAAATTTTAATATAATATTTTGTTATAATAATATTAATAATTATATATCATATAAATTTAATATAAATAATTTTATTGATAGATATTATAATAATGATGAAAAATTAAATTAATAAACTATTTATAATAAGATAGATATTAATTAAAAAAATATTTACAAAACCCAAATTGATTCAAAATTAAAGTAAAATATATAGTTGATAATAATTTTAAATTTTTAATAATACTTCTTTTATACTTCTTTTAAAAGTGTATATATATTTTTGATTAAAAATAAATTATCCAAATTATGTTGTCACACTCATAATTTATTTTGTAATAAAAATTTCTATAAAAATAAAAATAAATAATTAAAATGAATATTTACAATAATAATAAATTGAAATAAAAATTCAATTTATTAATTATTAAGTCGTATATAGTGGTTTAATGGTTTATGTATTTAGGCATTACGGGGTTTAGGAGTTTACTGATATAACTGTGTATGCATTTAGTGGTTTATAGGTTTTATTTAAAAAATAAAATAACAAAAAATTTATTTTTATTATTTTTTCATATTTCCAAAGGTATTAACCTTTGTAAATATAATAATTTTTAAATTTTTTCAAAAGTAATTCAATATTTAGTTATAATACATTATATTTATATATCATATAAATTCAATATAAACAATTTTATTGATAAATATTCTAATAATGATCAAAAAATAAATTAATAAACAATTATTAATAAGATAGATATCAATTAAAATATAATTACAAAATCTAAAATGATTCAGGAGAGCAAAATATTACTATATAATAAATTTTAGATTTTAAATTTTTTATTCTTTTTATAAGTTTATCTATATTTTTCGATGAAAAATAATTTATATAAATTAAATTTGTCTAACTTATAATTTATTTTGTAATTAATATTTATATAAAGATAAATGAATAAATAATTAAAATCAATTTTTAAAATTATAATGAAAAAAATAATATTGAGATTTATTATTTATTATTTAGTGTATACTAGTTTAAAAGGATTATCTTTTTAGGGTTTTAGAGATTTGGGAGTTATTGATTTAACTGTTTTGGCATTTAGTAGTTTATAGGATTTATTTAAACAATTAAATAAGAAAAAAGTTATTTTTGATATTTTCTCACATTTTCTAAGGTTATAACCTTTGAAAATATAATAATTTTAAAATTTTTTAAAAATGTGAATACAATATTTTGTAATAAAAATAATTATAATTATATATCTAAACAAAATATAAATAATTTTATTGATAGATATTAAATCAATTATCAAAAAATAAATTAATATGCTATTATTAATATGATAGATATAAATTAAAATATAATTGCAAAACCTAAAATTATTCAAAATCAAAGTAAAATTTATTACTAAATAATAATTTTTGTTTCTTAGTTTTTGCTTCTTTTTATAAGCTTATATTTTTTTTGATGAAAAATAAATTATTTAAATTAAATTTGTTTCACTCATAATTTATTTTGTAATTAATATTTTAATAAATTATTTAAATTATAATTAAGGTTTACGAGTATAAAGGTTTAAGTATTTAGGGGCTTTTGTGTTAAGGAGTTTAAAGGTTTAAGTATTTAGGAGGGATTAGTGGTTTATAAGTTTTATTTAAACAATGATATAGTATAAAATTTATTTTTTTTTATTTTTTCTAATTTTTGAAGGTTATATCATTTGAAAATATAATAATTTTAAAATTTTTTTCAAATGTAAATATAAAATTTATTTATAATAATCTTTATAAATATAAGTCATTTAAATTCAATATAAATAATTACATTGCTAGATTTTATAATAATGATCAAAAAATAAATTAATAAACTATTATTAATAAAATAGATATTATTTAAAAAGTATTTTCAAAATCTAAATTTATTCAAATAAAAGTAAAATATTACTAAATAATAATCTTTTTTATGTTTGCTTTTTTTATAAGTTTATATTTTTGTTATTAAAAATAAATTATTTAAATTATATTTGTCTTACTCATAATTTATTTTGTAATTTATAATTCTATAATAATAAACTAATAAATAATTAAAATGAATATTTAAAATTATAATCAATACAAATAAAATTGAAATTAATTATTTATTATTCAAGATATAACGGTTTAATGGTTTAAGTATTTAGGTGTTTTGTGTTTAGGAGTTTAGTGATTCAAATATTTAGACCTTTAGTGATTTATAGTTTTTATTTAAAGAATGAAAAACAAAAAATTAAATTTTTTATTTTTTTTTAATTTTTGAAGGTTATAACCTTTGAAAATATTATAATTTTAAATTTTTTTTAAATGTGAATATAATATTTATTTATAATAATCTTAATAATTATCTATAATGTAAACTCAATATAAATAATTTTATTAATACATATTATAATAATGATCAATAAATAAATTAATAAACTAGTGTTTATAAGAATGATATAAATTAAAATATAATTGTAAAATCTAAAATGATTCAAAATCAAAATAAGATATTGTACTAAATAATAATAATTATTTTTTTTAAAAACAGTATTTATTAATTATAACCCTCTCTTTTGGCGGAGGAATACCATTTTTACAACCTGCTTGCTTGCTACTCGTAGCCCTTTACGCCCTTTTCTCCTACACTAAGCATTAGTTATTATGAATGTAATAAAGAAAACATGGACAAACATATGCTGATTCTAATCCACATAGAGAACAATTTTGAGCTTCTTTAGGAATTTTCAGCATTGTTATTGACTGCACTTTGTTGCTCATTGAAATATGAGTCTTTATCCTTCGATCCCTTTCTTCAAACCAGCTACCTTCCCTTCCTGCCGGGTTTTTAACTCTGTCCAACAGCTTTGTTGAGCTTGTGTAACAAGAGCTGCAAACTTTAATTTTGCAGCAAGCTCTATTAAGCATGGTAAGCTTTGGAATCCTCCGCGGGCACCCATGTACCTGTCAACTGCATACATGCCACAGACACAAAAATTTCCAGCCTCCAGCATTCTGCTGGTTTTCTTTCTCTCTGTTATGTTCCTTAAGTCAGATATTTCTGCTTTCAGCAATTCCATAGTAGCTTTTAGTTGCTCCCACTTGTGGACAGCAGCTATCTATATTGTAACCAACCTAGCCTACTTTTGTGGACTTCTAAATTACATTAACATAATAGCACAGACAATGCAATACCTTATAACACAAACCACTCCTAACCTTAATCCGTTTAAGATGTCCACATCAAAACAAAGTTCATACAAACTTATGAACTATAATACTGGAGACACTTGTGCGCATGACCTTTCTTCCTGTTTTAGCTGACCTTGCTGCTAAGAAAAAACAAAACAACCAAAACTACAGGTATACAGGCCATTCTTACTCTCTGTAGTGTAATTCCAAACCTGCAGTGAAATGAAATTTTGTGGGGGAATCCAGAATTTAGTCACAATGTAATTATTTAATTTTGCAAAGTCTTCCTTCAGGACAAGGACGACTTGAGCGAATCTGACACCTGCCCTGTGCTGGTATAAGAAAAAAGAACTTGAAAAATCACAGCGATGACAAAATATTATAATATATTCTCAAACTTTTTTGATTATTCGGATGTATGGAAATTCTTTTATATCTAGTTTTATAATACCATTAAATCTCTCTGGAAGAGAGACTTCATCATATACATGGGCTCTTCAAGTTTTCCTTCTTTTGCTAATTTATCTGCTAAGGCATTTGCTTCCCTATATATGTGCATGGGTGATGCATTTAAGGATATTATAATTTATTAATTTCTTCTAACTCCTCTTCAAATTTCCACAAGCTACTTTTGTTATTTACTAAGTCTACCAATATTTTAGAATCTATTTGTATATCTATATTTGTTAGCTCTTTAGAGTAACATATTCTAAGTCCATCCCTTAATGCTAATATTTCTGCATGGAGGGCAGTTGACGCATTATTGGGGCCTGAGTAGGCAAATATTAAGTGACCACCAGAGTCTTAAGGTGCCTCCTCCACTAGCTAGGCCTATGTTCATGTCAAAGCTACCATCAGTGTTTAGAGCTAATCTACCTTTTTCTGGTTTTTCCCATTTAACTCCTATAATTTTTAGTGGTTTTATTTTGGATACCGTGAGATTCCAGAATTTTAGAGTGTGAGTATCTAGGAGAGGGCTTTGAAGTGCAAGTGGGGAGGATTCCGAGGTGAATTTTATTTCAGTCTTTATTGCTTTCCATATGTCTTCAAGGTCCATTCTGTGTCCTTCATATCTACTATTATTCCTAGCTTTCCATATACACCAGATAGCAATGTGAAGTATGTTATTTTTATGCCATTTCTGTGACCTATGTTGAAAGCATGCATTACTCCATTTAATTAATCTTTTTATAAGAGGAATACATGCATGTTTTAATCACATTTCAGATTCTAGTATCCTCTAGATTTCTATGGCTACATTCCCTTAAGAAAACAGATGATCAAGCTATTCTAGTTTTTGCAAACAGCATTCACATCTCGAGGCAATTTGTATGCCTTTTGTTTTTATGTTTTCATCTATAGGAATAATATTTGAGAAAACTTTCCATGTATTAGTTTTTATTTTTTGACTATTATCATTATCCCATATCCATTTAAATAAAGGTTGGATTTTTTTTCTACTTCTAACTTTTTCTTTAATGGTTTTAAGTGAAAATGTTGCATCTGCACTCAAAGTCCATTTCCAACCATTTTTAGTAAGTTTGGAATGTTTTTCCACTAATTTTCTTTGTTTGAACATTTGAATCCAAATTTGAGATGCTTTGTTCTTATTTCTAATCCTATATATATATCATCCTCTATACAATAATTAGCTCACATAAATTCAGCACATAATTATTATTTTCTTTGATCCTCCACCATCTTTTGCATGCCCATGCTTTAGCTAGCTCATTTAAATCAGTAAAGCCGAGGCCAGTCTCCTATAAGGGGTAGCAAAGGTCTTTCCATTTTTTCCAATGTAACTTTCTTTTGCCACTTTTTGAACCCCATAAGAAATGGGCTAATTCCTTCTCTATTCTTTTTTTATCCGACACTAGAAGGTGAGTAATCATCAAATTCTGCATGATTATGCTTTGTAATACATGAGTGATCAAAGCAATTCTACCACTCATTGAAAGTGTGTCCACTTTCCATCCAGGTATTTTTTTTTTAATTTTCTCAAGTAGGAAATCTAGGTATATTGATTTTAATTTTCCTTCGTATATTGGGCATCCAAGATATTGAAGTGCACCTTTTATCTGTGTGAAACCTGTTATTTTGTTAATTCTATGCCCTAGACTTTTTGGGGCTTTTTTGGCAATCATAAATTGACATTTTTTTTATTAATTTTCTGTCCCGTTTCTTTTTCTAAGATTTTTAGAAAAAGGGGATCACCCCGCCTTAATCCTCTCATCGGCTTGATATCTTTTCCTAGTTCTCCATTGACAAGAATTTTAAACCAAGGACTTGATATGCATCTATAAATCAAGTCAGTCCAGGTTTCATAAAAACCCATTTTTCTCATGACAAAACATAAAATTTTCCTTTCAATTATATCAAAAGCTTTTGAGAGATCTAGTTTTAGCAGTACATTATGACCTCTAGATTTGGATCCTATTTCTCTGATTATTTCTTTAGCTAAACAAATATTTTTATTAGTAATCTATTTTTCATAAATCTTGATTGTTCTTTAGAAATAATTTTTGGCAATACTACAGCTAATCTGTTTTGAAGTAACTTAGTCAAGATTTTATAAATGGAGTTACACAGGTATAGGTCTAAAGTCTTCGGCTTTATGTGGGTTTTCCATTTTAGGAATAAGAACCAAGTATAAACTGCTCCATTTCTTGCCTATTTCTACACCACAGAATATCCAATGTATAGCCCATAGGAGGTCATTTTTAATGATTGGCCAACAGTTTTGATAGAACTTAATATTCCACCTATCAGGTCTCGGGGCACTATTTTTTCCCATGCTAAAAACAATAAACTTCAGTTCTTCTTCATCCGGGAATTTGGTGAGTGCATCATTTTCTTCGTTGGTAATTTTATGATCTATCTTATTTAGGAGATAGTCTCCATTCAAATTTGTAATTCCTCTAAATTGATTTTCAAAATATTCATCTAGGTGATTTTTAATTTCTAAGTTAGTGTCTACCCATGTGTTTAGGTTGTTTTTTATACCTTTTATTCTTTGTTTTTGGGTTTTGATTTTGATTGTTTTCTGGAAAAACTTCTTATTTTTATCCCCTTCTTTTATCCATTTAATTTTAGCTTTTTATTTCCATAATACTTCCTCCATTAGCAATTTTAATTTTAGCTCATCCTGTGATTTATTTAGTTCCTTCTACTTTCTGAATTTTGAAGTATTTCGTATTCTAACTTTTTTTTCAACTATCTTTTCTACTCCTATAATATTTTTGTTAATGTTGCCGAAGGAGTCTCTATTCCATATTATTAAGTGCTTTTTTAGCCTTTCTAATTTTTTATTCTAGATTTGAACGTTGTTACTTGTTATTTCTTGCATCCATGAATTTTTAATTGTATTGATAAAATCATGGTGTAAGGACCATGCATTCTGAAATTTAAACGACTTATTCTTGATTTTATTTTTTTTTACGGAAATTAATCGTGGATTGTGGTCAGAGCAGGTTCTATTTAAATGTCTAATGGCTGTGGAGCCATAAGCTTCTAGCCATTTGACATTATGAAGAATTCTATCCAGTCTTGCCCATATGGTGCCTTTAACTTTCCAGTTATTACACCAAATGTATTGGGGCCTGAAAAGCTAGCTTCCATCAAACTAGCCTCTGATATCGTATCATTAAAGTGAGCGATAGCTTTTTTATTGGAGGGGTTGCCCCCTTTTTTCTCGCTAGCCTTTTTTATAATATTGAAATCTCCTCCTATTATCCATGGTTTATTTATTTTAGCAGTTTTAAGAATATCATTCCAAAGCTCCCTTCTACCTTCTTTAGTATATTTGGCATAAACTACTGAAATGATCTCTTCGGTATTATCTAAAGAAAAGTTAATAATTTGATTCGTATCTTCTAAAATAATTATATTAAATAAGCTTTTCCAGAAAATCCAGATTTTGTTATTTTTATTAGAGAAAGAGTAATCAAACCCTAAAAGCTTTTTGTAGTATTCTAGTTTATCCTTATTTACAATGGGTTCGACAAGTATAATAATTGGAGTTTTATATAATTAAATCAATTTTTAACTCTTTTTATTGAGGAGGGGTTTGAGATACCCCTCACATTACAGTAGAGGAATCTAAACATTAGAAGTGGATTTAGCCCAAGCTCTTGTAGTGCATTTTGATTCATATGTTTTATCTAATTATTTTTTCATGTTTCTAGATTTTTTAATTGAACTAAAATCTCTGATTTTCATTTTTCCATTCCGTGCATAGCTGTAATGCCATGAGTTTTATTTCCTCCATGGCCCAATCTCTATCTCCCGTTATATTTTTCAAATTATCAATTTCTAAATCATCTTTGGTGGCTTTTATAAAATTAGAATCTTCCTCATTTATATTTAACATGAAATCGCTTCTAACCTCTAAATTTTCATCTAAGTTATTTCCTAACTCCTCTTGCCCTTTCCTTCTCCCCGCACTCTTTTTTTTGGTTTCGAATCTACCTCTCCTAATTTTGTTATTTATTTCAGCTATTTTTAGTATTAGTTCATGGTTTTTAGCCACTTCAGAATCTTCTTCTAAATTATTTTTAGCATTTTTCTCTAAGTTATTTTTAGCATTTTCCTCAAAATTACTAATTTTTCTAGCCCGTTCAAAAACTTCTTTCCTAGTGGGGACATATTCCACTATTTTCATTCCTGTAACAACACCCATACAGTTCTGTTCACTATGTTGAGGGGGTTTAATTCTATATTCTTCCCTCTTATTTCTTGTTTCTATTCTAGGGCCAAACCTCTATTTGTTACTGTAAATTTTTTAACCAAATAATGTTCACATGAATGCCCCAGTTTATTACAGCAGGAGCAGTAGCTTGGGAGATTTTCTGGAATCACTTCTTGCTAGAATCCATTTCCATTTTTACTGCCAATCCATATACGGTGAGGGATGTGTTGTAGTAAGTTCACTTCTATGCAGAGCCGGGCTACACTTGGTCGAGATAACATGGTAGTGGCACCATCAAGGAGAAGAGGGGTGCCAACTACACTAGCTATATGATAGAGGGAGAGCTTATCAAAGAAGTGAATAGGTAGCATAGGGAAGAAAAACCAAACCGAGTATAATGGCGACTCCTGATTGGTTGTGAAGGAAGGCGTCCATCTGAAGGCTCTCATAGGATAGCCCAAGATATACCATACTGCCTTCAACCATACTCTATGAAAATCCTCCTCGGTGGATAGTTGAATTAGAATATGTTAGCATCCAGAACACCGGTTTTTGACAGACCTTTAAGTTTCAGTGAAGCGAAGAATGTTCTGATATCTTCAATGCGAGGTCGCCCATGGGAGAATTTTCCCACTATCGTGTATTTGTGAGCTTCAGCAAGCATGGAAATGTCGGGAGGGGAGAACTCTATCGAGAGTTCTCCATTTTTTTACCCGTGAATTTCCGAAGATTCAGAATAGTGATGCGTGGTCCTTTTAATTTGATAAGCAAATGACTTCTTATCACTTAATAGATCAAATTGCTCCATTTTAGAATGAAATCGGCTTCTTCTTCAATGCAAATTGTTTTTTCTCTCTCTAAAAAATGTGTTTCTCTCTCTAGAAATTGTGAGCAAAACTTGAATAAAAACTTATTCTTTTTTCAAATCTCTAAATAATAATTATTTATTTTTAAAATTTGCCTTTTTTTATAAGAATTTTTTTAATAAAAAATAAATTATTTAAACTATATATGTACACTAATAATTTATTTTGTAATTAATATTTATATAAAAATAAACTAATAAATAATTAAAATGAATATTTAAAATTATAATGAATATTAATAAAAATTAGATTTATTATTTATTATTTGGACAATACTAATTTAATGTTTTAAGTATTTATGGGCTTCGAGGTTTAGGAGTTTAGACATTTTAGAATTTAGTTATTTTAGAATTTAGTTATTTAGTGGTTTATAGGTTTTATATAAAAAATAAAATAACAAAAAAATTATTTTTGTTATTTTTTCTCATTTTTGAATGTTATAACCTTTGAAAATATAATAATTTATAATTTTTTTTGAAAAGTGAATATATATCATATAATAATCATAATAATAATCATAATAATTATATATCATATAAATTCAATATAAACTATTTTATTGATTTATATTATAATAATGATCATATAAAAGTAATTAACAATTATTGATAAGATAAATATTGTTTAAAATATATTTTAAAAACCTAAAATGATTCGTTAATCAAAGTGAAATATTTTATGAAATATTAATTTTAAATTTTTAAATTTTTGGATCCATTTATAAGCCTATATATTTTTTGATGAAAAATAAAAATATTTAAATTATATTTGTCTCAAATAATTTATTTTTTAATTTATATTTCTATAAAAATAAACTAATAAATAATTAAAATGTATATTTAAAATTACAACTAATACTAATAAAAATGAGATTTAAGATTTATTATTTAGGGTATAACTATTTAATTGTTTAAGTTTTTTGTGGTTTTGGGGTTAATGAGTTTATTGATTTATATTTTCACATTTAGGTGTTTATAGGTTTTATTTAATCAAATAAATAACAAAAAATTTATATTTATGAATTTCTGTGATTTTCAAATGTTATAACCTTTAAAAATATAATAATTTTATAATAGTTATAAAATAGGAATACAATATTTAGTTATAATAATCTTAAAGATTATATTTGTTGTAAATTCAATATAAAAAAATTTATTAATATATATTATTATAATGATCAAAAAATAAAATAATAAACTATTATTAATAAGATAGATATTAATTAAAATATATTTGCAAAAACCAAAATAATTCAAATCAAAGTAAATTATATTACTAAATAAATTTTAAATTTTTGAAATTTTGTTTATTTTTATAAGCTTATTTTTTTTCATAAAAAATAATTTATTTAAATTATATATGTCTCACTCATTATTTAATTTGTAATTAATATTTCTATAAAAATAAACTAAAAAATAATTAAAAT
Organism: Sapria himalayana; assembly: GCA_029783825.1. Taxonomy (NCBI): domain Eukaryota; kingdom Viridiplantae; phylum Streptophyta; class Magnoliopsida; order Malpighiales; family Rafflesiaceae; genus Sapria; species Sapria himalayana. The sequence goes on along the minus strand of JAREIK010002454.1, from coordinate 183,454 downwards.
GAATATTTAAAATCATAATGAATACAAATAAAAATGAATTTATTATTTATTATTTAGGTTTAGAGGTTTAATGGTTTAGGTATTTAGGAGATTTTGGTGTTTAGGAGTCTAGAGATTTAAATGTTTAGGCATTTAGTGGTTTATAAGTTTTATTTAAAGAATAAAATAATAAAATAATTATTTTTGTGATTTTTTATCATTTTTGAAGGTTATAACCTTTGAAAATATAATAATTTTTAAATTTTTTTCAAATGTAAATATAATATTTAGTTATAATAATCTTAATAATTATAAGACATTTACATTGAATATAAGTAATTTTATTGTTATATATTATAAAAATGATCAAATAATAAATTAATAAACTTTTATTAATGAGATTGATAGCAATTAAAATATAATTGCAAAACCTATATATAATGATTCAAAATGAAAGTAAAATATATTACTAAATAATACTTTTTTGTTTTTAAATTATTTCTTCTTTTTATAAGCTTATATATTTTTTTGATTAAAAATAAATTATTAAAATTATATATGTCTAACTCATTATTTATTTTGTAATTAATATTTCTATAAACAATAAACTAATAAATAATTAAAATGAATATTTAAAATGATAATGAATACAAATTAAAATGAGATTTATGATTTAATATATATTGTATTCCGGTTTAATGGTTTGATTATTTAGAAATTTTGTCGTTTAGGAGTTTATCAATTTATGTTTTTAGGCATTTAGTGGTTTATAGGTTTTATTTATATAATAAAAATCAAAAAATTTTTTTTTAGATTTTTTCTGATTTTCAAAGGATATAAACATTAAAAATAATTTAATATTTAAAATTTTTTGAAATATGAATATAATATTTTGTTATAATAATATTAATAATTATATATCATATAAATTTAATATAAATAATTTTATTGATAGATAATATACAAATGATCAAAAATTAAATTAATAAACTATTAATAAAAAGATAGATATTAATTAAAAAATATTTACAAAACCCAAATTGATTCAAAATTATAGTAAAATATATTACTGGATAATAATTTTTAATTTTTAAATTTTTACTTCTTTTATAAGCGTATATTTTTTATTAAAAATAAATTAATTAATTTATATTTGTCGCACTCAACTTTATTTTATAATAAATATATCTCTAAAAATAAACTTATAAATAATTAAAATGAATATTTAAAATTATAATAAATAGAAATAAAAATTAGATTTATTAATTATTAAGTAGTATATAGAATTTTAATAATTTATGTATTTAGGCATTACAGTGTTTAGGAGTTTATGATTTAACTGTGTATGCATTTAGTGGTTTATAGTTTTTATTTAAAAAATAAAATAAAAAAAATTATTTTTTATTTTTTGATATTTTCAAAGGTTATATAACATTTGAAAATATAATAATTTTTAATTTTTTTTCAAAAGTGAATAAATATTTATTTATAATAATTATAATAATTATATATCATATAAATTCAATATAAACAATTTTATTGATAGATATTCTAATAATTATCAAAAAATAAATTAAAAATCTATTATGAATAAGATTGATATTACTTAAAATATAATATCAAAACCTAAAATGATTCAAAAGCAAAGCAAAATATATTACTAAATAATAATTATTTGTTTTAAATTTTTATTCTTTTTATAAGCTTATGTATTTTTTGATGAAAAATAATTTTTATAAATTTTATTTTTAACTCATAATTTATTTTATATTTAATATATATATATAAACAAAAAACTAAAGAATCAAAATAAATTTTTTAAATTATAATGAAAACAAATAAAATGAGATTAATTAATTATTATTTAGGGTATCCCGTTTTAAAAGATTATCTATATAGGGGTATCAGGATTTTGTATTTTAGTGATTTAAGTGTTTATGCATTTAGTAGTTTATAGATTTTATTTAAACAATAAAATAACAAAAAAATATTTTTTTTTATTTTCATATGTTAAAAGGTTATAATCTTTGAAAATATAATAATTTTTAAATTTTTTTCAAAAGTAAATATAATATTTAGTTATAATAATTAATAAATATATATATATCATATAAATTCAATATAAATATTTTTATTGATAAATATTATAATAATGATACAATAATATTTTAATAATCTATTATTAATAAGTTAGATATCAATTAAAATATAATTACAAAACTTAAAATGATTTAGAAATAAAGCAAAATATATTACAATATAATAATTTTTTGTTTTTATTTTTTTTCTTCTTCTAATTAGTTTATCTATATTTTTTTGTTGAAAATTAATTTATAAAAATTATATTTGTATAACTTATACTTTATTTTGTAATGAATATTTATATAAAACTAAACATATAAATAATTAAAATGAATATTTAAAATAATAATGAAATAAAATGAGATTTATTATTTATTATTTAGATTATACCTGTTTAATTTAAATTATATCTGTCTCACTAATAATTTTTTTTTATTATTATTTCTATAAAAAAAACTGATAAATAATTAAAATAAAAATTTAAAATTATACTTAATAAAAATAAATTGAGACTTATGATTTACTATATGTATACCAATTTAATAGTTTTAGTATTTAACGTTTTGTTATTTAGGAGTTTAGCAATTTAGGTTTTTAGGGATTTAGTGGTTTATAGGTTTTATTTAAATAATGAAATAACAAAAAATTTATTTTTGATATTTTTTCAAATTTTCAAAGTTTATAACATTTGAAAATATGATAATTTTAAAATTTTATAAAAATGTTTATACAATATTTAGTAATAATAATTAATATAACTATATATAATATCAACTAAATATAAACAATTTTATTGATAATATTATAGCCAATTATCAAAAAATAAATTAATTAAACTATAATTAATATGATATATAATATAAAATATAATTAAACAAACAAAAATGATTCAAATCAAAGTAAAAATTTATTACTAAATAATAATTTTTTTTGTTTTTGCATCATTTTATCAGGCTTATATATTTTTTTGATGAAAAATATATTATATAAATTATATTTGTATCACTTATAATTTATTTTGAAAATTAATATTTATATAAATTATTATAATTATTTTAAGGTTTACGAGTTTAAAGGTTCAAGTATTTAGGGGCTTCGGGGTTTAGGAGTTTAGAGATTTATGTATTTAGGCATTTAATGGTTTATAAGTTTTTATATAAAAAATTATATAACAAAAAATTTATTTTGTTATTTTTTATCATTTTTGAAGGTTATAAAACCTTTGAAAATATAATAATTTTAAATTTTTTTATAAGTGAATACTATAGTTAGTTATGATAAGTTTTAATAATTATATATATGTAAATTCACATATAAATAATTACATTGATATATATTATAATTAATGATCAAAAAATAAATTAATATACTTTTCTTGAAAAGAAAGATATTATTTAAAATATTTGCAAACCATAAATTTATTCAAAATCAAATTAAAATATATTACAAAATAATATTTTTTTTTGATGTTTTGCTTCTTTTTATAAGTTTATATTTTTTTTAATTAAAGTAAATTCTTTAATTATATTGTATTCCACTAATTATTTTTAATTTATAATTCGATAAAAATAAACTAATAAATAATTAAAATGAATATTTAAAATTAGAATGAATACAAATCAAATTGAGATTTTTATATTTTATTATTCAGCATATTACTAGTTTAATGGTTTAAGTATTTAGGGTTTTCGAGATTTAGAAGTTATTGATTTAAGTATTTAGGCATTTTATGGTTTATAGCTTTTATTTAAACAAAGAAATAACAAAAAATTTATTTTTGATATTTTATCAAATTTTCAAAAGTCATAACATTTGAAAATATATTAATTTTAAAATTTTTTAAAAATGTGAATACAATATTTTGTAATAATAATTATTTTAACTATTTTTATATAAAATAAATTTAAACAATTTTATTGATTAATATTATCTAAATTATCAAAAGATAAATTAATAAACTATTATTAATATGATAGATATAAATTAAAATATAATTAAAAACATCAAATGATTCAAAATCAAAGTAAAATTTATTACTAAATAATAATTTTTTTTTTAGTTTTTGTATCATTTTATAAGCTTATATATTTTTTTGATATTATTTAGATTATATTTGTCAATCATAATTTATTTTTTAATTAATATTTCTATAAATTATTTAAATTATATTTAAGGTTTATGTGTTGAAAGGTTTAGGTATTTAGGGGTTTTGGGGTTTAGGAGTTTAGAGATTTATGAATTTAGGCATTTAATGGTTTATAAGTTTTATTTAAACAATGATATAACAAAAAATTTATTTTTGTTATTTTTTCTCATTTTTGAAGGTTATAACCTTTGAAAATATAACAATTTTTAAATTTTTTTATATGTGAATACTATATTTAGTTATGATAATCTTAATAAATATTTACCTTGTTAATTCAATATAAACAATTATATTGATAGATATTATATTAATGATCATAAAATAAATTAATAAATAATTATTAAAAAGATAGATATTTTTTAAAATATATTTGCAAAACGTAAATTTATTCAAAATCAAAATAAAATATAATAGTAAATAATAATTTTTTTGATGTTTTGCTTCTTTTTATAAGTTTATATTTTTTGTTATTAAAAGTAAATTATTTAAATTATATTTGTCTTCCACGTAATTTATATTTAATTTATAATTCTATAAAATTAAACTAAAAAATAATTAAAATGAATATTTAAAATTATAATGAATACAAATAAAATTGAAATTTATTATTTATTATTCAGGATATACTACTTTAATGGTTTACGTATTTAGGTATTTTGGGGTTTAGTGATTTAAGTGTTTAGGACTTTAGTGATTTATAGTTTTTATTTAAAGAATAAAAAATAAAAAATTAAATTTTTTGATTTTTTTAATTTATGAAGGTTATAACCTTTGAAAATATAATAATGTTTAATTTTTTTTAAATGTTAATATAATATTTAGTTATAATAATCTTAATAATTTATACAATTTAAACTCAATATAAATAATTTTATTAATAGATATTATAATAATGATCAATAAAAAATTAATAAACTATTATAAATAAGAATGAAATAAATAAAATATAATTTCAAAAACTAAAATGATTCAAAATCAAAATAAAATATATTACAAAATAAAAAAAAATTATTTTTAAAATTTTGATTCTTTTTAAGTATATATTTTTTTGATAAAAAATAAATTATTTAAAATAGATCTGTCTTACTAATAATTTATTTTGTAATTAATATTTCTATAAAAATAAACTGATAAATAATTAAAAAAAATTTAAAATTATACTTAATAAAAATTAAAATGAGATTTATAATTTATTATTAATGTATACCAAATTAATAGTTTAATTATTTATAAGATTTTCATTTAGGAGTTTAGCGATTTATGTTTTTAGGCATTTAGTTGTTTATAGGTTTTATTTAAACAATAAAATAACTAAAAAAAATTTGTAATTTTTTGTCCTTTTCATAGGTTATAATATTATAATAATATTTAGTTATAATAATATTTAAAATATAATAATATTTTAAATATTTATAATATTTATAATATCATATAATAATATATGATATATAAAAATATTTATTAATTTCCTAGGTTATAACCTTTGAAAATATAATAATATTTAAAATTTTTTGAAATGTGAATACAATATTTAGTTATAATAATTTTAATAATTATATATCATATAAATTCAATATAACCAATTTTATTGATAGATATTATAAAAATGATCAAAAAATTAAATTAATAAACTATTAATAATAAGATTAAAAATAATTAAAAAATATTTACAAAACCCAAATTGATTCAAAATTAAAGTAAAAAATATTAATGGATAATAATTTTTAATTTTTAAATTTTTACTTCTTTTATAAGCGTATATATTTTTTTTAATTAAAAATAAATTATTAAAATTATCTTTGTCGCACTCATAATTTATTTTGTAATAATTATTTCTATAAAAATAAACTTATAAATAATTAAAATGAATATTTAAAATAATAATAAATTGAAATATAAATTAGATTTCTTAATTAAAATAATAAACTTATATTTGTCTTCCTAATAAATTATTTTGTAATTTTTTATTCTATAAAAATAAACTAATAAATAATTAAAATAAATATTTAAATTTATAATGAATACAAATAAATTGAGATTTATTATTTATTATTCAGGATATACAGGTTTATGGTTTAAGTATTTAGGTATTTTTGGGTTTAGTCAATTAAGTGTTTATGCCTTAATTGAATTTATCTAATTTCTAAAGGTTATAACCTTTGAAAATATAATTGCAAAATCTAAATTATTCAAAATTAAATTAATATAAATTACTAAATAATAATATTTTGTTTTAAAAGTTTGCCTCTTTTTATGATATTATATTTTTTTGATGAAAAATAAATTATTTATATTATATCGGTCTCACTAATAATTTATTTTGTAATTATATTTCTATAAAAATAAACTGATAATAATTAAAATGAATATTTAAAATTATAATAAATACTAATAAAAATGAGATTTATTATTATTATTTAGAGTATACTAATTTAAAGGACTTATGTATTTATGGGATTCAGGGTTAGGAGTTTAGTGATTAAGAATTTAGGTATTTTGTGGTTTATAGATTTTATTTAAAAAATCTAAAAACAAAAAATTCATTTTTTTATTTTTTCTTATTTTCAAAGGTTATAACCTTTGACAACTTAATAATTTTTAAATTTTTTTTAAAATGTGAAAATATTATTTTGTTATAATAATCTAAATAATTATATATTATGTAAATTCAAAATAAATAATTTTTTTATAGATATTATGATGACGATAATAAAATAAATTAATAAACTATTATTAATTTATTTTATAATAAATATTTATATTAAAATAAACTAATAAATAATTAAAATAAATATTTAAAACTATAATAAATAGGAAGTGAAATTAGATTTATTAATTATTATGTATTATATAGTAGTTTAATGGTTTATGTATTTAGGTATTACGGGGTTTAGGTGTTTACTAATTTAATTGTTTATGCATTTAGTGGTTTATAGGTTTTATTTAAAAAATAAAATAACAAAACATTTAGTTTTATTATTTTTGATATTTTCAAAGGTTATAACCTTTGAAAATTTAATAATTTTTAAATTTTTTTCCAAAGCGAATTCAATATTTAGTTATAATAATAATTATATTTATATATCATATAAATTCAACATAAACAATTTTAGTGATAAATAATCTGATAATGATCAAAAAATAAATTAATAATCTATTATTAATAAGATAGATATCTATTAAAATATAATTACAAAACATAAATGATTCATAAGCAAAGCAAAATATATTACTATATAATAATTTTTGGTTTTGAAATTTTTTTTATTTTAAAAAGTTTATCTATATTTTTTTGATTAAAAATAATTTACATAAATTATATTTGTCTAACTCATAATTTGTTTTTTAATTAATATTTATATAAAATAAAAAATTAATAATTAAAATGAATATTAAAAATTATAATGAAAAAAAATGAGATTTATTATTTCTTATTATAGTATACCGCTTTAATTTAAGTTATATCTGTCTCACTAATATTTATTTTGTAATTAATATTTCTATAAAAATAAACTGATAAATAATTAAAATAAAAATTTAAAATTATACTGAATGTAAATTAAATGACATTTATGATTTATTATTAATGTATACAAGTTTAATAGTTTAAGTATTTTGACGTTTTTGTCGTTTAGGAGTTTAGCAATTTATGTTTTTAGGCATTTAGTGATTTATAGGTTTTATTTAAACAATAAAATAAGAAAAAAAAAATTGTAATTATTTGTCATTTTCAAATGTTATAACCTATTGAAAATTTATAAATATTACAATTTTTTGAAATTGAATATAATATTTAGTTATAATAATTTTAATAATTCTATATCATATAAAATAAATATAAACAATTTTATTGTTAGATATTATAATAATGATCAAAAATTAAATTAATAAACTATTATAATATGATAGATATTAATTAAAAAAATATTTACAAAACCCAAATTGATTCAAAATTAAAGTAAAATATATTAGTTGTTAATAATTTTTAATTTTAATAATACTTCTTTTAAAACTATATATATATTTTTTGATTAAAATAAATTATTTAATTATATGTGTTACACTCATAATTATTATGTAATAAAAATTTATATAAAAATAAACAAATACATAATTAAAATGAATATTTAAAATTATAATAAATCGAAATAAAAATTAGATTTCTTATTTATTAAGTAGTATATAGTGGTTTACTGGTTTATGTATTTAGGCATTACGAGCTTTAAAAGTTTACTGATTTAAATGTGTATGCATTAGTGGTTTATAGGTTTTATTTAAAAATTAAAATAACAAAAAATTTATTTTTATTATTTTTCATATTTCCAAAGGTTATAACCCTTTGGAAATATGATAATTTTTAAATTTTTTCAAAAGTTAATTCTATATTTAGTTATAATATAATTATATTTATTATCATATAATTCAATATAAACAATTTTGAAGATTTATTATTTATTATTTAGGGATACCGGTTTAATTTAAATTAGATCTGTCTCAGTAATAATTTATTTTGTAATAAATATTTCTATAAAAATAAACTAATAAATAATTAAAATAAAAATTTTAAATTATATTGAATAAAAATTAATATAAAATTTATTATTTATTATTAATCTATACCAGTTTAATGGTTTAAGTATTTATAGGTTTTGTAGTTAAGGAGTTTAGCAATTTATGTCTTTAGGCTTTTAGTGGTTTATAGGTTTTATTTAAAAAATAAAATAACGAGAAATATATTTTTATTACACTTTCATCTTAGAAATTTATGTCTACATGATTAACACGTTTTGATCTTTGGTTGTCCTTCTACAGTGGAGGAAGAAAAGGGAGGAGGTGTAGAAAAGATAATTAATTGGGTTTAAATTTTGGTTGCTGTTCCGGGATGGATCATTGAAATGTATTTTATCATGGTTGTTATTAGTTGTATTTTTTTGTTATATTAAGCTGCCTAATTTTAGCAATTACTTAAGTAGTAATTGCTGCTATCAATGTTTGAAGTCATCTTTAGCTATTCCTTAATATTTTAAGTAATTGTTTAAAAAATGTAGTATTGCTATTATGGTTAACTTTCACTCGGCTGAACAAATCCAACTTGTGAAAAAACAAAGAACCAAATTAAGAACACAACTCGGTCCGTTCTATTTAATATTTCTAGCCTTTTCTACACATCAAAGCTTTTGACAAGGTAATGGAACTCCTTTGCAGTATTCAGCCTATTTGATAATACAAAATTGGCCCAATTTTAGTTTGAAAGATACATAACTAAGGAGTGATAAATGGTACAACAATTGGTTTTGACATGAACTAACTTGGCCGGTTTGAAGAAAATAAATTGAAAAAAATGTCCGAACTCCGTTCCGTCCCGGAACTGTTTTCTCCTACCCAAAATCCCGATCTACGTCCCATCCCAACCCGATATTTCCAACCTATGGGATGGGTCTGGATCTTCAAAAAAAAATCTTTGAACTGTGGGAAGGGACTGGAGATTTGTAATCCCCATCCAGTCCCGTCCCATGAGCACCCCTAGGATTTAGTGCTTTATAGGTTTTATTTAAAAAATAAAATAAAAAAAAATTATTTTTATTATTTTTTGATATTTTCAAATATTATAACCTTTGAAAATATAATAATTTTTAAATTTTTTTCAAATGTGAATACAATATTTAGTTATACTAATCATATATTTATATATTATATAAATTCAATATAAACAATTTTATTGATAAATATTCTAATAATGATCAAAAAATAAATTAAAAATCTATTATTAATAAGATAGATATCAATTAAAATATAATTACAAAACCTAAAATGATTCAGAAGGAAAGCAAAATATATTACTATATAATACATTTTTGTTTTGATATTTTTTCTTCTTTTATAAATTTATCGATATTTTTTGATGTAAAATAATTTATATAAATTATATTTGTCTAACTTATAATTTATATTGTAATTAATATTTAATAAAAATAAACGAATAAATAATTAAAATGAATATTTTAAATTATAATGAAAAAAATAATATTGAGATTTATTATTTATTATTTAGGTTATACCAGTTTAAAAGGATTATCTATTTATGGTTTTAAAGATTTAGGAGTTATTGACTTAAGTGTTTAGGCATTTAGTAGTTTATGAGATTTATTTAAACAATGAAATAACAAAAAAATTATTTTTGATATTTTCTCACATTTTCAAAGGTTATAACCTTTGAAAATATAATAATTTTAAATTTTTTTAAAAATGTGAATACAATATTAGTAATAAGAATCATTATAATTATATATAATATAAACTAAATATAAAAAATTTTATTGATAGATATGATATCAATTATCAAAAAATAAATTATTAAGCTATTATTAATATGATAGATATAAATTAAAATATAATTGCAAAACCTAAAATTATTCAAAATCAAAGTAAAATTTATTACCAATTAATAATTTTCGTTTTTTAGTTTTTGCTTCTTTTTATAAGCTAATATTTTTTTTGATGAAAAATAAATTATTTAAATTATATTTAAGGTTTACGAGTTTAAAGTTTTAAGTATTTACGGGCTTTTGTGTTTACGAGTTTATAGATTTAAGTGTTTAGGCATTTAGTGGTCTATAAGTTTTATTTAAACAATGATATAACAAAAAATTTATTTTAATTTTTATTTTCTAATTTTTGAAAGTTATAACCTTTGAAAATATAAAAATTTCTTAATTTTTTGAAATGTAAATATAATATTTTGTCATAATAATCTTAATAAATATAAGTCATTTTAATTCAATATAAATAATCACTTTGCTATATATTATAATAATGATCAATAAATAAATTAATAAACTATAATTAATAAGATAGATATTATTTAAAATATATTTGCAAAATCAAAATTTATTCAAAATCAAAGTATATATTACTAAATAATAATTTTTTTTAATATTTTGCTCTTTTTATAAGTTTATATTTTTGTTTTTAAAAATAAATTATTTAAATTATATTTGTCTTCCTGATAATTTATTTAGTAATTTATAATTCTATAAAAATAAACTAATAAATAATTAAAATAAATATTTAAAATTATAATGAATACAAATAAAATTGAGATTTATTATTATTATTATTATTATTATTATTATTTATTATTTATTATTAATGATATACATGTTTAATGGTTTAAGTATTTAGTTATAATTTAAGTGTTTATGCCTTAAGTTATTTTATCTAATTTTTGAAGGTTATAACCTTTGAAAATATAATAATTTTTAATTTTTTTTAAAATGTGAATATAATATTTAGTTATAATAATCTTGTTAATTATATATAATGTAAAATCAATAAAAATAATTTTATTAATAAATATTATAATAATGATTAATAAATAAATTAATAAACTATTATTAATTAGAATGATATAAATTAAAATATAATTGCAAAATCTAAAATTATTCAAAATTAAATTAAAATAAATTACTAAATAATAATATTTTGTTTTAAAAATTTCGTCTCTTTTTTTGATCTTATATTTTTTTGATGAAAAATAAATTATTTATATTATATATGTCTCACTAATAATTTATTTCGTAATTAATATTTCTATAAAAATAAATGGATAAATAATTAAAATGAATATTTAAAATTATAATGAATACTAATTAAAATGAGATTTATTATTTATTATTTAGAGTATACTAATATAAAGGCTTATGAATTTATGGGCTTCGGGGTTTAAAAGTTTAGTCATTAATAATTTAGGTATTTTGTGGTTTATAGATATTATTTAAAAAATCTAATAACAAAAAATTTATATTTATATTTTTTCTTATTTTCAAAGGTTATAATCTTTGAAAACTTAATAATTTTTAAATTTTTTTAAAATATGAAAATATTATGTTGGTATAAAATCTAAATAATTATATATTATGTAAATTCAATATAAATAATTTTATTATAGATATTATGATGATGATAATAAAATAAATTAATAAACTATTATTAATAAGATAGATATTAAATAAAATTTATTTGCAAAACCTAAAATGATTCATAGTCAAAGTAAAATATATTAATAAGATAGATATTAATTAAAACTATTATTAATAAGATAAAATATACATGTTTAAAAGATTATATATTTAGGAGTTTTGGGATTTAAGAATTTAGTAATTTAAGTGTTTAGGCATTTAGTAGTTTATAGGTTTTATTTAAAAAATAAAATAACAAAATTTTTTTTGTTATTTGTTCTCATTTTTGAAGGATATAACCTTTGAAACTATAACAATTTTTAATTTTTTTTATATGTGAATACTATATTTAGTTATGATAATCTTAATAATTATATATCATGTAAATTCAATATAAACAATTATATTAAAATATATTATATTAATGATCAAAAAATAAATTAATAAACTATTATTAATGAGATAGATATTATTTTAAATATATTTGCAAAACATAAATTTATTCAAAATCAAAGTAAAATATATTACAAAATAATACTTTCTTTGATGTTTTGCTTCTTTTTATAAGTTTATATTTTTTGTTATTAAAAGTAAATTATTTAATTTATATTTGTCTTCCTCATAATTTATTTTTAATTTAAATTCTAAAAAAATAAACTAATAAATAATTAAAATGAATATTTAAAATTATAATGAATACAAATAAAATTTACATTTATTATTTATTATTAAGGATATACAAGTTTAATGGTTTAAGTATTTAGGCATTTTGGGGTTTAGTTATTTAAGTGTTTAGGCCTTAAGTGATTTCTAGTTTTTAATTAAAGAATGAAAAAAATAAAAAATTTAATTTTTTGATTTTTTTTAATTTTTGAAGGTTATAACCTTTGAAAATATAATAATTTTTAATTTTTTTAAATGTGAATATAATATTCAGTAATAATAATCTTAATAAATATATATAATGTAAACTCAATATAAATAATTTTATTAATTGATATTATAATAATAATCAATAAAAAATTAATAAACAATTATTAATAAGAATGATATAAATTATAATATAATTGCAAAATCTAAAATGATTCAAATAAAAATAAAATATATTACTAAATAATAAATTTTGTTTTTAAAATTTTGCCTTTTTTATATGGATATATATTTTTTTGATGAAAAATAAATTATTTAAATTAGATTTATCTCACTAATAATTTATTTTGTAATTAATATTTCTATAAAAATAAACTGACAAATAATTAAAATAAAAATTTAAAATTATAATTATAAAAATTAAATTGAGATTTATGATTTTTTATTAATGTATACTTTTTAATGGTTTAAGTATTTAGAGGTTTTGTCATTTAGGAGTTTAGAAATTTATGTTTTTAGGCATTTAGTGGCTTATAGGTTTTATTTAAACAATAAAATAACAAAAAAAATTGTAATTTTTTCTCATTTTCATAGGTTATAACCTTTGAAAATATAATAATATTTAAAATTTTTTGAAAAGAGAATACAATATTTATTTATAATAATATTAATAATTATATATCATATAAATTAATATAACAATTTATAGATAGATAATATAATAATAATCAAAATTTTAATTAATAAACTATTAATAAAAAGATTGAAATTAATTAAAAAATAATTACAAAACCCAAATTGATTCAAAATTAAAGTAAAATATATTACAGGATAATAATTTTTAATTTTTAAATTTTTACTTCTTTTATAACATATATATTTTTTGATTAAATATAAATTAATTAAAATATATATGTCGCACTCATAATTTAATTAATAATAAATATTTTTATCAAAATAAACTAATAAATAATTAAAATGAATATTTAAATTATAATAAATAGAAATAAAAATCAGATTTATTAATTATTAAGTAGTATATAGCAGTTTAATGGTTTATGTATTTAAGCATTACGAGGTTTAGGAGTTTACTGATTTAACTGTGTATGCATTTAGTGGATTATAGGTTTTATTTAAAAATTAAAATTACAAAATATTTACTTTTATTATTTTTTTATATTTTCAAAGGTTATAACCTTTGAAAATACAATAATTTTTAAATTTATTAATATGTGAATTCAATATTTAGTTATAATAATCATTATATTTATATATCATATAAATTCAATATAAATAATATTATTGATAAATATTCTAATAATGATCATAAAATAAATTAATAATCTTTTATTAATACGATAGATATCAATTAAAATATAATTACAAAACCTATAATGATTCAGAAGCAAAGCAAATTATATTACTATATAATAATTTTTTGTTTTTAATTTTTTTTTCTTTTAATAAGTTTATCTATATTTTTTTGATGAAAAATAATTTACATAAATTATATTTATCTAACTCATAATTTATTTTTAAATTAATATTTATATAAAAATAAACAAATAAATAATTAAAATGAATATTTAAAATTATAATGAAAAAAAATGAGATTTATTCTAACACTTAAATCTATAAACTCTTAAACACAAAAGCCCCTAAACACTTAAAACTTTAAACTCATAAACCTTAAATATAATTTAAATAATTTATTTTTCATCAAAAAAAATATAAGCTTATAAAAAGAAGCAAAAACTAAAAAACAAAAATTATTATTTGGTAATAAATTTTACTTTGATTTTGAATAATCTTAGGTTATGTAATTATATTTTAATTTATATCTATCATATTAATAATAGAATATTAATTTATATTTTGATAATTGATATCATATCTATCAATGAAATTGTTTATATTTAGTTTATATTATATATAATTATAATGATTCATATTACTAAATATTGTATTCATATTTTTAAAAAATTTAAAATTATCACATTTTCAAAGGTTATAACCTTTGAAAATGTGAGAAAATATCAAAAATAATTTTTTTGTTATTTCATTGTTTAAATAAATCCTATAAACTACTAAATGCCTAAACACTTAAGTCAATAACTCCGAAATCAAGAAAACCCTAAATAGATAATCCTTTTGAACTGGTAAACCCTAAATAATAAATAATAAATCTCAATATTATTTTTTTCATTATAATTTAAAATATTCATTTTAATTATGTATTCGTTAATTTTTATTAAATATTAATTACAATATAAATTATGAGTTAGACAAATATAATTTATATAAATTATTTTTCATAAAAAAAATAGATAAACTTATAAAAAAAAGAAAAAATTTCAAAACAAAAATATATTATATAGTTTTGCTTTCCTTCTGAATCATATTAGGTTTTGTAATTATATTTTAATTCATATCTATCTTATTAATAATAGATTATTAATTATATTTATTAATAAAATTATTTATATTGAATTTATATGAAATATAGATATAATCATTATTATAACTAAATATTGAATTCACTTTTGAAAAAAATTTAAAAATTATTATATTTCCAAAGGTTATAACATTTGAAAATATCAAAAAATAATAAAATAAATTTTTTGTTTATTTATTTTATAAATTAAACATATAACCACTAAATGCATACATAGTTAAATCAGTAAACTCCTAAACATCGTAATGCCTAAATACATAAACCATTAAACCGCTATATACTACTTAATAATTAATAAATCTAATTTTTATTTCTATTTTTTATAATTTTAAATATTCATTTTAATTATTTATTTGTTTATTTTTATATAAATATTAATTACAAAATAAATTATGAGTTAGACAATTATAATTTATATAAATTATTTTTCATCAAAAAAACTATAGATAAACTTATTAAAAGAAAAAAAAATTAAAAACAAAAAATTATTATATAATAATATAATTTGCTTTGCTTCTGAATCACTATTGGTTTTGTAAATATATTTTAATTGATATCTATCTTATTAATAATAGATTATTAATTAATTTTTTGATCATTATTAGAATATTTATCAATAAAATTGTTTATATTGAATTTATATGATATATAAATATAATGATTATTATAACTTAATATTGAATTCACTTTTGAAAAAAATTAAAAATTAATATATTTTCAAAGAATATAACCTTTGAAAATGTGAAAAAATAAAAAAAATATATTTTTTTGATATTTCATTGTTTAAATAAAACCTTCAAACCACTAAATGCCTAAACACTTAAATCAATAACTCCTGAATCTCTAAAACCCTAAATAATAAATAATAATACTTTTAAACTGGTAACCCTAAATAATAAATAATAAATCTCAATATTATTTTATTCATTATAATTTTAAATATTCATTTTAATTATCTATTTGTTTATTTTTATATAAATATTAATTACAAAATAAATTATAAGTTAGACAAATATAATTTATATAAATTATTTTTCAATAAAATGAAAAATAATTTATTTTAAAAGAAAAAAAATTTCAAAACAACAAATTATTATATAGTAATATATTTTGCTTTCTTCTGAATCATTTTTATATAGTAATATATTTTTCATCTAAATATTATTATTTAGTAATATAATTTGATTTGATTTTGAATCATTGTGTTATTTAAATATATTTTAATTATTATTATATTATTAATAATAGTTTATTAATTTAATTTTTGATCATTATTATAATATCTATCATTAAAATTGTTTATATTGATAAATAATTTTAATATAAATAAAATTATTATTTATAATAATAATTTATGAATTTATAATAACTATTAAAATTATTGATTTTATTATTATAATATTAATTTTTATCATTATTATAATAACTATTAAAATTATTTTAATAGTTTATGAATTTATATGATTTATAATTAGTAAGATTAATATAATTATACATAATATTCACATTTCAAAAAATTTTAAAAACTATTTTATTTTTAAAGGTTATAACCTTTGAAAATCAAGAAAAAATCTAAAAAAAAAATTTTTATTTTAATTTGTATAAACCTATAAACCTAAAAAAAATTTTAAAGGTTTTATTTATTATATAAATAAAACCTATAAACCACTAAATGCCTAAAAACATAAATTGATAAACTCCTAAATGACAAAAGTCCTAAATAATCAAACCATTAAACCAGTATACCACATATAATAAATCATAAAAATCATTTTAATTTGTATTCATTATAATTTTAAATATTCATTTTAATTATTTATTAGTTTATTTTTTATAGAAATATTAATTACAAAATAAATAATGAGTTAGATAAATATAATTTTAATAATTTATTTTTAATCAAAAAAAATATAAACTTATATTAAGAAGTAAAAATTTAAAAACAAAAATGTATTTTTTAGTACTATATTTTACTTTGATTTTGACTCATTATATATAGGTTTTGCAATTATATTTTAATTGCTATCAATATTTTTAATAAAAGTTTATAAATTTATTATTTGATCATTTTTATAATATCTACAATAAAATTACTTATATTCAATTTAAATGTCTTATAATTGTTAAGATTATTATAACTAAATATTATATTTACATTTGAAAAAAATTTAAAAATTATTATATTTTCAAAGGTTATAACCTTCAAAAATGATATAAAATCACAAAAATATATATTTTTTATTTTATTATTTAAATAAAACTTATAAATCACTAAATGCCTAAACAATTAAATCTCTAGACTCCTAAACCCCAAAACCCCCTAAATACTTAAACCATTAAACCTATATAACCTAAATAATAAATAATAAATCTCATTTTTATCTGTATACAGTATAATTTTAAATATTCATTTTAATTATTTTTTAGTTTATTTTTATAGAAATATTAATTACAAAATAAATAATGAGTGAGAGAAATATAATTTAAATAAATTATTTTTTATGAAAAAAAAATAAGATTATAAAAATAAATAAAATTTCAAAATTTTAAAATTTTATTTAGTAATATAATTTACTTTGATTTTGAATTATTTTGGGTTCTGCAAATATATTTTAATTAATATCTATCTTATTAATAATAGTTTATTAATTTATTTTTTGATCATTTTTATAATATATATTAATACATTTTTTTATATTGAATCTACAACAAATGTAATTATTAAGATTATTATAAACAAGTATTGTATTCATATTTTAGAACTATTAAAAAATTATTATATTTTTAAAGGTGATAACCTTTGAAAATCACGAAAATTCATAAAAATAAATTTTTTGTTATTTCATTGATTAAATAAAACCTATAAACACGAAAATGTGTAAACATATAAATCAATAAACTCCTTAAGCCCCAAAACCACAAAAACATAAACAATTAAATAGTTATACCCTAAATAATAAATCTTTAATCTCATTTTTATTAGTATTCATTATAATTATATATATACTTTTTAATTATTTATTAGTTTAATTTTAGAGAAATATAAATTAAAAATTAAATTATTAGTGAGACAAATATAATTTAAATATTTTATTTTTCACAAAAAAATATATAGGCTTATAAATGGATACAAAAATTTAAAAATTTAAATTAATATTTCGTAAAATATTTAACTTTGATTTTAAATCATTTTAGGTTTTGAAAATATATTTTAAACAATATTTATCTTATTAATAATTGTTTATTACTTTTTTATGATCATTATTATAATATATATCAATAAAATAGTATAGTACAAATGACTAAATTCTAAAATGACTAAACTCCTAAACCCCGAAGCTCATAAATACTTAAAACATTAAATTAGTATAGTACAAATAATAAATCATCAATCTAATTTTTATTAGTATTCATTATAATTTTAAATATTCATTTTAATTATTTATCAGTTTATTTTTATAAAATATTAATTACAAAATAAATTATTAGTGCGACATATATAGTTTAAATAATTTATTTTTCATAAAAAATGCTCATATAAAAAGCCAAATTTTTATAAATAAATAATTATTATTTAGTAATATATCTTATTTTGATTTTGAATCATTTTAGATTTTACAATTATATTTTAATTTATATCATTCTTATGAATACTAGTTTATTAATTTATTTATTGATCATTATTATAATATATATCAATAAAATTTTTTATATTGAGTTTACATTATATATAATTATTAAGATTATTATAACTAAATATTATATTCACATTTATAAAAAATTAAAAATTATTATATTTCAAAGGTTATAACCTTCAAAAATTAAAAAAAAAATCAAAAAATTAAATTTTTTTTTCATTCTTTAAATAAAAACTATAAATCACTAAAGGCCTAAACAATTAAATCACTAAACTCCTAAACCACAAAACACCTAAATACTTAAACCATTAAACCGGTATATCCCGAATAATAAATAATAAATCTCAATTTTATTTGTATTCATTATAATTTTAAATATTCATTTTAATTATTTATTAGTTTATTATTATAGAATTATAAATTACATAATAAATTATGAGTAAGACAAATATAATTTAAATAATTTTTTTTAATAACAAAAATATAAACTTATAAAAAAAGCAAAACATTAAAATAATTATTATTTAGTAATATATTTTACTTTGATTTGAATAAATTTAGATTTTGCAATTACTTTTTAAATAATATCTATTTTATTAATAATAGTTTATTAATTTATTTTGTGATCATTATTATAATATCTAGCAATGTAATTATTTATATATGAATTTAAATGACTTATATTTATGAAGATTATTATAGATAAATATTATATTTACATTTGAAAAAATTTAAAAATTATTATATTTTCAAAGGATATAACCTTCAAAAATTAGAAAAAATAAAAAAAATAAATTTTATGTTATATCAATGTTTAAATAAACTTATAAACCACTAAATCCCTAAACACTTAAATCTATAAACTCCTCAACACAAAAGCCCCTAAATACTTAAACCTTTAAACTCGTAAACCTTAATTATAAATTAAATAATTTATTAACATATTAATTACAAAAGAAATTCTGATTGATACAAATTTAATTTAAATAATTTATTTTTTATCATAAAAAATATATAGGCTTATAAATGGATGTAAAAACTAAAAAAAAAATATTATTTAGTAATAAATTTTACTTTGATTTTGAATAATTTTATGTTTTGCAATTATATTTTAATTTCTATATATCATCTTAATAATAGCATATTAATTTATATTTTGATGATTGATTTATTATCTATCAATAAAATTCTTTATATTTTGTTTATATTATATATAATTATAATGATTATTATTACAAAATATTTTATTTACATTTTTAAAAAATTTTAAAATTATTTTATTTTCAAATGATATAACCTTTGAAAATGTGAAAAAATATCAAAAATATTTTTTGTTATTTCATTGTTTAAATAAATCCTATAAAGCACTAAATGCCTAAACACTTTAATCAATAACTCCTAAATCTTTAAAATCCTAAAAAGATAATCCTTTTAAATTAGTATACCCTGAATAAGAGATAATAAATCTCAATATTATTTTTTTCAATATAATTTAAAATATTCATTTTATTTATTTATACGTTTATTTTTATATAAATATTAATTACAAAATAAATTATGAGTTAGAAAAATATAATTTATATAAATTATTTTTTATCAAAAAATATACATAAACTTATAAAAAGAATAAAAATTTAAAAACTAAAATTTATTATATAGTAATATATTTTGCTCTCCTTCTGAATCATTTTAGGTTATGTAATTATATTTTAATTGATATCTATCTTATTAATAATTATTTATTAATTTATATTTTGATCATTATTAGAATATTTATCAATAAAATTGTTTATATTGAATTTATAAGATATATAAATATAATGATTATGATAACTAAATAATAAAAATAAATATTTTGTTATTTTATTTTTTAAATAAAACATATAAACCACTAAATGCATACACAGTTATATCAGTAAACCCCTAAGCCCTGTAATGCCTAAATACATAAACCATTAAACCGCTATATACAACTTAATAATTAATAAATTTAATATTTATTTCAATTTATTATTATTTTAAATATTCATTTTAATTATTTATTTGTTTATTTTTATAGAAATTTTTTTTACAAAATAAATTTTTAGTGCTACACATATAATTTAAATAATTTATTTTCAATCAAAAAAAATATAATTTCTTTTAAAGAAGTATTATTAAAAATTAAAAATTATTATCAACTAATATATTTTACTTTAATTTTGAATCAATTTGGGTTTTGTAAATATTTTTTAATTAATATCTATCTTATTATAAATAGTTTATTAATTTAATTTTTGATCATTATTATAATATCTATCAATAAAATTGTTTATATTTATTTTATATGATATAGAATTATTAAAATTATTATAACTAATATTGTATTCAAATTTCAAAAAATTTTAAATATTATTAAATTTTCAAAGGTTATAACATTTAAAAATGAGAAAAAATTACAATTTTTTTTGTTATTTTATTGTTTAAATAAAACCTATAAATCACTAAATGCCTAAAAACATAAATCAGCTAAATTCCTAAACGACAAAACCTCAAAATACTTAAACCATTAAACTGGTATACGCTTATAAAAGAAATAAAAATTTAAAAATTAAAAATTATTATACAATAATATTTTTTACTTTAATTTTGAATCAATTTGGGTTTTGTAAATATTTTTTAATTAATATCTATCTCATTATTAATTATTCATTAAATTAATTTTTGATCATTATTATAATATCTAGCAATAAAATTCTTTATATTGAATTTATATGATATATAATTAATAATATTTGTATAACTAAATAATATATTCACATATCAAAAAATGTTAATTATTATTATTTTTTCAAGGTTATGACCTATGAAAATGAGAAAAAATTACAAACTTTTTTTGTTATTTTATTGTTTAAATAAAACCTATAAACCACTAAATGCCTAAAAACATAAATCACTAAACTCCTAAACGACAAAACTTCTAAATACTTAAACAATTAAATTGGCATACATTAATAATAAATGCATAAATTTCATTTTAATTTTTATTCAGTATAATTTTAAATTTTTATTTTAATTATTTATCAATTTATTTTTATAGAAAATATTAATTACAAATAAATTATTAGTGAGACAGATATAACTTAAATTAAACCGGTATACCCTAAATAATAATAATAAATCTCAATTTTTTTTCTTTATAATTTTAATATTCATTTTAATTTTTAATTTGTTATTTTTATATAAATATTAATTAAAAAATAAATTATGAGTTAGACAAATATAATTTATGTAAATTATTTTTAATCAAAAAAATAGAGATAAACTTTTTAAAATAAAAAAAAATTCAAAACAAAAAATTATTATATAATAATATATTTTGCTTTGCTTATGAATCATTTTATGTTTTATAATTATTTTTTAATTTATATCTATCTTATTAATAATAGATTATTAATTTATTTTTTGATCATTATTAGAATATTTATCACTAAAATTGTTTATGTTGAATTTATATGATATATAAATATAATGATTATTATAACTAAATATTGAATTCACATTTGAAAAATATTAAAAATTATTATATTTTCAAAGGTTATAACCTTTGAAAATATCAAAAAATAATAAAAATAAATGTTTTGTTATTTTATTTTTTAAATAAAACCTATAAACCACTAAATGCATACACAATTAAATCAGTAAACACCTAAACCCCGTAATACCTAAATACATAAACAATAAAACTGCTATATAATACATAATAATTAATAAATCTAATTTTAATTTCTATTTATTATAGTTTTAAATATTCATTTTTATTATTTATTTGTTTATTTTTATAGAAATATTTATTATAAAATAAATTATGAGTGCGACAAATATAATTTAAATAATTTATTTTTAATAAAAAAAATATATACGCTTATAAAAGAAGTAAAAATTAAAAAATTAAAAATTATTATACAGTAATATATTTTATTTTAATTTTTAATCAATTTGGGTTTTATAAATATTTTTTAATTAATATCTATCTTATTTTTAGTAGTTTATTAATTTAATTTTTGATCATTATTATAATATCTATCAATAAAATTATTTATATTGAATTTATATCATATATAATTACTAATATTATTAGAACTAAATATTGTATTCACATTTCAAAAAATTTTAAATATTATTATATTTTGAAAGTTTATAACCTATGAAAATGAGAAATAATTACTAATTTTTTTTTGTTTTTTTATTGATTAAATAAAACCTATAAACCACTAAATGCCTAAAAATTTAAATCGCTAAATTCCTAAAAGACAAAACCTCTAAATACTAAAACCATTAAATTAGTATACATTAATAATAAATCATAAATATCATTTTAATTTTTATTCAGTATAATTTTAAATTTTTATTTTAATTAATTTTCAGTTTATTTTTATAGAAATAATAAATACAACATAAATTATTAGAGAGACAGATCTAATTTAAATTAGACCGTTATACCCTAAATAATAAATAATAAATCTCATTATTTTAATTATAATTTTTAATATTCATTTTAATTATTTATTTGTTTATTTTTATATAAATATTAATTAAAAAATATATTATGAGTTACACAAATATAATTGATATAAATTATTTTTCATCAAAAAATTATAGATAAACTTTTAAAAAGAAAAAAATATTTCAAAACAAAAAATTATTGTATTGTAATATATTTTGCTTTGCTTCTGAATCATTATAGGTTTTGTAAATATATTTTAATTGATATCAATCTTATTAATAATAGATTATTAAGTTATTTTTTCATCATTATTAGAATATTTATCAATAAAAATGTTTATATTGAATTTATATGATATATAAACATAATGATTATTAAAACTAAATATTGTATTCACTTTTGAAAATAATTTTAAAATTATTATATTTTCAAAGTTTATAATCTTAAAAAATGAGAAAAAATAATAAAAATAAATTTTTAGTTATTTTATTTTTTAAATAAAACCTATAGACCATTAAATGCTTACTACTTAAATTAGTAAGCTCATAAACCCCTAAATACATAAATATTTTAACATCTATATACTACTTAATAAATAATAAATTTCATTTTTATTTCTATTTATTATAATTTTAAATATTCATTTTAATTATTTATAGTTTAAATATTTAGAAAAATTAATTACAAAATAAATTTCAAGTGAGACAAATATTATTTAAATAATTTATTTTTAATCAAAAAAAATATAAGCTTATAAAAAGAAGGAAAAATTTAAAAATTAAAAATTATTATTTAGTAAAATATTTTGATTTGATTTTGAATCATTTTGTGTAATATAAATATATTTTAATTAATATTTTTATTATTAATAATTGTTTATTAATTTAATTTTTGTCATTATTATAATATCTATCATTAAAATTGTTTATATTGAATTTATATGATATATAATTAGTAAGATTAATATAATTATACATAGTATTCACATTTCAAATAATTTTAAAAATTATTTTATTTTCAAAGGTTAACCTTTGAAAATCAGAAAAAATCTAATATTATTTTTTATTTTTATTATATAAATAAAACCTATAAACCACTAAATACCTAAAAACATATATTTATAAACTCCTAAATGACAAAACTCCTAAATAATCAAACCATTAAACCTGTATACCACATAAAATAAATCATAAATATCATTTAATTTTTATTCATTATAATTTGAAATATTCATTTAAATTATTTATTAGTTTATTTATCATAGAAATATTAATTACAAAATAAATAATGAGCGAGACAACTATAATTTTAATAATTTATTTTTAATCAAAATAAAATTTAAGCATATAAAAAGAAGTAAAAATTTATAAACAAAAAATTATTATCTAGTAATATATTTTACTTTTATTTTGAATCATTATATATAGGTTTTGCAATTATATTTTAATTGCTATCAATCTTATTAAGAA
Source organism: Sapria himalayana (assembly GCA_029783825.1). NCBI lineage: Eukaryota > Viridiplantae > Streptophyta > Magnoliopsida > Malpighiales > Rafflesiaceae > Sapria > Sapria himalayana. Next base: position 158,371 of record JAREIK010002454.1, on the reverse strand, counting down.
TAGTTTATTAATTTATTATTTGATCAATTTTATAATATCTAACAATAAAAGTACTTATATTGAATTTAATTGTCTTATAATTATTAAGATTATTATAACTAAATATTATATTTATATTTGAAAAAAATTTAAAAATTATTATATTTTCAAAGGTTATAAACTTCAAAAATGATTAAAAATCACAAACATAATTTTTTATTATTTTATTATTTAAATAAAACTTATAAACCACTAAATGCTTAAATAATAAATAATAAATCTCATTTTTATTTGTATTCATTATAATTTTAAATATTCATTTTAATTATTTTTTAGTTTATTTTTATAAAAATATTAATTATAAAATAAATAATGAGTGAGACATATATAATTTAAATAAATTATTTTTTAAGAAAAAAAAATATAAGCTTATAAAAATAAACAAAATTTCTAAAATTTAATATTTTATTTAGTAAAATAATTTACTTTGATTTTGAATTATTTTGGGTTCTACAAATATATTTTAATTAATATCTATCTTATTAATAATAGTTTATTAATTTATTTTTTGATCATCAAAATAATATATATTAATAAAATTTTTTATATTGAATTTACATCAAATATAATTATTAAGATTATTATAACTCAGTATTGTATTCATATTTTAGAACTATTAAAAAATTATTATATTTTCAAAGTATATAACCTTTGAAAATCACAAAAATTCATAAAAATAAATTTTTTGTTATTTTATTGATTAAATAAAACCAATAAACACCTAAATGTGTAAACATATAAATCAATAAACTCATTAACCCCAAAACCATAAAAAACTTAAACCATTAAATTGGTATACCCTAAATATTAAATCATAAATCTCATTTTTATTAGTATTCATTATAATTTTATATATACATTTTAATTATTTATTAGTTATTTTTATAGAAATATAAATTAAAAAATAAATTAATAGTTAGACAAATATAATTTAAATAATTTATTTTTCATCAAAAAATATTTAAGCTTATAAATGGATACAAAAATTTTAAAAATTAAAATTAATATTTAGTAAAATATTTCACTTTGATTTTGAATCATTTTAGGTTTTGTAAATATATTTTAAACAATATTTATCTTCTTAATAATTGTTTATTAATCTTTTGTATATCATTATTATAATATATATCAATATAATTGTTTATATTAAATTTACATGATATATAATTATTAAGATTATCATGACAAAATATAGTATTCACATTTAAAAAAAATTTAAAAATTGTTATAGTTTCAAAGGTTATATCCTTCAAAAATGAGAACAATAAAAAATATTTTTGTTATTTTATATTTTTAATAAAACCTATAAACTACTAAATGCCTAAACAATTAAATCACTAAATTCTTATATCCCAAAACTCCTAAAAATATAATCTTTTAAACCTATATTTTTTATCTTATTAATAATAGTTTTATTTAATATCTATCTTATTAATATATTTTACTTTGATTTTGAATCAATTTAGGTTTTGCAAATAAATTTTATTTAATATCTATCTTATTAATAATAGTTTATTAATTTATTTTATTATCATCATCATAATATCTATAAAAAATTATTTATATTGAATTTGCATAATATATAATTATTTAGATTAATATAACAAAATAATATTTTCATATTTTAAAAAAATTTAAAAATTATTAAGTTTTCAAAGGTTATAACATTTGAAAATAAGAAAAAATAAAAAAATAAATTTTTTGTTATTAGATTTTTTAAATAAAATTTCTAAACCACAAAATACCTAAATCTTAATGACTAAACTCCTAAACCCTCAAGCCCATTAATTCATAAGCCTTTAAATTAGTATACTCTAAATAATAAATAATAAATCTCATTTTAATTAGTATTCATTATAATTTTAATTATTCATTTTAATTATTTATCAGTTTATTTTTTTAGAAATATTAATTACAAAATAAATTATTAGTGAGACCGATATAATATAAATAATTTATTTTTCATCAAAAAATATAAGATCATAAAAAGAGGCAAAATTTTTAAAACAAAATATTATTATTTAGTAATTTATTTTAATTTAATTTTGTATAATTTTAGATTTTGCAATTATATTTTAATTTATATCATTCTAATTAATAATAGTTTATTAATTTATTTATTGATCATTATTTTAATATCTAATAATAAATTTATTTATATTGATTTTACATTATATATAATTATCAAGATTATCATAACTAAATATTATATTCCCATTTAAAAAAAAGTAAAAATTATTATATTTTCAAAGGTTATAACCTTCAAAAATTAGATAAAATCACTTAAGGCATAAACACTTAAATGACTAAACTCCAAAACACCTAAATACTTAAACCATTAAACCTGTTTATCCTGGATAATAAATAATAAATCTCAATTTTATTTGTATTCATTATAATTTTAAATATTTATTTTGATTATTTATTAGTTTATTTTATAGAAAATAAATTACAAAATAATTTATGAGGAAGTCAAATATAATTTAAATAATTTATTTTCAATAACAAAAATATAAACTTATAAATAAAGCAAAATATTAAAAAAAATTATTATTTAGTAATATATACTTTGATTTTGAATAAATTTAGATTTTGAAAATATATTTTAAATAATATCTATCTTATTAATTATAGTTTATTAATTTATTTATTGATCATTATTATAATATCTAGCAATGTGATTATTTATATTGAATTTAAATGACTTATATTTATTAAGATTATTATAACTAAATATTATATTTACATTTGAAAAAAATATAGAAATTTTTATATTTTCAAAGGTTATAACATTCAAAAATTAGAAAAAAAAATAAAAATAAATTTTTTGTTATATATTTGTTTAAATAAAACTTACAGACCACTAAATGCCTAAGAAGTTAATTCTATAAACTCCTAAACACAAAAGCTCCTAAATACATAGAATTTAAACTAGTAAACCTTAAATATAATTTAAATAATTTATTTTTCATCAAAAAAAAATATAAGCTTATAAAAAGAAGCAAAAACTAAAAAACAAAAATTATTACATTGTAATAAATTTTAATTTGATTTTGAATAATTTTAAGTTTTGCAATTATATTTTAATTTATATCTATCATATTAATAATAGCGTATTACTTTATTTTTTGATAATTGATATCATATCTATAAATAAAATTGTTTATATTTAGTTTATATTATATATAATTATAATTATTCTTATTACTAAATATTGTATTCACATTTTAAAAAAAATTTAAAATTATTACATTTTCAAAGATTATAAACTTTGAAAATATGAAAAAATATTAAAAAATTTTTTATGTTATTTCATTGTTTAAATAAAACTTATAAACCACTAAATGCCTAAAAACATAAATCGCTAAAGTCATAAATGAAAAAACCTTTAAATACTTAAAATATTAAACTGGTATACATTTATAATAATTCATAAATCTCATTTTAATTTTTATTCAGTATAATTTTAAATTTTATTTTAATTATTTATCAGTTTATTTTTATAGAAATATTAATTACAAATTAAATTATTAGTGAGACAGATTTAATTTAAATTAGACTAGTAGACCCAAAATAATAACGAATAAATTTCAATATATTTTTTTTCATTATAATTTTAAATATTCATTTTAATTATTTATTTGTTTATTTTTATATAAATATTAATTAAAAAATAAATTATGAGTTAGAAAAATATAATTTATATAAATTAATTTTCATCAAAAAAATATGGATCGACTTTTTAAAAGAAAAAAAAATTCAAAATAACAAATTATTATATAGTAATATATTTGATTTCTTCTGAATCATTTTAGGATTTTTTATTATATTTTAATTGATATCTATCTTATTAATAATAGATTATTAATTTATTTTTTGATCATTATTAGAATATTTATCAATAAAATTGTTTATTTTGAATTTATATGATATATAAATATATGATTATTATAACTAAATATTGAATTCACTTTTGAAAAAAATTTAAAAATTTTTATATTATCAAAGGTTATAACCTTCGAAAATATCAAAAAATAATAAAAATAAATATTTTGTTATTTTAAATTATAAATAAAACCTATAATCCACTAAATGCATACACAGTTAAATCAGTAAACTCTAAGGCCCGTAATGCCTAAATACATAAACCATTAAACTGCTATATGCTACTTAATAATTAAGAAATCTAATTTATATTTCAATTTATTATTATTTTAAAGATTCATTTTAATTATTTATAAGTTTATTTTTATAAAATTATTTATTACAAAATAAATTATGAGTGTGACAAATATAATATAAATAATTTATTTTTAATCAAAAAATATATATATGCTTATAAAAGAAGTTAAAATTTAAAATTAAAAATTATTATCCAGTAATATTTTTTACTTTAATTTTGAATCAATTTGGGTTATGTAAATATTTTTTAATTAATATTAATATTATTATTAATAGTTTATTAATTTAATTTTTGATCATTATTATAATATCTATCAATAAAATTGTTTATTTTGAATTTATATGATATATAATTATTAAAATTATAATAACTAAATAATGTATTCACATTACAAAAAATTTTAAATATTATTATATTTTCAAAGGTTATAACCTATGAAAATTAATAAATATTATTATATATCATATATTATTATATGATATTATAAATATTATAAATATTATAAATATTATTATATTTTAAATATTATTATAACTAAATATTATTATATTATTATAACCTAAGAAAATGACAAAAAATTTCAAATTTTTTTTGTTATTTTATTGTTTAAATAAAACCTATAAACCACTAAATGCCTAAAAACATAAATCGCTAAACTCCTAAATGACAAAACTTTTAAATACTTAAACTATTAAATTGGTATACATTAATAATAAAATATAAATCTCATTTTAATTTTTATTAAGTATTATTTTAAATTTTTATTTTAATTATTTAACAGTTTATTTTTATATAAATATAAATTACAAAATAAATTATTAGTGAGCCAGATCTATTTTAAATAATTTATTTTTATCAAAAAAACTATATATGCTTATAAAAAGAATCACAATTTTAAAAACAAAAATTTATTATTTTGTAATATATTTTATTTTGATTTTGAATCATTTTAGTTTTAGCAATTATATTTTAATTTATATCATTCTTATTAATAATAGTTTATTAATTTTTTATTGATCATTATTATAATATCTATTAATAAATTATTTATATTGAGTTTACATTATATATATTTATTAAGAATATTATAACTAAATATTATATTAACATTTAAATATAATTAAAAATTATTATATTTTCAAAGGTTATAACCTTCAAAAATTAAAAAAAATCAAAAAATTTAATTTTTTATTTTTTCATTCTTTAAATAAAAACTATAAATCAATAAAGTCCGAAACACTTAAATCACTAAACCCCAAAACACCTAAATACTTAAACCATTAAACTAGTATATCCCGAATAATAAATAATAAATCTCTATTTTATTTGTATTCATTATAATTTTAAATATTCATTTTAATTATTTATTAGTTTATTTATATAGAATTATATTAAAAATAAATTATGTTGAAGACAAATATAATTTAAATAATTTACTTTTAATAACAAAAAATATAAACTTATAAAAAGAAGCAAGACATCAAATAAAATTTTATTTAGTATTATATTTTACTTTGATTTTGAATACATTTATGTTTTGCAAATATATTTTAAAAAATATCTATCTTATTAATAATAGTTTTTAATTTATTTTTTGATCATTAATATAATATCTATCAATATAATTGTTTATATTGAATTAACATGATATATAATTATTAAGATTATCATAACTAAATATAGTATTCACATATAAAAGAAATTTCAAAATTGTTATATTTTCAAAGGTTATAACTTTCAAAAATGATAAAAAATAACAAAAATAACAAAAATAAATTTTTTGTTATAGCATTGTTTAAATAAAACTTATGAACCATTAAATGGCTAAATACATATATCTCTAAACTACTAAACTTCGAAGCCCCTAAATACCTAAACCTTTAAACTCGTAAACCTTAAATATAATTTAAATAATTTATATAAATATTAAATACAAAATAAATTATGAGTGACAAATTTAATTTAAATAATATATTTTTCATCAAAATAAAATATAAGCTTAAAAAATGATACAAAAACTAAAAAAAATTATTATTTAGTAATAAATTTTACTTTGATTTTGAATCATTTTAGGTTTTTTAATTATATTTTAATTTATATCTATCATATTAATAATAGTTTATTAATTTATTTTTTGATAATTGATATAATATTAATCAATAAAATTGTTTATATTTATTTTATATTTATATATAGTTATAATAATTATTATTACTAAATATTGTATTCACATTTTTAAAAAATTTTAAAATTATTATATTTTCAAAAGTTATGACATTTGAAAATTTGAAAAAATATCAAAAATAAATTTTTTGTTATTTCATTGTTAAAATAAAAGCTATAAACCATTAAATGCCTAAATAATTAATCAATAACTTCTAAATCTCGAAAACCCTAAATAGATAAATTTTTTAAACAGGTATATCGTAAATAATAAATAATTAATCTCATTTTTATTTTTTTCAATATAATTATAAATATTCATTTTATTTATTTATCTGTTTATTTTTATATAAATATTAAATACAAATTAAATTATAAGTTATAAAAATATAATTTATATAAATTATTTTTTACAAAAAAATATAGATAAACTTATTAAAAGAAGATAAAAATTTAAAACAAAAAATTATTATGTAGTAATATATTTTACTTTGTTTCTGAATCATTTTAGGTTTTGAAATTATATTTTAATGATATCTAACTTCTTAATAATAAATTATTAATTTATTTTTTGATCATTATTAGAATATTTATCAATAAAAATGTTTATATTTAATTTATATAATATATAAATTTAATAATTATTATAACTAAATATTGTATTCACTTTTGAAAAAAATTTAAAATTATTATATTTTCAAAGTTATAACCTTTGAACATGTGAAAAAACAAAAAAAATATTTTTTTATTTCATTGTTTATATAAAACCTATAAATCACTAAATGCCTAAATACTTAAATCACTAAACTACAAAATCCTGATACCCCTATATATATAATCGTTTAAAGGGGTATCCCCTAAATAAATATTAATAAATCTCATTTTTATTTGTTTTCATTTTAATTAAAAAAATTCATTTTGATTGTTTAGTTTTTTATTTATATATTTATATTAGTTATAAAATAAATTATGAGTTAAAGATATAATTTATAAAAATTATTTTTCATCAAAAAATAGATAAGCTTAGAAAAAGATTAAAAATTTAAAAACAAGTAATTATTATTAAGTAATATATTTTGCTTTGCTTTTGAATTATTTTAGGTTTAGATATTATATTTTAAGTAATATCAATCTTATTCATAATAGATTTTAAATTTATTTTTTGATAATTATTAGAATATCTATCAATAAAATTGTTTATATTGAATTTATATAATAAATAATTATTATGATTATTATAAATAAATATTTATTCACTTTTGAAAAAATTTAAAAATTATTATATTTTCAAAGGTTATAATCTTTGAAAATATCAAAAAATAATAAAAATAATTTTTTTTTTATTTTTTTTCTTAAATAAAACCTATAAACTACTAATTGCATACACAGTTAAATCAGTAAACTCATAAACCCCGTAATGCCTAAATACATAAACCATTAAACTACTATATACTACTTAATAATTAATAAATCTAATTTTTATTTCTATTTATTATAATTTTAAATATTTATTTTAATTATTTATTAGTTTATTTTTATTGAAATATTTATTACAAACTAAAGTATGAGTATGATAAATATAATTTAATTTATTTATTTTTAATAAAAAAAATATACGGTTGTAAAAGAAGTAAAAATTTAAAAATTAAAAATTATTATCCAGTAATATATTTTACTTTAATTTTGAATCAATTTGGGTTTTGTAAATATTTTTTAATTAATATTTATCTTTTTATTAATAGTTTATTAATTTAATTTTTGATCATTATTATATTGTCTATCAATAAAATTGTTTATATTAAATTTATATGATATATAATTATTAATATTATTATAACTAAATATTGTATTCACATTTCAAAAAATTGTAAATATTATTATATTTTCAAAGGTTATAACCTATAAAAATTATAACAAATTATAGAAATTTTTTTTGTTATTTTATTTTTTTATATAAAACCTATAAACTACTAAAAGCCTAAAAATATAAATTGCAAAACTTCTAACAACAAAACCTCTAAATACTTAAACTATTAAACTGTTATACATTAATAATAAATCTTAAATCTCATTTTAATTTCTATTCAGTATAATTTTAAATTTTTATTTTAATTATTTATCAATTTATTTTTATAGAAATATTAATTACAAAATATATTATTAGTGAGACAGTTCTAATTTAAATTAAACCGGTATCCCTAAATAATAAATAATAAATAATAAATCTCATTTTTTTATTATAATTTTAAATATACATTTTAATTATTTATTTGTTTATTTATATATAAATAATAATAACAAAATAAATTATGAGTTAGACAAATATAATTTATATAAATTATTTTTCATCAAATAAATATAGATAAACTTATTAAAAGAAAAAAAAATTCAAAAACAAAAAATTATTATATAGTAATATATTTTTCTTTGCTTCTGAATGATTTTATGTTTTGTAATTATATTTTAATTAATACCTATCTTATTATTAATGGATTATTAATTTATTTTTTGATTATTATTAGAATATTTATCAATAAAATTGTTTATATTCAATTTATATAATATATAAATATAATGATTAGTATAACTAAATATTGTATTCACATTTGAAAAAAATTAAAAAATTATTATATTTTCAAAGGTTATAACCTTTGAAAATATCAAAAAATAATAAAAATAAATTTTTTGTTATTTTATTTTTTAAATAAAACCTATAAACCACTCAATGCTATGGGTGCTCATGGGACGGTGCGGGATGGGGATTACAAATCTCCAATCCCTTCCTAGAGTTCCAAGATTTTTTTTGAAGATCCAGACCCGTCCCATAGGTTGAAAATACTGGGATGGGATGGAGATTAAGGATTTTGGGTACGAGAAAATGGTTCAGGGACAGAACGGAGTTCGGACATTTTTTTCAATTTATTTTCTTCAAACCGGCCAAGTTAGTTCATGTCGAAACCTTTTGTTGTACCATATATCATTTCTAAGTTATGTATCTTTCAAACTAAAATTGGGGCAATCATATTTTGTCAAATAGGCTGAATACCGCAAATGAGTTCCATTATCTTATCAAAAGCTTTGATGTGCAGAAAAGGATAGAAATGTTAAATAGACTTGGACCGAGTTGTGTGCTTAATTTGGTTCTTTGTTTTGTCACAAGTTGGCTTTGTTCAGTCGAGTGAAAGTTAACCATAATAGGAATACTACATTTTTTAAACAATTACTTAAAATATTAAGGAATAGCTAAAGATGACCACAAACATTGGTAGCAGCAATTACTACTTAAGTAATTGCTAAAATTAGGTAGCTTAATATAACAAAAAAAAATACAACTAATAACAACCATGATAATAATCATTTTAAAGGTCCGTCCCAGAACAGCAATGAAAATCCAAACCCAATTAATTATCTCTTCAACAACTCATCCCTTTTCTTCCTCCACTGCAAAAGGACAACCAGAGATGAAAACGTGCTAATCATGTAGACATAAAATTTTAAGATGAAAGAGTAATAAAAAAACAAAATATTACCTTATAAAATTTAATACACCCATTCCAAATTTAGTTGGCCAACTATAGTTGGAAGAATATTTGGATCTTGTGACCCCTCTGAAAATTGTAATTGAACCATATTTTTATTAAATTGAATGAATAAAATAAAAAAAGTGAAATTAAAATTTACAAGATTTGTATACTAACCTGATTCATTATCATTAAGGTATTGAACTAATTCTTCAATTTCAATTGGTTTGTTTGAGCTTCTCAACCAATTTTGTAGAGATATGAGAACTTCAGCTGTAATAGGTGTTAAAGAACTCCTAAATTTATCTAATGTTCTTCCCCCCAATGCTAAATGTAGATTTGTAAGCCATAGGTGATGCTTGGATAGCAAATACATCCCTTGCTACATTTGCCAAAGAAGGATACCTAACCTCATTTACCTTCCACCAGTTTAGAAGATCAAAATCAATTCTATTTTTTTCAAGTTTATCCTCCAAGTACCTATCCAACTCTTCCAAAGCTGCAACTTCTTGTTCTCTCCAATTCAACAAAAAAAAATCATCAACATAAGTATCACTACCATCAAAGAAATCATCATTTTTCTTCAACAAAGTAGACAAAAATCATCTTCTTTTGATTCATCTTCATTTAAATCTTTATAATCATCCATCATCTCTATTAAAGGATTTATAACCTTTTTCACCAAAATTTTAGCAAATTCCTCTCCATAATGATAAGTGTACTTAACCTTGAGATATTTGAGCTTATATCTTGGATCCAACACTACTGCTACAAAAAGCATAATATTTGTTGACTGAAGAGAACCCCAATATTTGTGAATTTATGCATCATTTTCATACCCATTTCAGACACCATTATATCTCTACTATTTTCACAAAGCTCAATTTTTATCAAAATTCGAATAATCTGAGGAAAATAAACACTAGAGGTAGAATATTATGATCCAGAAAATTTACAAGTTACCTCATAAAAAGTTTTCAAGAAACGAGCCAAAATTTTGGCATTTGTTCAGTCTCTCTCAGTTGGAACGTTTGAACCAAACTCCTTCAAAAACTTTTTGTTTTTGTCCTCCAACTTATCAAATTCTTTTTGATATTTTATATCAGTTTGTAGCATCAAATAAGTTGAATTCCATCTTGTCGGACAATCTAATTGCAATGAAGATTTATATGTCAAGTTTGCTTCTTCAACATATAACTTAAACATATCTAATCTTTTAGGACTGCTCCTCACATATTTCACCACACCTCTAATTTTTTGAATAGCACCCTCAACTACTGCAATGCCATCTCTGACAATTAAGTTTAGGATATGCGCATAACATCTCATATAAAAATGCTCGCCTCTCAAAGGTACAACACTTTTCTTCACAAGCCTTTTTTTCAATTGTTCAACTGCAACATCATTATTTGATGCATTGTCAACTGTAATGCACATCAACTTTCTCAAACCCCATTCATTCATGCAAAACTCAATAGCATTTTTAATATTAACTCCAGAATGATTTTTAATTACACAAAAGTTCAAATGCCTTTTATGCATATTTCATTGAAAATCAATGAAATGAATAGTCAAACACATATAAGACAATTTTTGAATGCTAGTCCAAGTGTCGATAGTCAATGAAACTCTACAACAATGAGATGATATGCTATCAAATAATTTCTTCTTTTCCTTCACAAACAAAGAAAAACAATTCCTTAATATAGAGTGCCTAGATTTGAATTTTAAATTGAGGCACACTAACTTCACAAAACTCCTTAAACTCATCCCTCTCAACAAAACAAAAAGGAAATTCATCTTTTATGATCATTTTCACCAAAGCTTCCCTAACTAGTTGTTGATCAAATTGCCAACAAGTTAATTTGATATCCTCTGAACTAGTTCCTTTAGTGAAACTCAACAAAGATTGTGACTTGTCTTTACCTTTGTGAGCTTCTATTAATTCTTTTTTCTGTAGAAATTTCCTACAAGTCTTTCTCAAGTATTTCCATAAACCCGAAGTACCTTGATCACTTTTTGCCAAGTATTCTTTTCTGCACCTTATACAAGCTTCCCTACCAGTTTCATTTCCCTCTAAATCAACAAATATCTCATAAGTTTCCCAAATAGCAGACTTATACTTTTTATGAGCTTGAGGTTTAGATGTACCTTGACTTTCTTTTACAATTGGAATTGAAGAACCTGCCGTAACAATAGGAGGGTTCGCGAAAGGATGATGATTGGATTTACCAGTATTTTGATCTTTTGAGATGTGATCAGCTTCTATTTATTGTATTTTTCGTTTACCACTAGATTGTGCCATCTGCATTGCCATTAATTAATATGATATGTTAAGCATAAATAAATATAAATATCTCAAACAAGCAAGCTCTACAAAACTGACTGTAACACATTCAACCCACTCATTCGGCCCAACCACAACACCACAACCAATACTCAAAAAAACTGACTAAGACACATAATAATAATATTTAATCACTCAATTCTCATCAGAAAAACAAACCAAAAGGCTGGCGGCATCTTAGACACGGTGGAGGCAACTAGAATTGCGACGAACAAGGGCTAGATCTAACTGAACATGGCTGGAATGCCGTGATGTGGCGTGGAACTCGTCGGAATAGCAATAGGTGCGTAGGTATTGGATGGGCAGTAGCGGAAATGGTGGCATCTTCATGTTATATATATATATTTCTGGTTCTATTATTGGATTTTTAGGATGGTACGGTTCTCAAGATGGATATTGCTTAAGAGCCGGAACCATCCCAAAAGAAAAAATATGTGACAGAACAGGATGGGAAAATTCAAAGTCAATGGATTTTTCTCAGTCCTGATTCTTTCGGGACAAGACTTCGGTTCGGGTAGCGAATCTCCGAGTCCCGTGAGCAGCCCTACTAAATGCATATAAAGTTAAATCAGTAAACACAAAAATGTCGTTATGCCTAAATACATAAACCATTAAACCGCTAAATACTACTTAATAATTAATAAATCTATTTTTTATTGCTATTTATTATATTTTTAAATATTCATTTTAATTATTTATTAGTGTATTTATTTAGAAATATTTATTACAAAATAAATTATGAGTGAGACAAATATAATTTAAATAATATATTATTTATCTAATAAAAATATAAGCTTATAAAAGAAGTATAAATTTAAATATTAAAAATTATTATCAAGTAATAAAAGTTACTTTTATTTTTTGAATCAATTTGGGTTTTGTAAATATTTTTTAATTAATATCTATCTTAATATTAATAGTTTATAAATGTAATTTTTGATTATTATTATAATATCTATCAATAAAATTATTTATATTAAATTTATATGATATATAAATATTAATATTATTATAACAAAATATTGTATAAAATTTCAAAATATTTTAAATATTATTATATTTCAAATGTTATAACATATTAAAATGATAAAAAAGTTTAGAAATTTTTTTGTTATTTTATTTTTTTAAATAAAACCTATAAACCACTCAATGCCTAAAAACATAAATCGCTAAACTCCTAATGACAAAACCTCTAAATACTTAAATCATTAAACTGGTATACGTTAATAATAAATCATAAATCTCATTTTAATTTTAATTCAGTATAATTTTAAATTTTTATTTTAATTAGTTATCAATTTATTTTATAGAAATATTAATTACAAAATAAATTATTAGTGAGGCAGATCTAATTTAAATTAGACTGGTATCCTTAAATAATAAATCTCATTTTTTTTTCATTATAATTTTAAATATTCATTTTAATTATTTATTTGTTTATTTATATATAAATATTAATTACAAAATAAATTGAGATAGACAAAAATAATTTATATAAATTATTTTTCATCAAAAAATTATAGATAAACTTTCTAAAAGAAAAAAACTTTTCCAAACAAAAAATTATTATATAGTAATATATTTTTCTTTGCTTCTGAATCATTTTAGGTTTTTTTAATTATATTTTAATTGATATCTATCTTATTAATAATAGATTATGACTTTATTTTTTGATCATTATTAGAATATTTATCAATAAAATTGTCTATATTGAATTTACATGTTATATAATTATAAAGATTATTATAACTAAATATTATATTTACATTTGAAAATAATTTAAAAATTATTATATTTTTAAACGTTATCATCTTTTAAAATTAGATAAAATCACAAAAATAATTTTTTTGTAATTTTATTGTTTATATAAAACCTATAAACTACTAAATGCCTAAACACTTAAATCATTAAACTCCTAAACCCCAAAACCACAAAACCCTTAAATACATAAACACTTAAACCAACTTTAAAGTTTTAAGTATTTATAAATAATATATAAATATCTATCAATAAATAATAGTTTATTAATTTATTTTTTGATCATTATTATATTTATATTTATATTTAGTTTATTAATATCTATCAATAAAATTGTTTATTTTGAATTTACATGATATATAATTATTATGTTTATTATAAATAAATATTGTATTCACACTTGAAAAAAATTAAAAAATTATTATATTTATAAAGGTTATACCCTTCAAAATTTATAAAAAATTCGAAAAATAATTTTTTTGTTATTTCATTATTTAAATTAAATATATAAACTACTAAATGCCTAAATACTTAAATCACTAAACTCCTAAACTCCTAAATACTTAAACCATTAAACCGGTATACCCTAAATAATTAATCATAAATCTCATTTTTATTTGTATTCATTATAATTTAAATATTTATTTTAATTATTTATTAGTTTATTTTTATAGAAATATTAATTGCAAAATAAAATTATGAATGAGACAAATAAAATTTAAATAATTTATCTTCATCAAAAAAATTTATAAGCTTATAAAAAGAATCAAAAATTTAAAAATAAAAAATTATTATTTAGTAATATATTGTACTTGATTTTGAATCATTTTAGGTTTTGCAAATATATTTTAATTAATATCTATCTTATTAATAATAGTTTATTAATCTATTTTATGATCAGTATTATAATATCGATCAATAAAATTATATATATTGAATTTACATGATATTTAATTTTTATGATTATTATAATTAAATATTGTATTAACATTTGAAAAAAAATTAAAAAAATAATATTTTCAATGGTTATAACCTTGAAAGTGATAAAAAAATCATAAAAATAAATTTTTTGTTATTTAATTATTTAAATAAAACCTATAAACCACAAAATAAATAAATATTAAATTACTAAACTCCTAAACCCTAATACTACTACACCACACACACATATCGATGGACCACAGTACACACGTGCACATATTCTTGTCCATTTTAGTGGAGCATTTAGAGGGGTAGAATGTCCTTGAAGCAGCCAGAAGTATGGGCCACCAGCTTGTAGAGGGCCCCACTAGCAAGCTTTGATGATAAAATTCAGACAACTGACGAGATCGAGCAAATTGGTCGGGAGTAAACCCATGAGTAGATAGGAGTGGGTCCCACTAGCACTATCTGACAGCATAGAGGGCCACCCAACCATCACCCAACAGGAGTAGCGGGTAATAAATGATTAACTGGTGAGCCGGAAAAATCCGAATCATCACCAAGCAGGGCAAATAAGCAATGGAGTCCAGACCAGCCACACTAGAACGAAAGATTCAAACTTGTAGTTTATGTTTGTGATCTTATTTGTATTTTAGACTAGTATGCACCATGTACTTCTAGAGACGGGACATGACATACTAACACACACAATCTTGTCTGTTCACTATGCAGCATGCAATGAGGGCAACTGGACCCATGAGTATCTCTAAGTGGGGCCCACTAATGCATTTTGTAAATACACATTAGGCATTGCTACTCTCTCTGGAGCAGAAGACCCATCTTTATAGCATTTTGTAATTTTACTTGTATTCTAGCTTGGTTGTATGCAAAGATAATTAGACTATGAGATGGACCTCATCACACATGCACACCGATGCATGCAAATTATTTGATATTTTGTTGGTGCAACATACAACCACTTCTTAGAGCTCGAGGAGGAAGCATTCTAACCCAAGATATAATCTTTTGAAGATCTTTGGAGCAAAAGAATGTGGAATTCAGAGGTGAGAATAAATCAACAAAGTGCCTAGATATGGTTTTGTTGATTTATGGGTATTCAGTTTTACATGTATTCCATTGCATAGCAATGACATAGGCAAACACTTGATACTACATGTCACACACATGCACAATCTTATATTTGCATAGCTTTAATATGGTGCATCATTCAGGTTCCTCTAAAAGGCTTGGATAAATTTGAATGGAAAGGACGAAGTACGCATAATGACTCAATGCCAACTCTGAAGTCCAGGAATTCCAGGTGATTTTAGTTTTATTCGTATGCTAGGAATTATTAGGCATTATGTTTTTTATGTATTTTATGCATAGAATCAATAAGGTGCATAGGATTTGGTGGGCTGGTCTAAATTAGTCAGCTTTTTAGTCTCTTGTAAGTTGTGTGCCTATATGATAAATAAAGTGTGTATTTTTCAAAAAAAAAAACAAAAAAAAACCATAAACCCTAAACTATAAAACCTAAACCTTAAACCATAAACTATAACCCTAATTCACAAAACCTAAATCCTAAATCTCATTTTTTGCACTTTTATAATCAAATGACTAAGTGTTAAATTAAAATTGAAATTCACAACTTTTAGGAATGTCACAGATTTATCTTTTTTGTATATGTAACACAAAGTCATGACTCAAGGGGTGAGTTATTGATTCAGTATCTTTCTAGCTTTAGATTATTGTAGCATTAGCAATGGACATAATTGTATATTTTATCTCTAGAACACAAAATCAAATCGATGAGAATATGCCATAACTTGAGTCTCTTTGTTGAACATATTGTTATTGCACTAAGAATGATCATGAATACATATTTAATCACTATAATACTGGGTCATAGTATTGGATATGACCATAGCTTGTGCTTTTTATCTTTATATTGCAAAGTCATTGCACTAGGAATGATTGTAACTTTGGACATCCCTCAAGAGAAAAAGTCATGACCCTAGAAATAGTTAAATCTCGAGTACTACTCTTTATAACTTTCTATAGCTAAAATTTTTGGGATTGAAGATATGACTGGCTTTTTCCTTTGATTTTTGACCTCAAGTGTCAATATGAAAGACTAATATTTTCAGCAATGATTAAAAACTTTTATAGATATGAATAAGATTAATTTACAACATTTTGGGTATTGTAAGCTTGTATACATAACTCATTTAATATAAAAAGAAAGAAATGATACTTTTTATATCCATGAGGATATGAAAAGGGGGCTTAGACATGACAATAAAATAAATTTTTTGATTCTTGATTGAAAGAGAGCCCATACTTCTTGCCCTGAGGCTATTTTGTTCTAATAGGCTACAAGGTGGTTATTTTTTTAGAGGTGAACTATGTTTTAAAAAAATTTCTTTTAGTGTGTGCAAGAGAGATATTTTAGAATAAATTACAATAATCAATATAAATAGCATCCTCAACAACTAGCTATTTCAACACATAGGGGTACAACTTTGGTTTAGTCTGTTAGCATACATGAGTCAAATTACCTTTGATAGCCCAGTGATTCAGCATCAAATATGATGAGACATAATAGAGATAAAGTAGAAGCTCCTATTATTTTGGTTAGAGCTTTAGCAATCCTTGTAGAATAATTATTTTAATTATTTAGTATAATTTTAATTATTATTTTAATTATTTATCAGTTTATTTTTATAGAAATATTAATTACAAAATAAATTATTAGTGAGACAGATCTAATTTAAATTAAACCGGTATATCCTAATTAATAAAGAATAAATCTCATTTTTTTTTCATTTTAATTTTAAATATTCAAATTTAATTATTTATTTGTTTATTTTTATATAAATATTAATTATAAAATAAATTATGAGTTACACAAATATAATTTATATAAATTATTTTTAAACAAAATAATATAGATAAACTTTTTAATTGTTTAAGTATTTAAATGTTTTGTCATTTAGGAGTTTAGCTATTTATGTTTTTCGGCATTTAGTGGTTTATGTTATTTTATTTAAACAATAAAATAACATAAAAAAAATTTGTACTTTTTTTTCATTTTCATAGGATATAACCTTTGAAAATATAATAATATTTAAAATTTTTTGAAATGTAAATACAATATTTAGTTTTTTTAATATTAATAATTATATAACATATAAGGTCAATATAAACAATTTTATTTATAGATAATATAATAATGATCAAATTTAAATTAATAAACTATTAATAAAAAGATAGATATTAATTAAAAAATATTTACAAAACCCAAATTGATTCAAAATTAAAGTAAATTATATTACTGGATAATAATTTTTAATTGTTAAATATATGCTTCTTTTATAATGCATATAGTTTTTTTTGATTTAAAATAAATTAATTAAAATATATATGTCGCTCTCATAATTTAATTTGTAATAAATATTTCTATAAAAATAAACTAATAAATAATTAAAATGAATATTTAAAATTATAATAAATAGAAATAAAAATTAGATTTATTAATTATTAAGTAGTATATAATGGTTTAATGGTTTATGTATTTAGGCATTATGAGGTTTATGAGTGTACTGATTTAACTGTGTATGCATTAAGTGGTTTATAGGTTTTATTAAAAAAATAAAATAATAAAATATTTATTTTTTTTATTTTTTGATATTTTCAAAGGTTATAACCTTTGAAAATATAATAATTTTAAAATTTTTTTTATATGTGAATACAATATTTAGTTATTATATTCATTATATTTTTATATCATATTAATTCAATATAAACAATTTTATTGATAAATATTCTAATAATGATCATAAAATAAATTAATAATCTATTATTAATAAGATAGATATCAATTAAAATATAATTACAAAACCTAAAATGATTTAGAAGAAAAGCAAAATATATTACTATATAATAATTTTTTGTTTTGAAATTTTTTTTTCTTTTAAAAAGTATATCAATAATTTTTTAATGAAAAATTATTTATATAAATTATATTGGTCTAACTCAATTTATTTTGTAATTAATATTTATATAAAAATAAACAAATAAATAATTAAAATGAATATTTAAAATTATAATGAAAAAAAAATCATATTTATTATTTAAATATACCAGTTTAATTTAAATTAGATCCATCTCACTAATAATTTATTTTGTAATTATTATTTCTATAAAATAAATTTATAAATAATTAAAATAAAAATTTAAAATTCTATAGAATAAAAATTAAAATGCGATTTATGATTTATTATTAATGTATACCAGCTTAATGATTTAAGTATTTATAGGTTTTGTCATTGGGAGTTTAGTGATTTATGTTTTTAGGCTTTTAGTGATTTTTAGGTTTTATTTAAAAAAATAAAATAAAATAAAAAATTTTATAATTTTTTATCATTTTCATAGGTTATAACATTTGAAAAAATAATATTAAATTTTTTTTGAAATTTTAATACAATATTTTGTTATAATAATATTAATAATTATATATCATAGAAATTTAATATAAATAATTTTATTAATAGATATTATAATAATGATCAAAATTTTAAGTTATAAACTTTTAATATTAAGATAGATATTAATTTAAAAATATTTACAAAACCCAAATTGATTTAAAATTTAAGTAACTTATATTACTTAATAATAATTTTTAATTTTTAAATTTATAATTCTTTTATAAGCGTAAATATTTTTTTTGATTAAAAAATTTATTTAAGTTATATTTCTCGCACTCATAATTTATTTTGTAAGAAATATTTCTATAGAAATAAACTAATAAATAATTAAAATAAATATTTAAAATTATAATGAATAGAAATAAAAATTAGATTTATTAATTATTAATTATTATATAGGATTTTAATGGTTTATGTATTTAGACATTACGAGGTTCAGAAGTTTACTGATTGAACTGTGTATGCATTTAGTGGTTATAGGTTTTATTTAAAAATTAAATAAACAAAAAATTTGAAAATTTTATTATTTTTTGATATTTTCAAATATTATAAACTTTGAAAATATAATAATTTTTAAATTTATTTCAAAAGTGAATTCAATATTTAGTTATAATAATCATTATATTTATATTTCATATAAATTCAATATAAATAATTTTTTTGATAAATATTCTAATAATGATGAAAAAATAAATTAATAATCTATTATCAATAAGATAGATATCAATTAAAATATAATTACAAGACCTAAAATGATTTAGAAGGAAAGCAAAATATATTACTATATAATAAATTTTTGTTTTGAAATTTTTTTCTTCATTTTTTAAGTTTATCTATATTTTTAGATGAAAAATAATATATATAATTTATATTTATCTAACTCATAATTTATATTATAATTAATATTTAATAAAAATAAACGAATAAATAATTAAAAATAATAATTTAAATTATAATAAAAAAATTTTATTGAGATTTATTATTTATTATTTAGGGTATACCAGTTTAAAAGGATTATCTATTTAGGGTTTTTGAGATTTCGGAGTTATTGACTTAAGTGTTTAGGCATTTAGTAGTTTATAGGATTTATTTAAATAATTAAATAAAAAAAATTATTTTTGATATTTTCTCACATTTTCTAAGGTTATAACCTTTGAAAATATAATAATTTTAAATTTTTTTAAAATGTCAATACAATGTTTAGTGATAAGAATCATTATAATTATATATAATATAAACTAAATATAAATAATTTTATTTATATATTAAAATATAATTGCAAAGCCTAAAATTATTCAAAAACAAAGTAAAATTTATTACCAAATAATAATTTTTGGTTTTTATTTTTTGCTTCTTTTAATATGCTTATATTTTTTTTGATGAAAAATAAATTATTTAAATTATATTTAAGGTTTACGAGTTTAAACTTTGAAGTATTTAAAAGCTTTCATGTTTAAAATTTTATAGATTTAAGTGTTTAGGCATGTAGTGGTCTATAAGTTTTATTTAAACAATGATAAAACAAAATTTTTTTTTTATTTTTTTTCCTAATTTTTGAAGGTTATAACCATTGAAAATATAAAAATTTTTAAATTTTTTTCAAATGTAAATATAATATTTAGTTATAATAATCTTAATAAATATAAGTCATTTAAATTCACTATAAATAATCACATTGCTAGATATTATAATAATGATCAATAAATAAATTAATAAACTATTATTAATAAGATAGATATTATTTAAAATATATTTGCAAAATCTAAATTTATTCAAATTCAAAGTATATATTACGAAATAATAATTTTTTTTAATATTTTGCTTTTTTTATAATTTTATATTTTTGTTATTAAAAATAAATTATTTAAATTATATTTGTCTTCCTTATAAATTATTTTGTAATTTATAATTCTATAAAAATAAACTAATAAATAATTAAAATACATATTTAAAATTATATTGAATACAAATAAAATTGAGATTTATTATTTATTATTCAGGATATACAAGTTTAATAGTTTAAGTATTTAGGCGTTTTGGGGTTTAGTAATATAAGTGTTTATGCCTTTGGTGATTTTATCTAATTTTTGAAGGTTATAACATTTGAAAATATAATAATTTTAAATTTTTTTTTAAAATGGAATATAATATTTAGTTATAATAACTTGATAATTATATATAATGTAAAATCAATATAAATAATTTTATTAATAATAATGATCAATAAATAAATTAATAAACTATTATTAATTAGAATGATATAAATTAAAATAGAATTGGAAAATTTAAAATTATTCAAAATTAAATTAAAATAAATTACAAAATAATTATATTTTGTTTTAACAATTTTGTCTCTTTTTATGATCTTATATTTTTTTGATGAAAAATAAATTATTTATATTATATATGTCTCACTAATAATTTATTTTGTTATTAATTTTTTATACAAATAAACTGATAAATAATTAAAATGACTATTTAAAATTATAATGAATATTAATAAAAATGAGATTTATTATTTATTATATAGAGTATACTAATTTAAAGGCTTATGTATTTATGGGCTTCAGGGTTTAGGAGTTTAGTCATTAAGAATTTAGGTATTTTGTGGTTTATAGATTTTATTTTAAAAATATAATAACAAAAATTATTTTTTTTATTTTTTCATATTTTCAAATGTTATAATCTTTGAAAATATAATAATTTTAAAATTTTTTTCAAAAGTGAATACTATATTTAGTTATAATAATATTTATATTTATATATCATATAAATTCAATATAAACATTTTTATTGAAAAATATTCTAATAATGATCAAAAAATAAATTAATAATATATAATTAATAAGATAATATATCAATTAAAATATAATTAAAAAACCTAAAATGATTCAAAAGTAAAGCAAAATATATTACTATATAATAATTTTTTGTTTTGAAATTTGTTTTTAAAAATTTATCATATGTTTTTTTTGATAAAAATAATTTATATAAATTATAATTGTTTAACTCATAAATTATTTTATAATTAATATTTATATAAAAATATACAAATAAATAATTAAAATGAATATTTAAAATTATAATGAAAAAAAATTAGTTTTATTATTTATTATTTAGGGTATACCGATTTAATTTAAATTAGATATATCTAACTAATAATTTATTTTGTGAATAAAATTTCTATAAAAATAAATTGATAAATAATTAAAATAAAAAATTAAAATTAAACTGAATAAAAATTAAAATGAAATTTATGATTTATTATTAATGTATGCCAATTTAATTGTTTAAGTATTTAGAAGTTTTGTCGTTTAGGAGTTTAGCGATTTATGTTTTTAGGCATTTAGTGGTTTATAGGTTTTATTTAAACAATAAAATAACAAAAAAAGTTTGTAATTTTTTCTCATTTTCATAGGTCATAACCTTGAAAAAATAATAATAATTAACATTTTTTGAAATGTGAATATATTATTTAGTTATACAAATATTATTAATTATATATCATATAAATTGAATATAAAGAATTTTATTGCTAGATATTATAATAATGATCAAAAATTAATTTAATGAATAATTAATAATGAGATAGATATTAATTAAAAAATATTTACAAAACCCAAATTGATTCAAAATTAAAGTAACTTATATTACCGGATAAAAATTTTTATTTTTTAAATTTGTACTTCTTTTATAAGCGTATATATTTTTTTTGATTAAAAATAAATTATTAAAATTATATTTATCACACTCATAATTTATTTTGTAATAAATATTTATATAAAATAAACTCATAAATAATTAAAATGAATATTTAAAATAATAATAAATTAAAATAAAAATTAGATTTCTTAATTATTAAGTAGTATATAGCAGTTTAATGGTTTATGTATTTAGGAATTATGGGCCTTAGAAGTTTACTGATTTAACTGTGTATGGATTTAGTGGTTTATAGGTTTATTTAAAAATTAAAAAACAAAATATTTATTTTTATTATTTTTTTATATTTTCAAAGGTTATAACCTTTGAAAATATAATAATTTTTAAATTTTTTTCAAATGTGAATTCAATATTTAGTTATAATAATCATTATATTTATATATCATCTAAATTCAATATAAACAATATTATTGATAAATATTTTAATAATGATCAAAAAATAAATTAATAATCTATTATTAATAATATAGATATCAATTAAAATATAATTACAAAACCTATAATGATTCAGAAGCAAAGCAAATTATATTACTATATAATAAATTTTTGTTTTAATTTTTTTTTTCTTTTAATAAGTTTATCTATATATTTTTTGAGGAAAAATAATTTATATAAATTATATTTGTCTAACTCTTAATTTATTTTTTAAATAATATTTATATAAATAAAAACATATAAATAATTAAAATGAATATTTAAAATTATAATGAAAAAAATGAGATTTATTCTTTATTATTTAGGGTAGACCAGTTTAATTTAAATTATATCTGTCTCACTAATAATTTATTTTGTAATTAATATTTCAAAAAAAATAAACTGATAAATAATTAAAATAAAAATATAGAATTATACTGAATAAAAATTAAAATGAGATTTATGAATTATTATTAATGAATACAAGTTTAATATTTTAAGTATTTAGAGGTTTTGTCGTTTAGGACTTTAACGATTTATGTTTTTAGGCATTAAGAGCTTTATTGGTTTTGTTTAAACAATGAAATAACAAAAAAATTATTTTTGATATTTTTCACATTTTCAAAGGTTATAACCTTAGAAAATATAATAATTTTAAAATTTTTTAAAAATGTGAATACAATATTTAGTAATAAAAATCATTATAATTATATATAATATAAACTAAATATAAACAATTTTATTGATAGATATGATATCAATTATCAAAAAATAAATTAATATGTTATTATTATTATGATGGATATAAATTAAAATATAATAGCAAAACCTAAAATTATTCAAAATCCAACTAAAATTTATTACTAAATAATAATTTTTGTTTTTTAGTTTTTGCTTCTTTTTATAAACTTATATATTTTTATGATGAAAAATAAATTATTAAAATTATATTTGTATCACTCATAATTTATTTTGTAATTAATATTTTAATAAATTATTTAAATTATATTTAAGGTTTACGAGATTAAAGGTTTAAGTATTTAGGAGCTTTTGTGTTTAGGTAAGTAGATGTTTAATTGTTTAGGCATTTAGTGGTTTATAAGTTTTATTTCAACAATGATATATCAAAAAATTTATTTTTATTATTTTTTCTAAATTTTGAAGATTATATCCTTTGAAAATATAATAATTTTTAAATTTTTTTCAAATGTAAATATAATATTTATTTATAATAATCATCATAATTATAATTCATTTAATTCAATATAGATTATTATATTGCTAGATATTATAATAATGATCAAAAAATAAATTAATAAACTATTATTAATAAAATAGTTATTAGTTAAAAAGTATTTGCAAAATATAAATTTATTCAAATCAAAGTAAAATATATTACTAAATAATAATTTTTTTTAATGTTTTGCTTTTTTTATAAGTTTATATTTTTGCTTTTAAAAATAAATTATTTAAATTATATTTGTCTTACTCATAATTTATTTTGTAATTTATAATTCTATAATAATAAACAAATAAATAATTAAAATGAATATTTGAAATTATAATTAATACAAATAAAATCGAGATTTATTATTTATTTTTCAGGATATACCGGTTAAATGGTTTAAGTATTTAGGTGTTTTGTGGTTTAGGAGTTTAGTGAATTAATTGTTTAGACCTATAGTGATTTATAGTTTTTATTTAAAGAATGACAAAACAAAAAATTAATTTTTTGATTTTTTTTAATTTTTGAAGGTTATAACCTTTGAAAATATAATAATTTTAAATTTTTTTAAATGTGAATATAATATTTAGTTATAATAATCTTAATAATTTTATATAATGTAAACTAAATATAAATAATTTTATTAATAAATATTATAATAATGATCAATAAATTATTTAATAAACTAGTATTAATAAGAATGATATAAATTAAAATATAATTGTAAAATATAAAAATAATTTTTTATTTTTAAAAATTTGCCTATTTTTATAAGCATATATATTTTTTTTGATGAAAAATAAATTATTTAAATTATATCTGTCTCACTAATAATTTATTTTGTGATTAATA
The DNA here is from genome assembly GCA_029783825.1 of Sapria himalayana. NCBI lineage: Eukaryota > Viridiplantae > Streptophyta > Magnoliopsida > Malpighiales > Rafflesiaceae > Sapria > Sapria himalayana. Next base: position 132,738 of record JAREIK010002454.1, on the reverse strand, counting down.
TTTCTATGAAAATAAACTGATAAATAATTAAAATGAATATTTAAAATTATAATGAATACTAATAAAAATGAGAATTATGATTTATTATTTAGACTATACTAATTTAATATTTTGAGTATTTATGAGCTTCGGGATTAGGAGTTTAGTCATTTTAGTATTTAGTCATTTAGTTCTTTATAGGTTTTATTTATAAAATAAAATAAAAAATAGTATTTTTGTTATTTTTTCTCATTTTTGAAGGTTATAACCTTTGAAAATATAATAATTTTTAATTTTTTTTTGAAAAGTGAATACAATGTGAAGTTAATAATCCTAATAATTAAATATCATATAAATTCAATATAAATAATTTTATTGGTATATATTATAATAATGATCATAAATAAATAATAAACAATTATTAATGAGATAAATATTGTTTAAAATATATTTGAAAAACCTAAAATGATTCAAAATCAAAGTGAAATATTTTACTAAATATTAATTTTAAATTTTTAAATTTTTCTATCCATTTATATGCTTATATATTTTTTGATGAAATATAAATTTTTTCAATTATATTTGTCTCACTAATAATTTATTTTTTAATTTATATTTCTATAAAAATAAACTAATATATAATTAAGATGTATGTTTAAAATTATAATGAATACTAATAAAAATGAGATTTATTATTTATTATATATAGTATACCTGTTTAATGATTAAATTATTTAGGGGTTTTGTTGTTTAGGAGTTTAGCAATTTATGTTTTTAGGCATTTAGTGATTTATAGGTTTTATTTATATAATAAAAATAAACTTTTTTTTTTTCTGATTTTCTAAGGTTATAAACTTTGAAAATAAAATAATTTTAAAAATTTTTTGAAATGTGAATACCATGTATAATTATATCAATCTTACTAAATATATATCATATAAATTCAATTTAAACAATCTTAATGATAGATATTATAATAATGATCAAAAGTTAAATTAACAAACTATTATTAAAAATATAAATATTAATTAAAATATATTTACATAACACAAAATGATTCAAAATCAAATCAAAATATATTACTAAATAATAATATTTAATTTTTAAATTTTTCCTTCTTTTTTTAAGCTTATATTTTTTTTGATTAAATATAAATTAGTTAAATATTTTTTGTTTCAATCGAAATTTATTTTGAATTAATTTTTCTAAAAAATTAAACTATAAATAATTAAAATGAATATTTAAAATTATAATTAATAGAAATATAAATGAGATTTATTATTTAATAAGTAAAATATAGCTATTAAAAGGTATATGTATTTAGTGGTTTAGGGGTTTATGAGTTTACCGATTTAAGTAAGTAATCAATTAATGATCTATGGGTTTTATTTAAAAAATAAAATAACAAAAAATTTATTTTTATTATTTTTTCTCATTTTTTAAGGTTATAACTTTTGAAAAAAAAAATTTAAATTTTTTTCAAAAGTGAATACAATATTTATTTATAATAATCATAATAATTATATTTCATATAAATTCAATATAAATAATTTTATTGATAGATATTCTAATAATTATCAAAAAATAAATTAAAAATTTATTATGAATAAGATTGATATTACTTAAAATATAATATCAAAATCTAAAATGATTCAAAAGCAAAGCAAAATATATTACTAAATAATAATTATTTGTTTTTAAATTTTTATTCTTTTTATAAGCTTATCGATTTTTTGATAAAAAATAATTTTTATAAATATTTTTTTTAACTCATAATTTATTTTATAATTAATATAAATATACAAATAAAAAACAAAAAATCAAAATAATTTTTTAAAATTTTAATGAAAACAAAGAAAAATGAGTTTTATTAATTATTATTTAGTGTATACCGGTTTAAAGGATTATGTATATAGGGTTATCAGTATTTTGTAGTTTAGTGATTTAAGTGCTTACTCATTTAGTGGTTTATAGGTTTTATTTAAACAATGAAATAATAAAAAATATTTTTTTTATTTTTTTCACATTTTCAAAGGTTATAACCTTTGAAAATGTGATAATTTTGAATTTTTTTTCAAAAGTGTATATAATATTTAGTCATAATAATCATTATATTTATATATCATATAAATTCAATATAAACATTTTTATTGATAAATATTCTAATAATGATCAGAAAATAAATTAATAATCTATTATTAATAAGAAAGATATCAATTAAAATATATTTACAAAACCTTAAATGATTCAGAAGCAAAGCAAAATATATTACTATATAATAATTTTTTGTTTTAAAATTTTTTTTTTCTTTTAAAAAGTTTATCTATATTTTTTTGATGAAAAATAATTTATATAAATTATATTTATGTAACTCATAATTTATTTTGTAATTAATATTTATATAAAAATAAACAAATAAATAATTAAATTTCAATATTTAAAATTAAATTGAAAAAAAAATGAAATTTATTCTTTATTATTTAGGATATACCAGGTTTATTTAAATTAGATATGTCTCACTAATTATTTATTTTGTAATTAATATTTCTATAAAAATAAACTAATAAATAATTAAAATAAAAATTACAATTATACTGAATAATTAAAATAATTTATTTATTTCCTCTCTCAACTCTAGAATGATTGCTAAAGCTCTAACCAAAATAATAGAAGCTTTTACTTTATCTCTATTATGTCTCATCATATTTGATGTTGAATCACTGGGCTATCAAAGGAAATTTGACTCATGTATGCTAATGGGCTAAACCAAAGTTGTACCCCTATGTGTTGAAATAGCTAGTTGTGGAGGATCCTATTTATATTGATTATTGTAATTTATTGTAAAATATCTCTCATGCACACACTCAAAGCAATTTTTTAAAAACATAGTTCACCTCTAAAAAAATAACCACCTTGTAGCCTTCTAGAACAAACTAGCCCCATGGTGGTTTGAGCAGGGCAAGAAGTATTATTTAAATTATATTTATGTTTTTAAATATATTAATTTATATATCTAAGCTTATATTTTAATTTTACTTCTTTTTATATCTATCATATTTAAATTATGTTTTTTAGGTTTTAAATTATAAGCTTATATAAGCTTATATAATCAATATAAATATAATTTATATTATAAGCTTATATAAGCTTATATAAGCTTTATATAAGCTTATATAATAGCATATTATTTTAATTTATATTAATATAATAATTTAATAATTTAAATATAATTTAAATTATTATAAGCTTATATAATAAGCTTATAAGCTTATAAGCTTATATAAGCTTATAACCTTTGAAATTATAAGCTTATATAATTTAATAATTTAATACTTAAACAATTAAATTTAAATTTAAATTTAAATTTTATTCAGCTTTGCAATTAAATTATATAATTTAATTATATAATTTAATAATTGCTATTATATAAGCTTATATAATTTCATAAATTAATTATAAATCATAAATTATAACTTTTTATCCAGTTTAATTTTTATTCAATTTAATTTTTATTCAATTTAATTTCATAAATCATAAATCATAAATTAATAAAAATTTAATAAATTTTTATTAAATTTTTATTCAATTTAATTTCATAAATCAATCAAGAATCAAAAAAGTTATTTTATTGGCATGTCTAAGCCTTTTTTTTATATACTCATGGATATGAAAAGTATCATTTCTTTCTTTTTATATTAAATGAGTTATGTATACAAGCTCACTATACCCAAAAAGGTGTAAATGAATCATATTCAAATGTATAAAAGGTTTTAATCATTGCTCGAAATATTAGTCTTGCATATTGACACTTGAGGTCACAAATCAAAGGAAAAATCCATAGTGATATTTCCAATCCCAAGAATTTTAGCTATAGAAAGTTATAAAGAGTAGTACTCGAGCTTTAACTATTTCTAGGTTCATGACTTTTGCTCTTGAGGAATGTCGAAAGTTACAATCATTCCTAGTGTAATGACTTTACAATATAAAGATAAAATGCACAAGCTATGGTTATATCCAATACTGTGATCCAGTATTATAGTGATTAAATATGTATTCATGATCATTCTTAGTGCCATAAAAATATGTTCAACAGAGAGACACAAGTTATGGCATATTCTCATCAATATGATTTTTTGTTTTAGAGACAAAATATACAATCATGACCATTGCTAATGCTACAATAATATAAAGCAAAAAAGAGACTAAATCCATACATCACCCCTTGAGTCATGACTTTGTGTTACATATACAAAAAGATAAATCTATGACATTCCTAAAAGTTGTGAATTTTAATTTAAATTTAACACTTAGTCATTTGATTATAAAAGTGCAAAACATGAGATTTAGGATTTAGGGTTTATGGGTTAGGGTTATAGTTTATGGTTTAAGGTTTAGGATTTAAAGTTTTGGGTTTATGGTTTTTTTTTGTTTTTTTTTTTGGAAAAAACACGCTATATTTATCATTTAGGCACACAACTTACAAGAGACTAAAAAGCTGACTAATTTAGGCCAGCCCACCAAATCCTATGCACCTTAATGATTCTATGCATAAAATACAAAAAAAACATAATGCCTAAAAATTCAAAGCGTACGAATACAACTATAATCACCTGGCATTCCCGGAATGCGCACTGTGTCCTTTCCATGCATTGAGTCATTATGCTCACTGTGTCCGTTCCATTCGGATTTGTCCAAGCCTTTTGGAGGAACCTGAATGATGCACCATATTAAAACTATGCAAATATAAGATTGTGCATGTGTGTGACATGGAGCATCAAGCATTTTCCTATGTCATTGCTATGTAATGGAATACATGTAAAACTGAATACCCATAAATCCACAAGTCCATATATAATGCACTTTGTCAATTAATTCTCACCTCTGAATTCCACATTATTTTGCTCCAATGATCCTCAAAAGAGTATCTATTGGATTAGAATGCTTCCTCCTTGATCTCCAAGAAGTGGTTGTATGTTGCACCAACAAAATATCAAAAAATATGCATGCATCGGTGTGCATGTGTGATGAGGTCCATCTAATAGTTTAATTATCTACGCGTACAACCAAGCTAGAATACAAGTAAAATTACAAAATGCTATAAAGATGGGTCTTCTACTTCCGGGAGTGTAGCATCACCTAATTTGTATTTACAAAATGCATTAGTGGGCCCCACTTAGATATACTCTTGGGTCCAGTTGCCCTCATTGCATGCTACATAGAGAGCAGACAAGATTTTGTGCTTGAGTCTGTCATGATCTGTCTCTAGAAGTACATAGTGCATATAAAGTTCAAAATACAAATAAGAATACAATCATAAACTACAAGTTTGAATCTTTGGCTCCCGGGTGGCTGGTCTGGACTCCATTGCTTACTAGCCCTGCTTGGTGATGCTTCAAATTTTGCAAGCTATCCAATTAATCATGGATTACCTGCTACTCCTATTTGGTGATGGTTGGGTGGCCCTCTATGCTGCCTGATAGGGCTAGTGGGACACACTCCTAGCTACTCCTGGGTTTACTCCCGACCACTTTGCTCGGTCTCATCAGTTATCTGAATGTTATCATCCCGGCTTGCTAGTGGGGCCCTCGACAAGCTGGTGGCCCATACATCTGGCTGCTTCTAGGATTTGCAGGCCCCTCTAAATGCTACACCAAAATGGACAAGAATATGTGCACGTGTGTACTGTGGTCCGTCACTATGTGTGTGTGGTGCAGCAGTATCAGGGTTAGGAGTATAATGATTAAAATTATTTAAATTTTAATCACTACACCAAAATTTATAAGCTTATAAATTTTTTTGATGAAGTTAAATTATTTAAATTATATTTGTCTCATTCATAATTTTATTTTGCAATTAATATTTCTATAAAAATAAACTAATAAATAATTAAAATGAATAATAAAATTATAATGAATACAAATAAAAATGAGATTTATGATTAATTATTTATGGTATACCGGTTTAATGGTTTAAATATTAGGAGTTTAGGAGTATAATGATTTAAATGTTTAGGCATTTAGTAGTTTATATGTTTTATTTAAATAATGAAATAAAAAAAATTAATTTTCAAATTTTTTATCAATTTTGAAGGTTATAACCTTTATAAACATAATAATTTTTAAATTTTTTTGAAATGTGAATACAATATTTAGTTATAATAAACTTAATAATTATATATCATGTAAATTAAAAATAAACAATTTTTTTGAAACATATTAATAAATTAAATATAAATATAAATATAATAATGATCAAAAAAATAAATTAATAAACTGTTATTTATTGATAGATAATTATATATTATTTAAAAATACATAAACCTTTAAAGATGGTCTAAATGTTTAAGTATTTAAGGGGTTTGAGGTTTAGGAGTTTAATGATTTAAGAATTTAGACATTTAGTAGTTTATAGGTTTTATATAAATAATAAAATAACAAAAAATTTATTTTTGCGATTTTATCTCATTTTCAAAGATGATAACCTTTAAAAATATAATAATTTTTAAATTATTTTCAAATGTAAATATAATATTTAGTTATAATAATCTTTATAATTATATATCATGTAAATACAATATAAAGAATTTTATTGATAAATATTCTAATAATGATCAAAAAGAAAATTAATAATCTATTATTAATAAGAGAGATATCAATTAAAATATAATTACAAAACCTAAAATGATTCAGAACTAAAGCAAAATATATTACTATATAATAAATTTTTATTTTGAAATATTTTCTTCTGTTTATAAGTTTATCTATATTTTTTGATAAAAAATAATTTATATAAATTATATTTGTCTAACTCATAATATATATTGTAATTAATATTTAACAAAAATAAACGAAAAAATAATTAAAATGAATATTTTAAATTATAATGAAAAAAATAATATTGAGATTTATTATTTATTATTTAGGGCTTACCAGTTTAAAAGGATTATCCTTTTAGGGTTTTCGAGATTTCTGAGTTATTGACTTAAGTGTTTAGGCATTTAGTAGTTTATAGGATTTATTTAAACAATGAAATAACAAAAAAATTAATTTTGATATTTTCACACATTTTCAAAGGTTATAACCTTTAAAAATATGATAATTTTAAATTTATTTAAAAATATGAATACAATATTTAGTAATAAGAATCATTATAATTATATATAATATAGACTAAATATAAAAAATTTTATTGATATATATGATATCAATTTTCAAAAAAAAATTAATATGCTATTATTAATATGATAGATATAAATTAAAATATAATTGCAAAACCTAAAATTATTCAAAATCAAACTAAAATTTATTACCAAATAATAATTTTTGTTTTTTAGTTTTTGCTTCTTTTTATAAACTTATATTTTTTTTATGAAAAATAAATTATTTAAATTATATTTAAGGTTTACGAGTTTAAAGTTTTAAGTATTTAGGGGCTTTTGTGATAAGGAGTTTATACATTTAAATGTTTAGGCATTTAGTGGTCTATAAGTTTTATTTAAACAATGATATAACAAAAAATTTATTTTTTTTTTACTAATTTTTGAAGGTTATAACCTTTGAAAATATAAAAATTTCTAAATTTTTTTAAATGTAAATATAATATTTAGTTATAATAATCTTAATAAATATAAGTCATTTAAATTCAATATAAATAATCACATTGCTAGATATTATAATAATGATCAATAAATAAATTAATAAACTATTATTAATAAGATAGATATTTTTAAAATATATTTGCAAAATCTAAATTTATTCAAAATCAAAGTATATATTACTAAATAATAATTTTTTAAATATTTTGCTTTTTTTTATAAGTTTATATTTTTGTTATTAAAAATAAATTATTTAAATTATATTTGTCTTCTGCATAAATTATTTTGTAATTTATAATTATATAAAATTAAACTAATAAATAATTAAAATAAATATTTAAAATTATAATGAATTCAAATAAAATTGAGATTTATTATTTATTATTCAGGATATACAGGTTTAATGGTTTAAGTATTTAGGTGTTTTGGGGTTTAGTCATTTAAGTGTTTATGCCTTAAGTGATTTTATCTAATTTTTGAAGGTTATAAACTTTGAAAATATAATAATTTTTAATTTTTTTTTAAAATGTGAATATAATATTTTGTTATGATAATCTTGATAATTATATATAATGTAAAATCAAGATAAATAATTTTATTAATAGATATTATAATAATGATCAATAAATAAATTAATAAACTATTATTAATTAGAATGATATAAATTAAAATATAATTGCAGAATCTAAAATTATTCAAAATTAAATTAAAATAAATTACTAAATAATAATATTTATTTAAAAATTTTGCCTCTTTTTATGTTCTTATATTTTTTTGATGAAAAATAAATTATTTATATTATATCCGTCTCACTAATAATTTATTTTGTAATTAATATTTCTATAAAAATAAACTGATAAATAATTAAAATGAATATTTAAAATTATAATGAATACTAATAAAAATGAGATTTATTATTTATTATTTAGAGTATACTAATTTAAAGGCTTATGTATTTATGGGCTTCGGGGTTTAGGAGTTTAGTCAGTAAGAATTTAGGTATTTTGTGGTTCATAGATTTTAGTTAAAGAATATAATAACAAAAAATTTATTTTTTTATTTTTTCTTATTATCAAACGTTATAACCTTTGAAAACATAATAATTTTTAAATTCTTTTAAAATATGAAAATATTATTTTGTTATAATAATCTAAATAATTATATATTATGTAAATTCAATATAAATAATTTTTTTTAGATATTATGATGACGATAATAAAATAAATTAATAAACTATTATTAATAAGATAGATATTAAATAAAATTTATTTGCAAAACCTAAAATGATTCAAAATCAAAGTAAAATATATTAATAAGATAGATATTAAATAAAACTATTATTAATAAGATAAAATATATAGGTTTAAAAGATTATATATTTAGGAGTTTTGGGATTTAAGAAATTAGTAATTTAAGTGTTTAGGCATTTAGTAGTTTATAGGTTTTATTTAAAAAATAAAATAACAAAAAAAATTTTTTTGTTATTTGTTCTCATTTTTGAAGGATATAACCTTTGAAACTATAACAATTTTTAAATTTTTTTTATATGTGAATACTATATTTAGTTATGATAATCTTAATAATTATATATCATGTAAATTCAATATAAACAATTATATTGAAATATATTATATTAATGATCAAAAAATAAATTAATAAACTATTATTAATGAGATAGATATTATTTTAAATATATTTGCAAAACATAAATTTATTCAAAATCAAAGTGAAATATTTAACTAAATAATATTTTTAAATATTTAAATTATTGTATCCATTTATAAGCTTTTATATATTTTGATGAAAAATAAATTATTTAAATTATATTTTCTCACTATTAATTTATTTTTTAATTTATATTTCTATAAAAATAAACTAATAAATAATTGAAATGTATATATAAAATTATAATGAATACTAATAAAAATGATATTTATGATTAATTATTTAGGGTATACCTATTAAATGGTTTAAGTTTATTGTGGTTTTGGGGTTATGAGTTTATTGATTTATATGTTTGCACATTTAGGTGTTTATATGTTTTATTTAATCAAAGAAATAACAAAAAATTTATTTTTATGAATTTTCTTGATTTTCAAAGGTTATAACCTTTGAAAATAAAATAATTTTTTAATAGTTCTAAAATATGAATACAATACTTAGTTATAATAATCTTAATAATTATATTTGATGTAAATAAAATATAAAAAGTTTTATTAATATATATTATTTTGATGATCAAAAAATAAATTAATAAACTATTATTAATAAGATCGATATTAATTAAAATATATTTGCAGAAACCAAAATAATTCAAAATCAAAGTAAATTATATTACTAAATAAATTTTAAAATTTTCAAATTTTGTTTATTTATATAAGCTTATATTTTTTTCATAAAAAATAATTTATTTAAATTATATATATCTCACTCATTATTTATTTTGTAATTAATATTTCTATAAAAATAAACTAAAAAATAATTAAAATGAATATTTAAAATTATAAAGAATACAAATAAAAATGAGATTTATTATTTATTATTTAAGTTATATAGGTTTAATAGTTTAAGTATTTAGGGGGTTTTGGGGTTTAGGAGTCTAGAGATTTAAATGTTTAGGCATTTAATGGTTTATAAGTTTTATTTAAATAATAAAATAAAAAAAAATTATTTTTGTGAATTTTATCATTTTTGAAGTTTATAACCTTTGAAAATATAATAATTTTTAAATTTTTTCAAACGTAAATTTATATTTAGTAATAATAATCTTAATAATTATAATACATTTAAATTCAATATAAGTAATTTTATTGTTAGATAATATAAAATTGATCAATTAATAAATTAATATACTATTCTTAATAAGATTGATAGCAATTAAAATATAAATGCAAAACCTATATATAATGATTCAAAATCAAAGTAAAATATATTAATAAATAATAATTTTTTGTTTTTAAATTTTTACTTCTTTTTATAAGCTTATATTTTATTTTTATTAAAAATAAATAATTAAAATTATAGTTGTCTCACTCATTATTTATTTTGTAATTAATATATCTATAAAAAAATAAACTATTTAAAAATTAAAATGAATTTTTAAAATTATAATGAATACAAATTAAAATGAGATTTATGATTTATTATATGTGGTATACCAGTTTAATGGTTTGATTATTTAGGAGTTTTATCATTTAGGAGTTTATCAATTTATGTTTTTAGGTATTTAGTGGTTTATAGGTTTTATTTATATAATAAAATTTCAAAAATTTTTTTTTAGATTTTTTCTGATTTTCAAAGGTTATAACCTTTAAAAATAAAATAATTTTTAAAATATTTTGAAATGTGAATATTATGTATAATTATATTAAGCTTACTAATTATATATCATATAACTTCAATATAAACAATTTTAATGATAGATATTATAATAATGATCAAAAATTAAAAAATAAACTATTATTAATAATATAGATATTAATTAATATATATTTACATAACACAAAATGCTTCAAAATCAAATCAAAATATATTACTAAATAATAATATTTAATTTTTTAATTTGTCATTCTTTTTATAAGCTTATATTTTTTTTGATTAAAAATAAATTATTTAAATAAAATTTGTCTCACTCGAAATTTATTTTGTAATTAATTTTTCTAAATAATTAAACTATAAATAATTAAAATGAATATTTAAAATTATAATAAATAGAAATAAAAATGAGATTTATTATTTATTAAGTAGTATATAGATGTTAAAATGTTTATGTATTTAAGAGTTTCGGGGTTTATGAGCTTACTGATTTAAGTAAGTAAGCATTTAATGGTCTATAGGTTTTATTTAAAAAATAAAATAACTAAAAATTTATTTTTATTATTTTTTCTCATTTTTTAAGATTATAACCTTTGAAAAAATAATAATTTTTTAATTTTTTTCAAAAGTGTATACAATATTTATTTATAATAATCATAATAATTATTTATCATATAAATTCAATATAAACAATTTTATTGATAGATATTCTAATAATTATCTAAAAATAAATTAAAAATATATTATGAATAAGATTGATATTACTTAAAATATTACTAAAATGATTCAAATATATAACTAATATCAAAACCTAAAATTTTACTAAAAATTTTTAGATTTTTACTAAAAAGTATATTACTTAAAAATTTACTAAAAATTTTATTTATAGATATTGAAAATAATATCAAAACCTAAAATGATTCAAAATCAAAGCAAAATATATTACTAAATAATAATTATTTGTTTTTAAATTTTTATTCTTTTTATAAGCTTATCTATTTTTTGATGAAAAATAATTTTTATAAATTATATTTTTAACTAATAATTTATTTTATAATTAATACATATATAAAAATAAAAAACTAAACAATCAAAATGAATTTTTTAAATTATATTGAAATAATATATTAATGAAATTTATTAATTATTTTTTAGGGCATACCAATTTAAAGGATTATCTATATCGTGGTATCGAGATTTTGTAGTTTATTGATTTAAATGCTTAGGCATTTAGTGGTGTATAGGTTTTATTTAAACAATAGAATAATAAAGTAAAAATATTTTTTTGATTATATTTTTGATTAATTGTTTATGAATATAATTTTTGATTAATTATATTTAAAGGTTATATTTTGGTAATTATTAAACCGGTATATCCTAAATAATAAATCATAAATCTCATTTTTATTAGTATTCATTATAATTTTATATATACATTTTGATTATTTATTAGTTTATTTTTATAGAAATATAATTTAAAATATAAATTGATAGTTAGACAAATATAATTTAAATAATTTATTTTTCATCAAAAAATATATGTTCTTATAAATGGATACAAAAATTTAAAATTAATATTTCGTAAAATATTTCACTTTGATTTTGAATCATTGTAGGTTTTGTAAATATATTTTAAACAATATTTATCTTATTAATAATTGTTTATTAATCTTTTGTACGATCATTATTATAATATATATCAATATAATTGTTTATATTGAATTTACATGATATATAATTATTAAGACTATCATAACTAAATATAGTATTCACATTTAAAAAAAATTAAAAATTGTTATAGTTTCAAAGGTTATCCTTCAAAAATGAGAACAAATAACAAAAAAAAAATTTTGTTATTTTATTTTTTAAGTAAACCTATAAACTTCTAAATGCTTAAACACTTAAATCACTAAATTCTTAAATCCTAAAACTCTGAAATATATAATCTTTTAAACCTGTATATTTTATATTATTAATAATAATTTTATTTAATATATATCTTATTAATATATTTTACTTTGATTTTGAATCATTTTAGGTATTGCAAATAAATTTTATTTAATATCTATCATATTAATAATAGTTTATTAATTTATTTTATTATCATCATCATAATATCTAAAAAAATTATTTATATAGAATTTACATAATATATAATTATTTAGATTATAATAACAAAATAAAATTTTCATATTTTAAAATAATTTAAAAATTATTATGTTTTTAAAGGTTATAGCATTTGAAAATAAGAAAAAATAAAAAAAATAAATTTTTTGTTATTAGATTTTTTTAATAAAATCTATAAACCACAAAATACCTAAATTCTTAATGAGTAAACTCCTAAATCCCAATGCCCATAAATACATAAGCCTTTAAATTTGTATACTCAAATAATAAATAATAAATCTCATTTTTATTAGTATTCATTATAATTTTAAATATTCGTTTTAATTATTTTTTAGTTTATTTTTATTGAAATATTAATTACAAAATAAATTATCAGTGAGACGGATATAATTTAAATAATTTATTTTTCATCAAAAAAATATAAGATTATAAAAAGAGGCAAAATTTTTAAAACAAGATATTATTATTTAGAAAATTATTTTAATTTAATTTTTAATAATTTTAAATTTTGCAATTATAATTTAATTTATATCATTCTAATTAATAATAGTTTATTAATTTATTTATTGATCATTAATATAATATCTATTTATTAAATTATTTATATTGATTTTACATTATAATATTATCAAGATTATTATAACTAAATATTATATTAACATTTAAAAAAAAATAAAAATTATTATATTTTCAAAGGTTATAACCTTCAAAAATTAGATAAAATCACTTAAGGCATAAACACTTAATTGAATAAACTCCAAAACACCTAAATACTTAAACCATTAAACCTGTATATCCTGAATAATAAATAATAAATCTCAATTTTATTTGTATTCATTATAATTTTAAATATTTATTTTAATTATTTATTAGTTTATTTTTATAGAATTATAAATTACAAAAAAATTATGAGGAAGACAAATATAATTTAAATAATTTATTTTTAATAAAAAAATATAAACTTATAAAAAATGAAAAATTATAAAAAAATTATTATTTTATAATATATTTTACTTTGATTTTGAATAAATTTACGTTTTGCAAATACATTTAAAATAATATCTATCTTATTAATAATAGTTTATTAAAATTTTTTTGATCATTATTATAATATCTAGCAATGTGAATATTTATATTGAATTTAAATGACTTATAATTATTAAGATTATTATAAGTAAATATTATATTTACATTTGAAAAAAATTTAAAAATTATTATATTTTCAAAGGTTATAATCTTCAAAAATTAATAAAATAATAAAAATAAATTTTTTGTTATATCATTGTTTAAATAAAACTTATAAACCACTAAATGCACAAACACTTAAACCTCTAAACTCCTAAACACAAAAGCCCCTAAATACTTAAACCTTTAAACTCGTAAACCTTAAATATAATTTAAATAATTTATTAAAATATTAATTACAAAATAAATTATGAGTGATACAAATATAAGCTTATTAAAAGAAGCAAAAACTAAAAAAAATTATTATTTAGTAATAAATTTTACTTGGATTTTGAATATTTATAGGTTTTGCAATTATATTTTAATTTATATCTATCATATTAATAATAGCATATTAATTTATTTTTTGATAATTGATATCATATCTATCAATAAAATTGTTTATATTTAGTTTATATTATATATAATTATAATGATTATTATTACTAAATATTGTATTCACATTTTTAAAAAATTTAAACTTATTATATTTTTAAAGGTTATAATCTTTGAAAATGTAAAAAAAATAACAAAAATTTTTTTTTTGTTATTTCATTGTTTAAATAAAATCTATAAACCACTAAATGCCTAAAAACATAAATCGCTAGAGTCATAAATGAAAAAACTTTTAAATACTTAAAATATTAAACTGATATACATTAATAATAATTCATAAATCTCATTTTAATTTTTATTCAGTATATTTTTAAATTTTTATTTTAATTATTTATCAGTTTATTTTTATAGAAATATTAATTAAAAAATAGTTTAATAGTGAGACAGATCTAATTTAAATTAGACTGGTATACCCAAAATAATAAAGAATAAATCTCAATATTTTTTTTTCATTATAATTTTAAATATTCATTTTAATTATTTATTTGTTTATTTTTATATAAATATTAATCAAAAAATAAATTATGAGTTACACAAATATAATTTATATAAATTAATTTTTATCAAAAAATATGGATAAACTTTTTAAAAGAAAAAAAAATTTCAAAACAACAAATTATTATATAGTAATATATTTTGCTTTTCTTCTGAATCATTTTATGTTTTGTAATTATATTTTAATTGATATCTATCTTATTAATAATAGATTATTAATTTATTTTTTGATCATTATTAGAATATTTATCATTAAAATTGTTAATATTGAATTTATATGATATATAAATATAATGATTATTATAACTAAATATTGTATTCACATTTAAAAATAAATTAAAAATTATTATATTTTCAAAGGTTATAACCTTTGAAAATAACAACAAATAATAAAAATAAATTTTTTATTATTTTATTTTTTAATAAAACCTATAAACCCCTAAATGCATACATAGTTAAATCAGTAAACTCCTAAACCTTAAAATGCCTATATACATAAACCATTAAACCGCTATATACTACTTAATAATTAATAAATCTAAATTTTATTTCTATTTATTATAATTTTAAATATTTATTTTAATTATTTATTTGTTTATTTTTATCGAAATATTTATTACAAATTAAATTATGAAAGCTACATTTATATTTTAATTAATTTATTTTTAATAAAAAAAATATATGCTTATAAAAGAAGTAAAAATTTAAAATTAAAAATTATTATACAGTATTATATTTTACTTTAATTTTGAATTAATTTCGGTTTTGTAAATATTTTTTAATAAATATCAATCTTTTTATTAATAGTTTATTAATTTAAATTTAGATCATTATTATATTATCTATCTATAAAATTGTTTATATTGAATTTTTATGATATATAATTATTAAAATTATTATATCTAAATATTGTATTCACTTTTCAAAATATCATAAATATTATTATATTTTCAAAGTTAGAACCTATGAAAATGATAACAAATTATAGAAACTTTATTTGTTATTTTATTTTTTTATATAAAACCTATAAACCACTAATTTCCTAAAAACATAAATTGCAAACTCTTAAACGACAAAACCTCTAAATACTTAAACTATTAAACATGTGTACATTAATAAAAAATCATAAATCTCAATTTAATTTTTATTAATTATAATTTTAAATTTTATTTGAATTATTTATCAGTTTATTTTTATAGAAATATTAATTACAAAATAAATTATTAGTGAGACAGATCTAATATAAATAATTTATTTTACATCAAAAAATATATATCATTATAAAAACAGGCAAAATTTTAAAAACAAAAATTTATTATTTAGTAATATATTTTATTTTTATTTTGAATCACTTTTGATTTTGCATTTTTATTTTAATTTATATCATTCTTATAAGTAATAGTTTATTAATTTTTTATTGATCATTATTATAATATCTATTAATAAAATTATTTTTATTGAGATTACATTATATATAATTATTAAGATTATTATTACTGAATATTATATTCACATTTAAAAAAAATTTAAAATTATTATAATTTCAATGGTTATAACCTTCAAAAATTAAAAAAAAATCAAAAAATTAAATTTTTTATTTTTTCATTCTTTAAATAAAAACTATAAATCACTAAAGGCCTAAACACTTAAATCACTAAACCCCAAAACACCTAAATACTTAAGCCGTTAAACTAGGATATCCTGAATAATAAATAATAAATCTCTATTTTATTTGTATTCATTATAATTTTAAATATTCATTTTAATTATTTATTAATTTATTTTTATAGAATTATAAATTATAAATTAATTATGAGGAAGACAAATATAATTTAAATAATTTACTTTTAATAACAAAAAATATAAACTTATAAAAAGAAGCAAAACATCAAAGAAAATATTATTTTGTAATATATTTATTTTGATTTTGAATAAATTTACGTTTTGCAAATATATTTAAAATAATATCTATCTTATTAATAATAGTTTATTAATTTATTTTTTGATCATTAATATAATATATTTCAATATAATTGTTTATATTTTAATTACATGATATATAATTCTTAAGATTATCATAATTAATATAGTATTCACATAAAAAAAATTTAAAAAATTATTATATTTTCAAAGTTTATAACCTTAAAAAATGAGAAAAAATAACAAAAATAAATTTTTTGTTATATCATTGTTTAAATAAAACTTATACACCATTAAATGCCTAAATACATAATTCTCTAAACTCCTAAACCCCGAAGCCCCTAAATACCTAAACTTTAAACTCATAAACCTTAAATATAATTTAAATAATGTATAGAAATATTAATTACAAAATAAATTATGAGGGACAAATATAATTTAAATAATATATTTTTCAACAATAAAAAATATAAGCTTATAAAATGATGCAAAAACTTAAAAAAAATTATTATTTAGTAATAATTTTTACTTTGATTTTGTATCATTTTAGGTTTTTTAATTATATTTTAATTCATATCTATCATATTAATAATAGTTTATTAATTTATTTTTTGATAATTGATATAATATTATCAATAAAATTGTTTATATTAGTTTATATTATATATAGTGTAATAATTATTATTACTAAATATTGTATTCACATTTTTAAATAATTTTAAAATAATTATATATTCAAATGTTATGACATTTACAAATTTGAAAAAATATCAAAAATAAATTTTTTGTTATTTCATTGTTTAAATAAAAGCTATAAACCATTAAATGCCTAAATACTTTAATCAATAACTTCTAAATCTCGAAAACCCTAAATAGATAAATTTTTTAATCAGGTATATCCTAAATAATAAATAATAAATCTTATTTTTATTTTTTTCATTATAATTTTAAATATTCATTTTAATTATTTGTTTGTTTATTTTTATATAAATGTTAATTACAAAATAAATTATTAGTTAGACAAATATAATTTATATAAATAATTTTTCAACAAAAAAATATAGATAAACTTTTTAAAAGAAAAAATAAATTAAAAATAAAAAATTATTATATAGTAATATATTTTACTTTGTTTCTGAATCACTTTAAGTTTTGTAATTATATTTTAATTGATATCTAACTTATCAATAATAGATTATTAATATATTTTTTGATCATTATTAGAATATTTATCAATAAAAATAGTTTTATGATATATAGATTTAATAATTATTATAACTAAATATTGTATTCACTTTTGAAAAAAATTTTAAAATTATTATATTTTCAAAGATTATAATATTTGAACATTTAAAAAAACAAAAAATATATATATATTTTTATTATTTCATTGTTTAAATAAAACGTATAAATCACTAAATGCCTAAACACTTAAATCACTAAACTACAAAATCTCGATACCCCTATATAGGTAATTGTTTAAACGGGCATACCCTAAATAATAATTAATAAATCTCATTTTTATTTGTTTTCATTCTAATTTAAAAAATTCATTTTGATTGTTTAGTTTTTTATTTATATATATATATTAATTATGAAATAAATTATGAGTTAAAAATATAATTTATAAAAATTATTTTTCATCAAAAAATAGATAAGCTTATAAAAAGAATAAAAATTTATAAATAAATAATTATTATTAAGTAATATATTTTGCTTTGCTTTTGAATCATTTTAGGTTTTGATATTATATTTTATGTTATATTAATTTTATTCATAATAGATTTTTAAAATTTTTTTTTATAATTATTAGAATATCTATCAATAAAATTGTTTATATTGAATTTATATGATATATAATTATTATGATTATTATAAATAAATATTGTATGCACTTATGAAAAAATTTAAAAATTATTATATTTTCAAAGGTTATAATCTTAAAAAATGAGAAAGAATACAAAAAATAAATTTTTTGTTATTTCTTTTTTAAATAAAACCTATAGACCACTAAATCTTTACTTACTTAAATTAGTAGCTAATAAAACCCGAACCCCCTAAATACACAAACCTTATAACAGCTTTATACTACTTAATAAATAATAAATCTCATTTTTATTTCTATTTATTATAATTTTAAATATTCATTTTAATTATTTATATTTTAATTTTTAGAAAAATTAATTACAAAATAAATTTCGAGTGAGACATATATTATTTAAATAATTTATTTTTAATCATAAAAAAATATAAGCTTATAAAAAGATGGAAAAATTTAAAAATTAAATATTATTATTTAGTAATATATTTTTATTTGATTGTGAATCATTTTGTGTTATGTAAATATATTTTAATTAATATTTATATTATTAATAATATTTTATTAATTTATTTTTTGATCATTATTATAATATCTATCATTAAAATTATTTATATTGAATTTATATGATATATAATTAATAAGAATAATATAATTATACATGGTATTCACATTTCAAAAAATTACTTAACTCCTAAATGTTTATTTTTATTTTTTTATTTTTTTATTTTTTTATTTTTTTATTTTTATTATATAAACAAAACCTATATACCACTAAATGTTTAAAAACATAAATTACTTAACTCCTAAACGTCAAAACCCCTAAATAATCGATCCATTAAACCGGTATACCATATATATTTGTTGGGCAATTGTGCTTCCAGTGAGATTGAGATACAGAGACACAGAAACAACAAAAAACAAGCAATATATATAACCGAATTCAGCAACCATCAATGATAGAATCAAAAAATGTGAGATAAATATCGAAAATAACTTTGTTCGTTAGTCGCTCAGTATGACTAGCAAAATTGACCAGAAAATGCTTATGCGTTATAGATTAAAGCAACAGAATTGTCTTATAGTATGTAGCACATAGAATAGTCACGATAAATCACACAGAGAGAAGAGAGAGAGATGATGAACAATTCCACGGGTCCAAAAATAGCCACCCAAAAATAAAATTACAAAGCATTTTATATTAAAATTTCTCTCGGTTCATTTAACCGGAGCAGGTCAGTCATGAGATGGGTCAGGCTCTGTTCCAATTTCGGCCCACTGTCCGGTCAGCGAAACCTCCGTTATTGTGCTACTACTACATTTCCAGCCTTTTAATATTTCCATTCCTACACTTACATGAAAATATTAAAAAATAAAAAATATTTGGTTATACAAATAGATTATCAAAAAATAAATTACATATACATCAATAATAAATCTTAAATCTCATTTTAATTTGTATTCATTATAATTTTAAATATTCATTTTAAATATTGATTAGTTTATTATATATATATATATATATATATTAATTACAAAATAAAAAATTAGGTAGACAAATATAATATTAATAATTTACTTTTAATAAAAAAAAATATAATCTTATAAAAAGAACAAAAATTTAAAAACAAAAAAATATTATTTAGTAATAAATTTTACTTTGATTTTGAATCATTTTAGGTTTTGAAATTATATTTTAATTTATATCTATCATATTAATAATAGTTTATTAATTTATTTTTTGATAATTGATATCATATCTATCAATAAAATTATTTATAATTAGTTTATATTATATATAATTATAATGATTATTATTACTAAATATTGTATTCACATTTTAAAAAAATTTTGACATTATTATATTTTCAAATGTTATAACCTTTGAAAATGTGAAAAAATAACAAAAATAATTTTTTTGTTATTTCATTGTTTAAATAAATCCAATAAACCACTAAATGCCTAAATACTTAAATCAATAACTCATAAATCTCGAAAACCCTAATTGATAATCATTTTAAACAGGTATACCCTAAATAATAAAAAATAAATCTCAATATTATTTTTTTAATTATAATTTAAAATATTAATCTTAATTATTTATTCATTTATTTTTAAATAATTATTAATTACAGAATAAATTGAGTTAAACAAATATAATTTATATAATTATTTTTCATCAAAAAAATATAGATAAACTTTTTAAAAGAAAAAAATTCAAAACAAAAAATATTATATAGTAATATATTTTGCTTTATTTCTAAATCATTTTAGGTTTTGTAATTATATTTAAATTGATATCTATCTTATTGATAATAGATTATTAATTTATTCTTTAATCATTATTAGAATATTTACCAATAAAATTTTTTATATTGAAT
This sequence comes from Sapria himalayana, assembly GCA_029783825.1. Classification (NCBI taxonomy): domain Eukaryota; kingdom Viridiplantae; phylum Streptophyta; class Magnoliopsida; order Malpighiales; family Rafflesiaceae; genus Sapria; species Sapria himalayana. The sequence goes on along the minus strand of JAREIK010002454.1, from coordinate 111,488 downwards.
TTACATGATATATAATTATTAAGATTAATATAACTAAATATTATATTTACATTTGAAAATTATTTAAAATTATTTTATTTTAAAGGTTATCATCTTTGAAAATGAGATAAAATCACAAAAATAAATTTTATGTTATTTTATTGTTTATATAAAACCTATCAACTACTAAATGCATAAATGCTTAAATCATTAAACTCCTAAACCCCTAAACCCCTAAACCCCTAAACCCTTAAATACTTATACATTTAAAACATCTTTAAAGGTTTAAGTATTTATAAATAATATATAAATATCTATCAATAAATAATAGTTTATTAATTTATTTTTTGATCATTATTATATTTATATTTATATTTATTTTATTAATATCTATCAATAAAATTGTTTATTTTTAATTTACATGATATATAATTATTAAGTTTATTATAACTAAATATTGTATTCACATAATTTAAACATTTTTATATTTATAAAGGTTATAACCTTCATAATTGATAAAAAATTTGAAACATAATTATTTTGTTATTTCATTATTTAAATAAAACATATAAACTACTAATTGCCTAAACACTTAAATCACTAAACTCCTAAACTCCTAAATACTTAAACCATTAATCCGGTATACCCTAAATAATTAATCATAAATCTGATTTTTATTTGTATTCATTATAATTTTAATATTCATTTTAATTATTTATTAGTTTATTTTTATAGAAATATTAATTGCAAAATAAAATTATGAATGAGACAAATATAATTTAAATAATTTATCTTCATCAAAAAAATTTATAAGCTTATAAAAAGAATCAAAAAATAAAAATAAAAAATTATTATTTAGAAATATATTTTACTTTGATTTTGAATTGTTTTAGGTTTTGCAAATATATTTTAATTAATATCTATCTTATTAATAATAGGTTATTAATCTATTTTATGATCAGTATTATAATATCGATCAATAAAATTATTTATATTAAATTTACATGATATTTAATTTTTATAATTATTATAATTAAATATTCTATTAACATTTGAAAAAAAATTAAAAATTATATTATTTTCGATGGTTATAACCTTGAAAATGAGAAAAAATCATAAAAATAATTTTTTTGTTATTTAATTATTTAAATAAAACCTATAAACCACAAAATACCTAAATACTTAAATTACTAAACTCCTAATCTATGATACTGCTGCACCACACACACTTAACGATTGACCACAGTACACACGTGCATATATTCTTGTCCATTTTGGTGTAGCATTTAGAAGGGCCAGCAAGTCCTTGAAGCAGCCAGAAGTATGGACCACCAGCTTGTAGAGGGCCCCACTAGAAAGCCGGAATGATAAAATTCAGACAACTTGCGAGACCGAGCAAAGTGGTCGGGAGTAAACCCATGAGTAGCTAGGAGTGGGTCCCACTAGCCCTATCAGGCAGCATAGAAGGGCAACCAACCGTCGCCCAACAGGAGTAGCGGGTAATCCATGATTAATTAGAGAGCTGGAAAAATCCGAAGCATCACCAAGCAGTGACAGTAAGCAATGGAGTCCAGACCAGCCACACGGGAGCGAAAGATTCAAACTTGTAGTTTATGTTTATAGTCTTATTTGTATTTTGGACTTTGTATACACCATGTACTTGTAGAAATGGATCATGACATACTCACACACATAATCTTGTCTGTTCTCTATAGCATGCATTAGTGGGGCCCACTAATGCATTTTGTAAGTACACATTAGGCGATGCTACACTCCCGGGAGCAGAAGACCCATATTTATAGCATTTTGTAATTTACTTGTATTCTAGATTGGTTGTACGCATAGATAATTAGACTATGAGATGGACCTCATCACACATGCACACCGATGCATGCATATTTTTTGATATTTTTTCGGTGCAACATACAACCACTACTTGGAGCTCGAGGAGGAAGCATTATACCCCAAGAGATATTCTTTTGAGGATCATTGGAGCAAAAGAATGTGGAATTCAGAGGTGAGAATGAATTGACAAAGTGCCGTAGATATGGACTTGTGGATTTATGGGTATTCAGTTTTACATTTATTCCATTGCATAGCAATGACATAGGCAAACGCTTGATGCTGCATGTCACACACATGCACAATCTTATATTTGTATAGTTTTAATATGGTGCATCATTCAGGTTCCTCCAAAAGGCTTGGACAAATCTCAATGGAAAGGACGTAGTGGGCATAATGACTCAATGTCAACTCTGAAGTATGGGAATGCCAGGTGGTTTTAGTTGTATTCGTATGCTTGGAATTATTAGGCATTATGTTTTTTTATGTATTTTATGCATGGAATCATTAAGGTGCATAGGATTTGGTGGGATGGCCTAAATTAGTCAGCTTTTTAGTCTCTTGTAAGTTGTGTGCCTAAATGATAAATATAGCGTGTTTTTCCAAAAAAAAAACAAAAAAAACCATAAACCCAAAACTTTAAATCCTAAACCTTAAACCATAAACTATAACCCTAACCCATAAACCCTAAATCCTAAATCTCATGTTTTGCACTTTTATAATCAAATGACTAAGTGTTAAATTTAAATTGAAATTCACAACTTTTAGGAATGTCACTGATTTCTCTTTTTGTATATGTAACACAAAGTCATGACTCAAGGGGTGAGTTATGGATTCAGTCTCTTTCTTGCTTTAGATTATTGTAGCATTAGCAATTGTCATGATTGTATATTTTGTCTCTAGAACAAAAAATCATATCGATGAGAAAATGCCATAACTTGTGTCCATCTATTGAACATATTGTTATGGCACTAAGAATGATCATGAATACATATTTAATCACTATAATACTGGGGCACAGTATTGGATATGACCATAGCTTCTGTATTTTATCATTATATTGCAAAGTCATTGCACTAGGAATGATTGTAACTTTGGACATTCCTCAAGAGCAAAAGTCATGACCCTAGAAATAGTTAAACTCGAGTACTACTCTTTATAACTTTCTATAGCTAAAATTCTTGGGATTGCAAATATCACAAAGGCCTTTTTCCTTTGATTTGTGACCTCAATTGTCAATATGCAAGACTAATATTTTGAGCAATGATTAAAACCTTTTATACATTTGAATATAATTCATTTACGCCTCTTTGGGTATTGTGAGCTTGTATACATAACTCAATTAATATAAAAAGAAAGAAATGATAATTTTCATATCCATGAGGATATTAAAAAAAGGCTTAGACATGCCAATAAAATAAATTTTTTGATTCTAGATTGAAAGAGAACCAATACTTCTTGCCCTGCTGAAACCCCCCTGGGGCTAGTTTGTTCTAATTGGCTACAAGGGGGTTATTTTTTTAGAGGTGAACTATGTTTTAAAGAAATTGCTTTGAGTGTGTGCATGATAGATATTTTAGAAGAAATTACAATAATTAATATAAATAGCATCCTCAACAACTAGCTATTTCAACACATAGGGGTACAACTTTGGTTTAGTCTGTTAGTGTACATGAGTCAAATTACCTTTGATAGCCTAGTAATTCAGCATCAAATATGATGAGACATAAGAGAGATAAAGTAAAAGATCCTATTATTTTGGTTAGAGCATTAGCAATCATTCTAGAGTTGAGAGAGGAACAAAATAAATTATTTTAATTATTCAGTATAATTTTAATTTTTATTTTAATTATTTATCAGTTTATTTTTATAGAAATATTAATTACAAAATAAATTATCAGTGTGATAGATCTAATTTAAATTAAACCGGTATATCCTAAATAATAAAGAATAAATTTTATTTTTTTTTCATTTTAATTTTAAATATTCAAATTTAATTATTTATTTGTTTATTTTTATATAAATATTAATTACAAAATAAATTATGAGTTACACAAATATAATTTATATAAATTATTTTTCATCAAAATAATATAGATAAACTTTTAAAAAAAATCCAAAACAAAAAATTATTATATAGTAATATATTTTGCTTTACTTCTGAATCATTTTAAATTTTGTAATTATTTTATAATTGATATCTATCTTATTAATAATAGATTATTAATTTATTTTTTGATCATTATTAGAATATTTATCAATAAAATAGTTTATATTGAATTTATATGATATATAAATATAATGATTATTATAACTAAATATTTAATTCAATTTGAAAAAAATTTAAAAATTATTATATTTTCAAAGGTTATAACCTTTGAAAATGTGAAAAAATAAAAAAAAATAAATTTTTTGTTATTTCATTTTTAAAATAAAAACTATAGATCATTAAATGCCTACTTACTTAAATCAGTAAGCTAATAAATCACGAAATCTGTAAATACTTAAACCTTTTAACAGCTATATACTACTCAATAAATAATAAATCTCATTTTTATTTTTATTTATTATAATTTTAAATATTCATTTTAATTATTTATAGTTTAATTTTTTAGAAAAATTAATTACAAAATAAATTTCTAGTGAGACATATATTATTTAAATAATTTATTTTTATAAAAAGAAGGAAATTTTTAAATTTTAAATATTATTATTTAGTAATATATTTTGATTTGATTTTGAATCATTTTGTGTTATGTAAATATATTTTAATTAATATCTATATAATTAATAATAGTTTATTAATTTAATTTTTCATCATTATTATAATATCTATCATTAAAATTATTTAAATTGAATTTATATGATATATAATTAGTAAGATTAATATAATTATAGATGGTATTCACATTTCAAAATATTTTAAAAATTATTTTATTTCAAAGGTTATAACATTTGAAAATTAGAAAAATCAAAAATAGAATTTTAAATTTTTATTATATAAATAAAACCTATAAACCACTAAATTATCAAACCATTAAACTGGTATACCATATATAATAAATCATAAATCTCATTTTAATTTGTATTCATTATAATTTTAAATATTCATTTTAAATATTTATTAGTTTATTTTTTATAGAAATATCAATTACAAAATAAATAATGAGTAAGACAAATATAATTTTAATAATTTATTTTTAATCAAAAAAATATATATGCTTATAAAAAGAAGTAAAAATTTAAAACAAAAAATTATTAGCTAGTAATATATTTTACTTTGATTTTGAATCATTATATATAGTTTTTGCAATTATATTTTAATTGCTATCAATCTTATTAAGAATAGTTTATTAATTTATTATTTGATAAATTTTATAATATCTAACAATAAAATTACTTATATTGAATTTAAATGTCTTATAATTATTAAGATTATTATAACTAAATATTATATTTACATTTGAAAAAAATTTAAAATTATTATATTTTCAAAAGTTATAAACATCTAAAATGATAAAAAATCACCAAAATTTTTTTTTATTATTTTATTATTTAAATAAAACTAATAAACCACTAAATGACTAAACATTTAAATCTCTAGACTCCTAAACCCCAATACCCCCTAAATACTTAAACCATTAAACTTATAGAACCTAAATAATAAATAATAAATCTCATTTTTATTTGTATTCATTATAAGTTTAGATATTCATTTTAATTATTTTTAGTTTATTTTGATAGAAATATTAACTACAAAATAAATAATGAGTGAGGCAGATATAATTTAAATACATTATTTTTTATGAAAAAAAAAGCTTATAAAAATAATAATACATTATTTTTAATTAATATCTATCTTATTAAAAATAGTTTATTAATTTATTTTTTGATCAATTTTATAATATATATTAATACATTTTTTTATATTGAATCTACAACAAATATAATTAATAAGATTATCATAACAAAGTATTGTATTCATATTTTAGAACTATTAAAAAATTATTATATTTTTAAAGGTTATAACCTTTGAAAATCACGAAAATTCATTAAAATAATTTTTTTGTTATTTCATTGATTAAATAAAATCTATAAACACCTAAATGTGTAAACATATAAAGCAATAAACTCATTAACCCCAAAACCACAATAAACTTAAACCATTAAATAGGTATACCCTAAATAATTAATCATAAATCTCATTTTTATTAGTATTCATTATAATTTTATATATACATTTTAATTATTTATTAGTTTTTTTATAGAAATATAAATTAAAAAATAAATTAATAGTGAGACAAATATAATATAAATAATTTATTTTTCATCAAAAAATATATAGGCTTATAAATGGATACAAAAATTTAAAAATTTAAAATTAATATTTCTTAAAATATTTCACTTTGATTTTAAATCATTTTTGGTTTTGAAAATAAATTTTAAACAATATTTATCTTATTAATAATTGTTTATTACTTTTTTATGATCATTATTTTAATATATATCAATAAAATAGTTTATATTGAATTTATATGATATATAATAATTATGATTATTATAATCTCATTTTATATTTACTTTTTTTAAAAAATATAAATTATTATATTTTCAAAAGTTATAACATTCAAAAAAGAGAAAAAATAACAAAAATAAATTTTTTGTTATTTTATTTTTTATATAAAACCTATAAACTGCTAAATTACTAAATTTTAAAATGACTAAACTTCTAAACCCCGAAGCCCATAAATACTTAAACATTAAATTAGTATAGTCCAAATAATAAATCATAAATCTTATTTTTATTAGTATTCATACTAATTTTAATTATTCATTTTAATTATTTATCAGTTTATTTTTATAGAAATATTAATTACAAAATAAATTATTAGTGCAACATATATAGTTTAAATAATTTATTTTTCATTAAAAAAATGCTTATAAAAAAGGCAAATTTTTAAAAATAAATAATTATTATTTAGTAATATATCTTATTTTGATTTTGAATCATTTTAGATTTTAAAATTATATTTTAATTTATATCATTCTTATAAATACTAGTTTATTAATTTATTTATTGATCATTATTATAATATCTATAAATAAAATTATTTATATTGAGTTTACATTATATATAATTATTATGATTATTATAACTAAATATTATATTCACATTTAAAAAAAATTAAAAATTATTATATTTTCAAAGGTTATAACCTTCAAAAATTTAAAAAAAATCAAAAAATTAAATTTTTTGTTTTTCATTCTTTAAATAAAAACTATAAATCACTAAAGGTCTAAATAATTAAATCACTAAACTCCTAAACCACAAAACACCTAAATACTTAAACCATTAAACAGGTATATCCTGAATAATAAATAATAAATCTCTTTTTTATTTGTATTCATTATAATTTTAAATATTCATTTTAATTATTTATTAGTTTATTATTATAGAATTATAAATTACAAAATAAATTATGAGTAATACAAAAATAATTTAAATAATTTATTTTTAATAACAAAAATATAAACTTATAAAAAAAGAAAAACATTAAAAAATTTATTATTTTGTAATATATTTTACTTTGATTTGAATAAATTTAGATTTTGCTAATACTTTTTAAATACTATCTATTTTATTAATAATAGTTTATTAATTTATTTTTTGATAATTGATATAATATCTATCAATAAAATTATTTATATTTAGCTTATATTATATATAGTTATAATATTTATTATTACTAAATATTGTATTCACATTTTTAAAAAATTTTAAAATTATTATATTTTCAAATGTTATAACCTTTGAAAATTTTAAAAATTATCAAAAAAAATTTTTTTGTTATTTCATTGTTTGAATAAAACATATAAACCATTAAATACCTAAATACTTAAATCAATAACTTCTAAATCTCGAAAACCGTAAATAAATAAATTTTTTGAACATGAATATCCTAAATAATAAATAATAAATCTCATTTTTATTTTTTTATTATAATTTTAAATATTCATTTTAATTATTTATTTGTTTATTTTTATATAAATATTAATTATAAAATAAATTATAAGTTAAACAAATATAATTTATATAAATTATTTTTCAACAAAAAAATATAGATTAACTTAATAAAAGAAGAAAAAAATTTTTAAAAAAATATTATATATTAATATATTTTGCTTTGTTCTGAATCATTTTAGGTTTTGTAATTATATTTTAATTGATTCTAACTTATTAATAAAAATATTTTAGATTATTAATTTATTTTTTAATCATTATTAGAATATTTATCAATAAAAATGTTTATATTAAATTTATATGATATATAAATTTAATGATTATTATAACTAAATATTGTATTCACTTTGGAAAAAAGTTTTAAAATCTTTATATTTTCAAAGATTATAACCTTTGAACATTAGAAAAAATAAAAAACAAATAATTATTATTAAGTAATATATTTTGCTTTTCTTTTGAATCTTTTTATGTTTTGATTTTATATTTTAATTAATATCAATCTTATTATTAATAGTTTATTAATTTAATTTTTGATCATTATTATAATATCTATTAATAAAATTGTTTATATTTAATTTATATGATATATAATTATTATGATTATTATAAATAAATATTGTATTCACTTTTGAAAAAAATTTAAAAATTATTATATTTTCAAAGGTTATAATCTTAAAAAATGAGAAAGAATACAAAAAATAAATTTTTTGTTATTTCATTTTAAATAAAACCTATAGACCACTACATGTTTACTTACTTAAATCAGTAGCTCATAAAACCCGAAACCCCTAAATACATAAACCTTATTACAGCTGTATACTACTTAATAAATAATAAATCTCATTTTTATTTCTATTTATTATAATTTTAAATATTCATTTTAATTATTTATATTTTAATTTTTTAGAAAAATTAATTGCAAAATAAATTTCGAATGAGACAGATATTATTTATATAATTTATTTTTAATCATAAAAAAATATAAGTTTATAAAAAGATGGAAAAAATTAAAAATTAAATATTATTATTTAGTAATATATTTTTATTTTATTTTGAATCATTTTGTGTTATATAAATATATTTTAATTAATATTTATATTATTAATAATAATTTATTAATTTTATTTTTGATTATTATTATAATATCTATCATTAAAATTATTTATATTGAATTTATATGATATATAATTAATAAGATTAATATAATTATACATGGTATTCACATTTCAAAGATTTTAAAAATTATTTTATTTTTAAAGGTTATAACCTTTCAAAATCTAAAAAAAATTAAAAAAAAATTTATTTTTATTATATAAATAAAATCTATATACCACGAAATGCCTAAAAACATAAATTGCTAAACTCCTAAACGACAAAACCCCTAAATAATCGATCCATTAAATCGGTATACCATATATAATTGTTGGGCAATTGTGCTTCCACGGTAGTGAGATTATGATACATAAACATAGAAACAATAGAAAACAAGCAATATATATATCCCAATTCAGCAACCATCCATGATAGAATCAAAAAATGAGAAATAAACACCAAAAATAACTTGGTTCGCTAGTCATTCAGGATGACTAGCTAAATCCACCAGAAAATGCTTTTGCGTTACAGATTAAAGCAACAGAAATGTCTTACAGTATGCAGCAAACAAAATAGTCATGATAAATCACACAGAGAGAAGAGAAAGAGATGATGAACAGTTCCACGGGTCCAAAAATAGCCACCCGAAAATAAAATTACCAAACATTTTATATTAAAATTTCTCTTCAGTTCATTTAACCGGAGTGGGTCGGATCATGAGATGGGTCAGGCTCTGCTCCAATTTCCGCCCGCTATCCGGTCAGCGGGACCTCCGTTATTGTGCTACTACTGCATCCCCGGCCTTTTAATATTTCCTTTCCTGCACTTACATGAAAATATTAAAATAGGAAAAATATTTGTTTATACAAACATTTTATCAAAAAATAAATTATATATACAGCAATAATAAATCTTAAATCTCATTTTAATTTGTATTCATTATAATTTTAAATATTAATTTTAAATATTAATTTTAAATATTAATTTTAAATATTAATTAGTTTATTTTTTATATAAATATTAATTAAAAAATAAATAATTAGTCGGACAAATATAATATTAATAATTTACTTTTAATAAAAAAAATATAATCTTATAAAAAGAAGTAAAAATTTAAAAACAAAAAATTATTATTTAGTAATAAATTTTACATTGATTTTCAATCATTTTAGGTTTTGTAATTATATTTTAATTTATATCTATCATATTAATAAAAGTTTTTTAATTTATTTTTTGATAATTGATATGATATCTATCAATAAAATATTTTATAATTAGTTTATATTATATATAATTATAATTATTATTTTTACTAAATATTTTATTCACATTTTAAAAAAATTTTAAATTTATTATATTTTTAAATGTTATAACCTTTGAAAATGTGAAAAAATAAAAAAAATAATTTTTTTGTTATTTCATTATTAAAAAAAATCTTATAAACCAATAAATGTCTAAATACTTAAATTAATAACTCCTAAACCTCGAAAACACTAAATAGATAATCATTTTAAACCGGTATACCCTAAATAATAAATAATATATCTCAATATTATTTTTTTCATTATAAATTAAAATATTCATTTTAATTATTTATTAGTTTATTTTTATATAATTATTTATTTCAGAATAAATTGAGTTAGACAAATATAATTTATATAATTATTTTTCGTCAAAAAAATATAGATAAACATTTTAAAAGAAAAAAATTTAAAACAAAAAATTATTATTATTCATATATTTTGTTTTGTTTCTGAATCATTTTAGGTTTAGTAATTATATTTAAATTGATATCTATCTTATTAATAATAGATTATTAATTTATTCTTTGATCATTATTAGAATATTTATCAATAAAAATATTTATATTGAATTTATAAGATATATAAATATAATGATTATTATAACTAAATTTTGTATTCACTTTTGAAAAAAATTTAAAAATTATTATATTTTCAAAGGTTATAAGCTTTGAAAATATCAAAAAATAAAAAAATAAATTTTTTGATATATTATTTAAATAACTCCTATAAACCACTAAATTCATGCAGAGTTAAATCAGTAAACTATTAAACCCCATAATCCCAAAATACATAAACCATTAAACCGCTATATACTACTTAATAATTAATAAATCTAATTTTTAATTCTATTTATTATAATTTTAAATATTTATTTTAATTAATTATTAGTTTATTTTTATATAAATATTTATTACAAAATAAATTATGAGTGTGACAAATATAATTTAAAAAATATATATGCTTATAAAGGAAGTAAAAATTTAAAAATTAAAAATTGTTATCCAAAAATATATTTTACAATAATTTTGAATCAATTTGGGTTTTGTAATTATTTTTTAATAAATATCTATCTTAATATCAATAGTTTATAAATTTAATTATGATCATTATTATAATATATATCAATAAAATTGTTTATATTGAATTTATATGATATATAATTATTAATATTATTATAACTAAGTATTGTATTCACATTACAAAAAAATTATAAATATTATTATATTTTCCAAGGTTATAACCTATGAAAATGAGAAAAAATTATAGAAAGTTTTTTTGATATTTTATTTTTTTATATAAAACGTATAAACTACTAAAAGCCTAAAAACATAAATCGCTAAAATCCTAAATGAAAAAACCTTTAAATACTTAATCCATTAAACTGGTATACAGTAATAATAAATCATAAATCTCATTTTAAATTTTATTCAGTATAATTTTAAATTTGTATTTTAAATATTTATCAGTTTATTTTTATAGAAATATAAATTACAAAATAAATTATTAGTGAGAAATATCTAATTTAAATTAAACCGGTATCCCTAAATAAAAAATAATAAATCTCATTTTTTTTCATTATAATTTTAAATATTCATTTTAATTATTTATTTGTTTATTTTTATAAATATATTAATTATAGAATTAACTGAGTTAGACAAATATAATTTATATAAATTATTTTTCATCAAAAAAATATAGATAAACTTATTAAAAGAAAAAAAAAATTCAAAACTAACAATTATTATATAGTAATATATTTTGCATTGCTTCTGAATCATTTTAGGTTTTGTAATTATTTTTTAATTGATATCTATCTTATTAATAATAGATTTTAATTTATTTTTTGATCATTATTAGAATATTTATCATTAAAATTGTTTATATTGAATTTATATGATATATAAATATAATGATTATTATAACTAAAGATTGTATTCACTTTAGAAAAAAATTTGAAATTTATTGTATTTTCAAAGGTTATAACCTTTGAAAATATCAAAAAATAACAAAAATAAATTTTTTGTTATTTTATTTTTTAAATAAAACATATAAACCACTAAATGCATATATAGGTAAATTAGTAAACTTATAAATACATAAACCATTAAACAACTATATACTACTTAATAATTAATAAATCTAATTTTTATTTTATTTATTATAATTTTAAATATTGATTTTAATTATTTATTAGTTTATTTTTATAAAATATTTAATACAAAATAAATTATGAGTGCGAAAAATATAATTTAAATATTTTTTTCTAATTAAAAAAAATATATATGCTTATAAAAGAAGTAAAAATTTAAAAATTTAAAATTATTATACAGTAATATATTATAGTTTAATATTGAATCGATTTGGGTATTCTAAATATTTTTTAATTAATATCTATCTTATTATTAATAGTTTATTAATTTAATTTTTGATCATTTTTATGTTATATATCAATAAAATTGTTTATATTGAATTTATATGATATATAATTATTAATATTAAAATAACTAAATATTGTATTCACATTTCAAAAAATTTTAAATATTATTATATTTTCAAAGGTTATAACCTATGAAAATGAGAAAAAATTACAATTTTTTTTGTTATTTTATTGTTTAAATAAAACCTATAAACCACTAAATGCCTAAAAATATAAATTGCTAAACTCCTAAACGACAAAAACTCTAAATACATAAACCATTAAACAGGTGTACATTAATAAAAAATCATAAATCTCAATTTAATTTTTATTAAGTATAATTTTAAATTTTATTTTAATTATTTATCAGTTTTTTTATATAAATATTAAGTACAAAATAGATTATTAGTGAGACAGATCTAATATAAATAATTTATTTTTCATCAAAAAAAAATATATATGCTTATAAAAAGAGTCAAAATTTTAAAACCAAAAATTTATTATTTAGTAATATATTTTATTTTGATTTTGAATCATTTTAGATTTTGTAATTATATTTTAATTTATATCATTCTTATTAATAATAGTTTATTAATTTTTTATTGATCATTATTATAATTTGTATTAATAAAATTATTTATATTGAGTTTACATTATATATAATTATTAATATTATTATAACTAAATATTATATACACATTTTAAAAAAAATTAAAAATTATTATATTTTCAAAGGTCATAACCTTCAAAAATTAAAAAAAAATCAAAAAATTAAATTTTTAATTTTTTCATTCTTTAAATAAAAACTATAAATCACTTAAGGCCTAAACACTTAAATCACTAAAACCCAAAACACCTATATACTTAAACCATTAAACTAGTATATCCTGAATAATAAATAATAAATCTCTATTTTATTTGTAAATATTATAATTTTAAATATTCATTTTAATTATTTATTAGTTTATTTTTATAAAATTATAAATTAAAAATAAATTATGAGGAAGACAAATATAATTTAAATAATTTACTTTCAATAACAAAAAAATATAAACTTATAAAAAGAAGCAAAACATCAAAGAATGTATTATTTTGTAATATATTTTACTTTGATTTTGAATAAATTTAGGTTTTGCAAATATATTTAAAATAATATCTATCTTATTAATAATAGTTTATTAATTTATTTTTTGATCATTAATATAATATCTATCAATATAATTGTTTATATTGAATTTACATGATATATAATTATTAAGATTATCATAACTAAATATAGTATTCACATATAAAAAAAATTTAAAATTGTTATATTTTCAAAGATTATAACCTTCAAAATGATAAAAAATAACAAAAATAAATTTTTTGTTATATCATTGTATAAATAAAAGTTATAAACCATTAAATGCCTAATAACATAAATCTCTAAACTTCTAAACCCCGAAGCCCCTAAATACTTAAACCTTTAAACTCGTAAAGCTTAAATATAATTTAAATAATATATTGAAATATTAATTACAAATTAAATTATGAGTGATACAAATATAATTTAAATAATTTATTTTACATCAAAAAACTATATAAGCTTATAAAAAGAAGCAAAAACTAAAAAACAAAAATTATTATTTAGTAATAAATTTTACATTATTTTTGAATCATTTTAGCTTTTTTAATTATATTTTAATTTATATCTATCATTTTAATAATAGCATATTAATTTATTTTTTGATAGTTGATATCATATCTATCAATAAAATGGTTTATGTTTAGTTTATATTATATATAATTATAATGATTATTATTACTAAATATTGTATTCACATTTTTAAAAAAATTAAAATTTTTATATTTTCAACGGTTAGAACTTTTGAAAATGTGAAAAAATATCAAAAATATTTTTTTTTGTTATTTCATTGTTTAAATAAAACCTATAAACTACTAAATGCCTAAAAACATAAATTGCTAAACTCGTAAAAAACAAAACCACTAAATACTTAAACTATTAAACTGGTAAACATTAATAATAATTCATAAATCTCATTTTAATTTTTATTCAGTATAATTTTAAATTTTTATTTTAATTATTTATCAGTTTATTTTTATAGATATATTAATTACAAAATAAATTATTAGTGAGACATATCTAATTTAAATTAGACTGGTATACCCAAAATAATAAAGAATAAATCTCAATATTATTTTTTTCATTATAATTTTAAATATTCATTTTAATTATTTATTTGTTTATTTTTATATAAATATTAATTAAAAAATAAATTATGAGTTAGACAAATATTATTTATATAAATTAATTTTCATCAAAAAATTATGGATAAACTTTTAAAAAAAAATTCAAATCAACAAATTATTATATAGTAACATATTTTGATTTCTTCTGAATCATTTTAGGTTTTGTAATTATATTTTAATTGATATCTATCGTATTAATAATAGATTATTAATTTATTTTTTTGATCATTTTTAGATTATTTATGAATAAAATTGTTTATATTGAATTTACACGATATATAATTATAAAGATTATTATAACTAAATATTATATTTATGTTTGAAAATAATTTAGAAATTATTATATTTTTAAAGGTTATCATCTTTGAAAATGAGATAAAATCACAGAAATAAATTTTTTGTTATTTTATTGTTTATATAAAACATATAAACTACTAAATGCCTAAATGGTTATATCATTAAACTCCTAAACCCCAAAACCCCAAAACTAAGAAATACTTAAATATTTAAACCATCTTTAAAGGTTTATGTATTTATAAATAATATATAAATATCTATCAATATATAAAAGTTTATTAATTTATTTATTGATCATTATTATATTTATATTTATATTTAGTTTATTAATATCTATCAATAAAATTGTTTATATTTAATTTACATGATATATAATTATTAAGTTTATTATAACTAAATATTGTATTCACATTTGAAAAAAATTTAAAAATTATTATATTTATAAAGGTTATAACCTTCAAAATTGATAAAAAATTTGAAAAATATTTTTTTGTTATTTCATTATTTAAATAAAACATATAAACTACTAAATGTCTAAACACGTAAATCACTAAACTACTAAACTCCTAAATACTTAAACCATTAAACCGGTATACCCTAAATAATTAATCATAAATCTCATTTGTATTTGTATTCATTATAATTTTAATATTCATTTTAATTTTTATTAGCTTATTTTTATAGAAATATTAATTGCAAAATAAAATTATGAATGAGACAAATATAATTTAAATAATTTATCTTCAACAAAAAAATGTATAAGCTTATAAAAAGAATCAAAAATTTAAAAATTAAAATTAATTATTTAGTAATATATTTTACTTTGATTTTGAATCGTTTTAGGTTTTGCAAAATCATTTTAATTAATATCTATCTTATTAATAATAGTTTATTAATCTATTTTATGATCAGTATTATAATATCGATCAATAAACTTATTTATATTGAATTTACATGATATTTAATTTTTATGTTTATTATAATTAAATATTGTATTAACATTTGAAAAATAATTAAAAATTATAATATTTTCAATGGTTATAAGCTTGAAAATGAGGAAAAATCATAAACATAATTTTTTTGTTATTTAATTATTTAAATAAAACCTATAAACCACAAAATACCAAAATACATAAATTACTAAACTCTTAAACCCTGATACTACTGCACCACACACACATAGGGACGGACCACAATACACACATGCACATATTCTTGTCCATTTTGGTGTAGCATTTAGAGGGGCCAGCATGTCCTGGAAGGAGGCAGAGGTATGGGCTACCAACTTGTAAAGGGCCCCTCTTTAAAGCTAAAATTATAACATTCAGACAACTGACGAGACCGAGCAAAGTGGATAGGAGAAAACCCAATAGTAGCTATGAGTGGGTCCCACTAGCCCTATCAAGCAGCATAGAGGGCCAGCCAACCATCGCCCAACAAGAGTAGCATGTAATCTATGATTAATTGGAGAGTTGGCAAAATCCGAAGCATCGCCAAGTAGGGCCAGTGAGCAATGGAGTCCAGACAAGCCACACGGGAGCGAAAGATTCAAACTTTTAGTTTATGTTTGTAGACTTATTTGTATTTTGGAATTTGTATGCACCATGTACTTGTAGAGACGGATCATGACATACTCACACACACAATCTTGTCTGTTCTTTATGTACCACGCAATGAGGGCAACTGGACCCATGAGTTTCTATAAGTGGGGCCCACTAATTCATTTGTAAATACACATTAGGCGATTCTACACTTCCGGGAGCAGAAGACCCATCTTTATAGCATTTTGTAATTTTACTTGTATTCTAGCTTGGTTGTACG
Source organism: Sapria himalayana (assembly GCA_029783825.1). Lineage (NCBI taxonomy): Eukaryota > Viridiplantae > Streptophyta > Magnoliopsida > Malpighiales > Rafflesiaceae > Sapria > Sapria himalayana. The sequence goes on along the minus strand of JAREIK010002454.1, from coordinate 94,465 downwards.
CGTAGATAATTAGACTATGAGATGGACCTCATCACACATGCACACCGATGCATGCATATTTTTTGATATTTTGTCGGTGCAACATATAGCCACTTCTTGAAACTCGAGGTGGAAGCATTCTAACCCAAGAGATACTCTTTTCAAGATCATTGGAGCAAAAGAATGTGAAATTCAAAGGTGAGAATGAATTGACAAAGCACCGTAGATATGGACTTGTGGATTTATGGGTATCCAGTTTTACATGTATTCCATTGCATAGGAATGACATAGGCAAATGCTTGATGCTGCATGTCACACACATGCACAATCTTATATTTGCATAGTTTTAAAATGGTGCATCATTCAGGTTCCTCAAAAAGGCATGGACAAATCTGAATCGAAAGGACGTAGTGTGCATAATGACTCAATGCCAACTCTAAAGTCTGGGAATTCCATGTTATTTTAGTTGTATTCTTACGCTTGGAATTTTTAGGCATTATGTTTTTTTATGTATTTTATGCATAGAATCATTAAGGTGCATAGGATTTGGTGGGCTAGCCTAATTTAGTCAGCTTTTTAGTCTCTTGTAAGTTGTGTGCCTAAATGATAAATAAAGTGTGTATTTTCAATAAAAAAACAGAAAAAACCATAAACCCTAAACATTAAATTTTAAACCTTAAACCATAAACTATAACCCTAACCCATAAACCCTAAATTATAAATCTCATGTTTTGCACTTTTATAATCAAATGACTAAGTGTTAAATTTAAATTGAAATTCACAACTTTTAGGAATGTCACAGATTTATCTTTTTGTATTTGTAACACAAAGTCATGACTCAAGGGGTGAGTTATGGATTCAGTCTCTTTCTTGCTTTAGATTATTGTAGCATTAGCAATGGTCATGATTGTATATTTTGTCTCTAGAACATAAAATGATATCGATGAGAATTTGCCATAACTTGTGTCTCTTTGTAGAACATATTGTTATGGTACTAAGAAGGATCATGAATACATATTTTATCACTTTAATACTGGGTCGCATAATTGGATATGACCATAGCTTGTGCATTTTATCTTTATATTGCAAAGTCATTGCTCTATGAATGATTGTAAATTTGGACATTCCTCAAGAGCAAAAGTCATGACCCTAGAATTAGTTAAAGCATGAGTACAACTCTTTATAACTTTCTATAGCTAAAATTCTTGGAATTCGAAATATCACTATGGCTTTTTACTTTGATTTGTGACCTCAAGTGTCAATATGCAATACTAATATTTTGAGCAATGATTAAAACATTTTTTACATTTAAATATTATTCATTTACACCTTTTTGGGTATTGTGAGCTATATACATAACTCATTTAATATAAAAAGAAAGAAATGATACTTTTCATATCCATGAGGATATCAAAAATAGGCTTAGACATGCCAATAAAATAAATTTTTTGATTCTTGATTGAAAGAGAGCCCATACTTCTTGCCCTGCTCAAAACACCCTAGGGCTTGAGACTACAATGTGGTTATTTTTTTATAGGTGAACTATAATTTAAAAAAATTGCTTTGAGTGTGCGCATGAGAGATATTTTATAAGAAATTACAATAATCAATATAAATAGCATCCTCAACAACTAGCTATTTCAACACATATGTGTACAACTTTGGTTTAGTCTGTTAGCATACATGAGTCAAATTGCCTTTGATAGCTTAGTGATTCAACATCAAATATGATGAGACATAAGATAGATAAAGTAAAAGCTCCTATTATTTTGGTTAGAGCTTTAGAAATCATTCTAGAGTTGAGAGAGGAACAAAATAAATTATTTTAATTATTCAGTATAATTTTAATTTTTATTTTAATTATTTATCAGTTTATTTTTATAGAAATATTAATTACAAAATAAATTATTAGTGAGACAGTTCTAATTTAAATTAAACTAGTATATCCTAAATAATAAAGAATAAATCTCATTTTTTTTTCATTTTAATTTCTAAATTTTCAAATTTAATAATTTATTTGTTTATTTTTATATAAATATTAATTACAAAATAAATTATGAGTTACACAATTATAATTTATATAAATTATTTTTCATCAAAATAATATAGATAAACTTTTTAAAAGAAAAAAAAATTTCAAAACAAAAATTATTATATAGTAATATAATTTACTTTGCTTCTGAATCATTTTAGGTTTTGTAAATATATTTTAATTGATATCTATCCTATTAATAATAGTTTATTAAGTTATTTTTTCATCATTATTAGAATTTTTACCAATAAAAATGTTTATATTGAATTTATATAATATATATATATATAATGATTATTATAACAAAATATTGTATTCACTTTTGAAAAAAATTTTAAAATTATTATATTTTCAAAGGTTATAACCTTTGAAAATGTGAAAAAATAAAAAAAAATATTTTTTTGTTATTTCATTTTTAAATAAAACCTATAGATCATTAAATGCTTACTTAGTTAAATCAGTAAGCTCGTAAATCCTGAAACCCCTAAATACATAAACCTTTTAATATCTATATACAAATTAATAAATAATAAATCTCATTTTTATTTCTATTTATTATAATTTTAAATTTTAATTTTAATTATTTATTGTTTAATTTTTAAAAAAAATTAATTACAAAATAAAGTTCGAGTGAGACAAATATTATTTAAATAATTTTTTTAATAAAAAAAATATAAGCTTATAAAAAGATTGAAAATTTTAAAAATTAAATATTATTATTTAGTAATATATTTTGATTTGATTTTGAATCATTTTGTGTTATGTAAATATATTTTAATTAATATTTATATAATTAATAATAGTTTATTAATTTAATTTTTGATCATTATTATAATATCTATCATTAAAATTATTTATATTTAATTTATATGATATATAATTAGTAATATTAATATAATTATGCATGGTATTCACATTTCAAAAAATTTTAAAAATTATTTTATTTTCTAAGGTTATAACCTTTGAAAATCAGAAAAAATCAAAAATACAATTTTAAATTTTCATTATATAAATAAAACCGATAAAACACTAAATAATCAAACCATTAAAATGGTATACCATATATAATAAATCATAAATCTCATTTTAATTTGTATTCATTATAATTTTAAATATTCATTTTAATTATATATTTGTTTATTTTTTATAGAAATATCAATCACAAAATAAATAAAGAGTGAGACAGATATAATTGTAATAATTTAGTTTTAATCAAAAAATAAATATAAGCTTATAAAAATAAGTAAAAATTTAAAAACAAAAAATTATCATTTAGTAATATAATTTACTTTGATTTTGAATCATTATAGGTTTTGCATTTATATTTTAATTGCTATCAATCTTATTAATAGTAGTTTATTAATTTATGTTTTGATCATTATTAGAATATATATCAATAAAATTACTTATATTGAATTTAAATGTCTTGTAAATATTAAGATTATTATAACTAAATATTATATTTACATTTGAAAAAAATTTAAAAATTATTATATTTTCAAAGGTTATAACCTTCAAAAATGATAAAGAATCACAAAAATAATTATTTTATTATTTTATTATTTAAATAAAACATATAGACCACTAAATGCCTAATCATTTAAATACCTAGACTCCTTATCCCCAAAACACCCTAAATACTTAAACCATTAAACCTATATAACCTAACTAATATATAATCAATTTCATTTTTTTTGTATTCATTATAATTTTAAATATTCATTTTAATTATTTTTTAGTTTATTTTATAGAAATATTAATTACAAAATAAATAATGAGTGAGACATATAATTTAAATATATTAATTTTTATTTAAAAAAAATAAGCTTATAAAATAAACAAAATTTCAAAAATTTAAAATTTTATTTAGTAATTTAATTTACTTTAATTTTGAATTATTTTGGGTTCTCCAAATATTTGTTAATTAATATCTATCTTATGTATAATAGTTTATTAATTTATTTTTCGATCATTATAATAATATATATTAATAAACTTTTTTATATTAAATTTACATCAAATATAAATATTAAGATTATTATAACTAAGTATTGTATTCATATTTTAGAAATATTAAAAAATTATTATATTTTCAAAGTTTTAAACCTTTGAAAATCTTTAAAATTCATAAAAATAACTTTTTTGTTATTTCATTGATTAAATAAACCCTATAAACACCTAAATGTGCAAACTTTAAATAAATAAACTCCTTAACCCAAAAAATCACAAAAAACTTAAATCATTAAATAGGTATACCCTAAATAATAAATAATATATCTCTTTTTTATTAGTATCCATTATAATTTTAAATATTCATTTTAATTATTTATCAATTTATTTTTATAGAAATATTAATTACAAAATAAATTATTAGTGAGACAGATATAATTTTAAATAATTTATTTTTCATCAAAAAAAATTTATGCTTATAAAATGAGGCAATATTTTTAAAATAAAAAATTATTATTTAGAAATATATCTTATTTTGATTTTGAATCATTTTAGACTCTACAATTATATTTTAATTTATATCATTCTTATTAATACTAGTTTATTAATTTATTTATTGATCATTATTATAATATCTATTAATAAAATTATTGATATTTAGCTTATATTATATATAATTATTAAGATTATTATAACTAAATATAATATTCACATTTAAAAAAAATTGAAATTTTTATTTTTTCTAAGGTTACAACTTTCAAAAATTATAAAAAATCAAAAAATTAAATTTTTTGTTTTTTAATTCTTTAGATAATAACTATAAATCACTAAAGATCTAAACACTTAAATAACTAAACTCCTAAATCCAAAAACACCTAAATACTTAAACCATTAAACCGGTATATCCTGAATAATAAATAGTAAATCTCAATTTTATTTGTATTCTTATAATTTTAAATAATTATTTTAATTATTTATTAGTTTATTATTATAGAATTATAAATTACAAAATAAATTATGAATAAGACAAATTAATTTAAATAATTTATTTATAATAACAAAAATATAATGTTATAAAAAAAGCAAAACATTACCAAAATTATTATTAAGTAATATATTTTACTTTGATTTTGAATAAATTTAGATTTTGCAAATATATTTTAAATAATATCTATCTTATTAATAATAGTTTATTAAATTTTTTTATCATTATTATAATATCTAGCAATGTAATTATTTATATTGAATTTAAATGACTTATAATTATTAGGATTATTTTAACTAAATATTATATTTATATTGAAACGAATTTAAAAATTATTATATTCTCAAAGGTTATAACCTTCAAAAATTAAAAAAATAATAAAAATAAATTTTTTGTTATATCATTGTTTAAATAAATCTTATAAACCACTAAATGCCTAAATACTTAAACATCTAAACTCCTAAACACAAAAGCCCCTAAATACTTAAACCTTTAAACTCGTAAACATTAAATAAAATTTAAATAATTTATTAAAATATTAATTACAAAATAAATTATCAGTGATACAAATATAATTTAAATAATTTATTTTTCATCAAAAAAATATAAGCTTATAAAAAGAAGCCAAAACTAAAAAAAATTATTATTTAGTTATAAATTTTACTAGGATTTTGAATATTTTTTGCAATAATATTTTAATTTATATCTATCAAATTAATAATAGCATATTAATTTATTTTTGATAATTGATATCATATATATCAATAAAATTGTTTATATTTAGCTTATATTATATAAAATTATAATGATTATTATTGCTAAATATTGTATTCACATTTTTAAAAAAATTTAAAATTATTATATTTCCAAGGGTTATAACCTATGAAAATGTGAAAAAATTATAGCAAATTTTTTTGATATTTTATTTTTTTAAATAAACGTATAAACCATTAAAAGCCTAAAAACATAAATCACTAAAATCCTAATGAAAAAACTTCTAAATACTTAAATCATTAAACTGCTATATAAAATAATAAATCATAAATCTCATTTTAAATTTTATTCAGTATAATTTTAATTTTTATTTTAAGTATTTATCAGTTTATTTTTAAAGAAATATTAATTACAAAATAAATTATTAGTGAAAAAGATCTAATTTAAATTAAAACTGTATCCATAAATAATAAATAATAAATCTCATTTTTTTCCATTATAATTTTAAATATTCATTTTAATTAATTATTTGTTTATTTATATATAAATATTAATTACAAAATAAATTGAGCTAGACTAAAATAATTTATATAAATTAATTTTCATCAAAAAATTTTAGATAAATTTTTTAAAAGAAAAAAAATTTTTAAAACAAAAATTATTCAATGGTAATATATTTTGCTTTGCTTCTGAATTATTTTACGTTTTGTAATTATATTATAATTGATATTTATCCTATTAATATAGATTATTAATTTATTTTATGGTCATTATTAGAATATTTATCAATAAAAAAGTTTATATTAAATTTATGTGATATATAGAGATAATGATTATTATAACTAAATATTGAATTCACTTTTAAAAAAAATTTAAAAATTATTATATTTTATAAGGTTATAACCTTTGAAAGTATCAAAAAATAATAAAAATCATTTTTTTTAAAATAAAACCTATAAACTACTAAATGCATAAACAGTTAAATAAGTAAACTCCTAGACCCCGTAATGCCTAAATATAGTAACCATTAAACCGATATAAGACATAATAAATAATAAATCTAATTTTTATTTCTATTTCTTATAATTTTAAATATTCATTTTAATTTTTTATTAGTTTATTTATATAGAAATATTTATTACAAAATGATTTATGAGTGCGACAAATATATTTTAAATAATTTATTTTTAATGAAATAATATATATACGCATATAAAAGAAGTAAAAATTTAAAAATTTAAAATTATTATCCAGTAATATATTTTACTTTAATTTTGAATCAATTTGCGTTTTGTAAATATTTTTTAATTAATTTCTATCTTTTTATTAATAGTTTATTAATTTAATTTTTGATCATTATTATAATATCTATCAATAAAATTGTTTATATTGAATTTATATGATATATAATTATTAATATTATTAAAAGTAAATATTGTATTCACATTTCAAAAAATTGTAAATATTATTATATTTTAAAAGGTTATACCCTATGAAAATGATAAAAAATTATAGAAATTTTTTTTGTTATTTTATTTTTTTATATAAAACCTAAAAACCACTAAAAGCCTAAAAATATAAATCGCTAAACTCCTAACGACAAAACCTCTGAATACTTAAACCATTAAATTGGTATACATTAATAATAAATCTTAAATCTCATTTTAATTTTTATTCAGTATAATTTTAAATTTTTATTTTAATTATTTATTAGTTTATTTTTATAGAAATATTAATTACAAAATTAATTGTTAGTGAGACAGATCTATTTTAAATTAAATTAGTATCCATAAATAATAAATAATAAATCTTATTTTTTTCATTATAATTCTAAATATTCATTTTAAATATTTATTAATTTGTTTATTTATATATAAAAATTAATTAAAAAATAAATTGTGTTTGACAAAAATAATTTATATATATTATTTTTCATCAAAAAATTATAGATAAACTTTTGAAAAGAAAAAAAAATCTAAACAAAAAATTATTATATAGTAATATATTTTACTTTGCTTCTGAATCATTTAAGGTTTTATAATTATATTTTAATTGATATCTATCTTTTTTTAATTGCAATCTATCTAATTAATAATAGATTATAAATTTATTTTTTGATCATTATTAGAATATTATCAATAAAATTATTTATATTGAATTTATATGATATATAAATATAATGATTATTTTAACTAAAGATTGTATACACGTTTGAAAAAAATTTAAATATTATTATATTTTGAAAGGTTATAACATTTGAAAATATAAAAAAATAATAAAAATATATTTATTTTTATTTTATTTTTTAAATAAAACCTATAAACCACTAAAAGCCTAAAAAAATAAATTGCTAAACTCCTAAACGAGAAAACCTCTAAATACTTATTCCATTAAACTAGTATAGATTAATAATAAATCTTAAATCTTATTTTAATTTTTCATCAAAAAATTATAGATAAACTTTTTTGAAAGAAAAAAAAATTTCAAAACAAAAAATTATTATATAGTAATATATTTTGCTATGCTTCTGAATCATTTTATGTTTTATAATTATATTTTAATTGATATCTATCTTATTAATAATAGATTATTAATTTATTTTTTGAACATTATTAGAATATTTATCAATAAAATAGTTTATATTGAATTTATATGATATATAAATATAATGATTATTATAACTAAATATTGAATTCACTTTTGAAAAAAATTTAAAAATTATTATATTTTCAAAGTTTATAACCATAAAAAATGAGAAAAAATAAAAAAAATAAATTTTTTGTTATTTTATTTTTTAAATAAAACATATAGATCATTAAATGCTTACTTACTTAAATCAGTAAGCTCATAAACCTCGTAACCCCTAAATACATAAACCTTATAACATCTATATACTACTTAATAAATAATAAATCTCATTTTTTATTTATTTATTATAATTTTAAATAATCATTTTAATTATTTATAGTTTAATTTTTTAGAAAAATTAATTACAAAAAAAATTTCGAGTGAGTCAAATATTATTTAAATAATTTATTTTAATAAGAAAAAATATAAGCTTATAATAAGTTGGAAAATTTAAAAAATTAAATATTATTATTTGGTAATATATTTTGATTTGATTTTGAATCATTTTGTGTTATTTAAATATATTTTAATTCATATTTATATTATAATTAATATTTTCATAATTTAATTTTTGATCATTATTATAATATCTATCATTAAAATTATTTATTTTGAATTTATATCATATATAATTAGAAAAATAAATATAATTATAAATGGTATTCACATTTCAAAAAATTTTAAAAATTATTTTATTTTTAAAGGTTATAACCTTTGAAAATCAGAAAAAATCAAAAATAGAATTTTAAATATTTATTATACAAATAAAACCTATACACCACTAAATGCCTAAAAACATAAATTACTTAACTCCTAAATGACAAAGCTCCTAAATAATCAAACAATTAAACCGGTATACCATATATAATAAATCATAAATCTCATTTTAATTTGTATTCATTATAATTTTAAATATTCATTTTTAATTATTTATTAGATTATTTTTTATAGAAATATTAATTACAAAATAAATAATGAGCAAGATGAATATAATTTTAATAATTTATTTTTAATCAAGAAAAAATAAGCTTATATAAAGAAGTAAAAATTTAAAAACAAAAAATTATTATTTAGTAATATATTTTACTTTGATTTTGAATCATTATTTATTTGTTTTGCAATTATATTTTAATTGTGATCAATGTTATTAATAATAGTTTATTAATTTATTATTTGATCATTTTTATAATATCGAACAATAAAATTACTTATATTCAATTAAAATGTCTTATAATTATTAAGTTATTATAACTAAATATTATATTTACATTTGAAAAAAATTTAAAAATTATTATATTTTCAAAGGTTATAACCTTCAAAAATGATAAAAAATCACAAAATATTTTTTTTATTATTTTATTATTTAAATAAAATGTTAAAAAGAACTAAATGCCTAAACATTTAAATCTCTAGACTCCTAAACCCCAAAACCCCCTAAATATTTAAACCATTAAACCTATATAACCTAAATAAGAAATAATTAATCTAATTTTTATTTGTATTCTTTATAATTTTAAATATTATTTTTTAGTTTATTTTTATAGAAATATTAATTACAAAATAAATAATGAGTGAGACAGATATAATTTTAATAAATTATTTTTTATGAAAAAAAAATAAGCTTATAAAAATAAACAAAATTTCAAAATTTTAAAATTTTATTTAGTAATATAATTTACTTTGATTTTGAATTATTTTGGGTTCTGTAAATATATTTTAATTAATATTTATCTTATTAATAATAATTTATTAATTTATTTTTAGTTCATTATTATAATATATATTAATACATTTTTTTATATTGAATCTATAACAAATATAATTATTATGATTATTATAACTAAGTATTGTATTCATATTTTAGAACTAATAAAAAATTATTATATTTTCAAAGGTTATACCATTTGAAAATCACGAAAATTCATAAAATAAATTTTTTGTTATTTCATTGAATAAATAAAACCTATAAACACGAAAATGTGTAAATATATAAATCAATAAACTCCTTAACCCCAAAACCACAAAAAAAACTTAAACAATTATTAGTTATACCCTAAGTAATAAATCATAAATCTCATATTTATTAGTATTCATTATAATTTTAAATATACATTTTATTTATTTATTAGTTTAATTTTATATAAAAAAAATTAAAAAATAAAGTATTAGTGATACAAATATAATTTAAATAATTTATATTTCATCAAAAAATATATAGGCTTATAAATTGATACAAATATTTAAAATTTTAAAATTAATATTTAGCAAAATATTTAACTTTAAATTTGAGTCATTTTAGGTTTTGCAAATATATTTTAAATAATATTTATCTTATTAATAATTAGTTATTACTTTTTTATGATTATTATTATAATAAATATCAATAAAATTGTTTATATTGAATTTATATTATATATAAATTATTATGATTATTATAACTTCATATTGTAGTCACTTTTCAAAAGAAAATTTGAAAATTATTATATTTTCAAAGGTTATAACCTTAAAAAATGACAAAAAATAACAAAAATAAAGTTTTTGTTATTTTATTTTTTATATAAAACCTATAAACCACTAAATGACTAAATACTAAAATGACTAAACTCCTTAACCCCAAATCCCATAAATACTTAAAACATTAAATTAGTATAGTATAAAAATAAATCATAAATCTCAGTTTTATTAGTATTCATTATAATTTTTAAAATTCATTTTATTTATTTATCTGTTTATTTTTATAGAAATATTAATTTCAAAATAAATTATTAGTGCGACATATATAATTTAAATAATTGATTTTTAATCAGAAAAAATGCTCATAAAAATTGCACAATTTTAAAAATAAAAAATTATTATTTAATAATATATCTTTTTTTGATTTTGAATTATTTTATATTTTACAATTATATTTTAATTTTTATCATTCTTATAAAGACAAGTTTATTAATTTATTTATTGATCATTATTATAATATCTATCAATAAAATTATTTATATTGAGTTTACATTATATATAATTATTAAGATTATTATAACTAAATATTATATTCACATTTAAAAAAAAATTAAATATTATTATAATTTCAAAGGTTACAACCTTCAAAAATTAAATTTTTTGATTTTTCATTCTTTAAATAAAAACTATAAATCACTAAAGGTCTAAACAATTAAATAACTAAACTCCTTAACCACAAAACACCTAAATACATAAACCATTAAACTAGTATATCCAGAATAATAAATAATAAATCTCAATTTTATTTGTATTTATTATAATTTTAAAAATTCAAATTATTAGTAGTTTATTATTATAAAATTATAAAATACAAAATAAATTATGAGTAAGACAAATATAATTTAAATAATTTATTTTTAATAACAAAAATATAAACTTATAAAAAAAGCAAAACATTAAAAAAAATTATTATTTAGTAATATATTTTACTTTGATTTGAATAAATTTAGATTTTGCTTATACTTTTTAAATAATATCTATTTTATTCATAATAGTTTATTAATTTATTTTTTGATCATTATTATAATATCTAGCAATGTAATTATTTATATTGAATTTAAATTACTTATATTTATGAAGATTATTATAGATAAATATTATATTTACATTTGAAAAAAATTTAAAAATTAATATATTTTCAAAGGATATAACCTTCAATATTTTTAAAAATAAAAAAGATAAATTTTATGTTATACCATTGTTTAAATAAAACTTATAAACCACTAAATCCCTAAACACTTAAATATCTAAACTTCTTAACACAAAAGCCCCTAAATACTTAAATCTCTAAACTCCTCAACACAAAAGCCCCTAAATACTTAAACCTTTAAACTCATAAACCTTAATTATAATATAATAATTTATTAAAATATTAATTACAAAATAAATTATGAGTGATACAAATTTAATTTAAATAATTTATTTTTCATCAAAAAAATATATAAGCTTATAAAAAGAAGCAAAAACTAAAAAACACAAATTATTATTTAGTAATAAATTTTACATTGATTTTGAATAATTTTAGGTTTTTCAATTATAGTTTCATGTATATCTATCGTATTAATGATAGCATATAAATTTATTTTTTAATAATTGATTTAATATCTTTCAATAAAATTTTTTATATTTTGTTTATATTATATATAATTATAATGATTATTATTACTAAATATTGTATTAACATATTTTAAAAATTTTAAAATTATTATATTTTCAAATGTTATAACCTTTGAAAATGTGAGAAAATATCAAAAATAATTTTTTTGTTATATCATTATTAAAATAAATCCTATAAACTACTAAATGCCTAAACACTTAAGTCAATAACTCCGAAATCTTGAAAACTATAAATAAATAATTTTTTTAAACTGGTATACCGTAAATAATAAATAATAAATCTCAATATTATTTTTTTATTATAATTTAATATATTCATTTTAATTATTTATTCATTTATTTTTATTAAATATTAATTGCAATATAAATTATGAGTTAGATAAATATAATTTATATAAATTATTTTTCACCAAAAAATATAGATAAACTTATAAAAAGAAGAAAAAATTTTAAAACTAATATTTCTTATATAGTATTATATTTTGCTATCATTCTGAATCATTTTATTTTTTGTAATTATATTTTAATTGATATCTATCTTATTAATAATAGATTATTAATATATTTTTTGATCATTATTAGAATATTTATCAATAAAATTATTTAAATTGAATTTATATGAAATTTAAATATAATGATTATAATAACTAAATATTGAATTCACTTTTGAAATAAATTTAAAAATAATTATATTTTCAAAGTTCATAACATTTGAAAATATCAAAAAATAATAAAAATAAATTTTTTGTTTATTTATTTTTTAAATAAAACCTATAACAACTAAATGCTTAGATAGTTAAATCAGTAAACTTCTAAATCTCGTAATGCAAAAAATACATAAACTATTAAACCACTATATGCTACATAATAATTAATAAATCTAATTTGTATTTTTATTTATTATTATTTAAAATATTTATTTCAATTAATTATTAGTTTATTTCTATAGAAATATTTATTACAAAATAAATTATTGAGTGCGAGAAATATAATTTAAATAATTTATTTTTAATCAATAAAAGTATTTACACTTATAAAATAAGTAAAAATTTAAAAATTAAAAATTATTATTAAGTAATATATTTTAGTTTAAGTTTGAATCAATTTGGGTATTATAAATATTTTTTAATAAATATCTATCTTATTATTAAAAGTTTATTAATTTAATTTTTGATCATTATTATAATATCTATCAATAATATTGTTTATATTGAATTTATATGTTATATATTTATTAATATTATTATAACTAAATATTGTATTCCCATTTCAAAAATGTTAAATATTATTATATTTTCAAAGGTTATGACCTATGAAAATGAGAAAAGATTACAAATTTTTTTTGTTATTTTATTGTTTAAATAAAACCTATAAACCACTAAATGCCTAAAAATATAAATTGCTAAGCTCATGAATGACAAAACCTCTATATACATAAACAATTAAACTGATATACATTATTAATAAATCATAAATTTTATTTTAATTTTTATTCAGTTTAATTTTAAATTTTTTTTAATTATTTATCAGTTTATTTATATATAAATATTAATTACAAAATAAATTATTAGTTAGATAGATCTAATTTAAATTAAACCGATATACCCTAAATAATAAATAATAAAACTCATTTTTTTTCAATATAATTTTAAATATTCATTTTAAATATTCATTTTAAATATTCATTTTAAATATTTATTTGTATAATTTTATATAAATATTAATTACAAAATAAATTATGAGTTAAACAAATATAATTTACATAAATTATTTTTCATCAAAAAAAATATAGATAAATTTTTAAAAACAAATTTGAAAACAAAAAAATATTATATAGTAATATATTTTGCTTAGCTTATGAATCATTTTAATATTTGTAATTATATTTTAAATGATATATATGTTATTAATAATAGATTATTAATTTATTTTTTGATCATTATTAGAATATTTATTAATAAAAATGTTTATATTGAATTTATATGACATATAAATTTAATAATTATTATAACTAAATATTGTATTCACTTTGGAAAAAAGTTTAAAAATTTTTATGTTTTAAAAGATTATAACCTTTGAACATGTGAAAAAATAAAAAAAAATATTTTTTTGTTATTTCATTGTTTAAATAAAACCTATACACCACTAAATGCCTAAGCACTTAAATCACTAAATTACAAAATCCCGATACCCCTATATATATAATCCTTTAAACTGGTATACACTAAATAATAATTAATAAATCTCATTTTTATTTGTTTCATTATAATTTAAAAAAATTATTTTGATTTTTAGTTTTTTATTTGTATATCTGTATTAATTTTAAAATAAATTATGAGTTAAAAATATAATTTATAAAAATTATTTTTCATCAAAAAATAGATAAGATTATAAAAAAAATAAAAATTTAAAAACAAATAATTATTATTTAGTAATAAATTTTGCTTTGCTTTCGAATCATTTTAGGTTTTAATTTTATATTTTAAGTAATATCAATCTTATTCATAATAGATTTTTAATTTATTTTTTGATAATTATTAGAATATCTATCAATAAAATTGTTTATATTGAATTTATATGATGAATAATTATTATGATTATTATAAATATATATTGTATTCACTTTTGAAAAGAAAAGTAAAATTTATTATATTTTCAAAGGTTATAACCTTAAAAAATGAGAAAAAATAATAAAAATAAATTTTTTGTTATTTCATTTTTAAAATAAAACCTATATATCATGAAATGCTTAATTACTTAAATTAGTAAGCTCATAGACCTCGAAACCCCTAAATACATAAACCTTTTAACAGCTATATACTACTTAATAAATAATAAATCTCATTTATATTTCTATTTATTATAATTTTAAATATTCATTTTAATTATTTAAAGTTTAATTATTTATAAAAATTAATTACAAAATTAATTACAAAAAAAATTGAGTGAGACAGATATTATTTAAATAATTTATTTTTAATCATTAAAAAATATAAGCTTATAAAAAGAAGGAAATATTTGAAAATTAAATATTATTATTATGTAATATATTTTGATTTGATTTTGAATCATTTTGTGTTATGTAAATATATTTTAATTAATATTTATATTATTAATAATAGTGTATTAATTTAATTTTTGATCATTATTATACTATCCATCATTAAAATTGTTTATATTGAATTTATATGATATATAATTAGTAAGATTAATATAATTATACATGGTATTTACATTTCAAATAATTTTAAAAATTATTTTATTTTCAAAGGTTATAACCTTTGAAAATCATATAAAACCAAAAAATAATTTTTTTTTATTATATAAAAAAAACTATAAACCACTAAATGCCTAAAAACATAAATTGCTAAACTCCTAAATGACAAAACCTCTAAATTAACAATCCATTAAACTGGTATACCATTTATAATAAATCATAAATCTCATTTTAATTTGTATTCATTATAATTTTAAATATTCATTTTAATTATTTATTAATTTATTTTTTATAGAAATATTAATTGCATATTAAATAAAGAGTGAGACAAATATAATTTTAATAATTTATTTTTTAACAAAAAATAAATATAAGCTTATAAAAAGAAGTAAAAATTTAAAAACAAAAAATATATGTTTCGCATTTATATATTAATTGCTATCAATCTTATTAATAATAGTTTATTAATTTATTTTTTGATCATTATTATAATATATATAAATATAATTACTTATATTTAATTTAAATATCTTATAAATATTAAGATTATTATAACTAAATATTATATTTACATTTGAAAAAAATTTAAAAATTATTATAATTTCAAAGGTTATAACCTTCAAAAATGATAAAAAATCACAAAAATAATTTCATTATTATTTTATTATTTAAATAAAACATATAGACCACTAAATGCCTAATCATTTAAATATCTAGACTCCTTATCCCCAAAAACCCTATATACTTAAACCATTAAATCTATATAACCTAACTAATATATAATCAATTTCATTTTTATTTGTATTGATTATAATTTTAAATATTCATTTTAATTAATTTTTAGTTTATTTTTATAGAAATATTAATTACAAAATAAATAATGAGTGAGTCATATAATTTAAATATATTATTTTTTATGAAAAAATAATAAGCTTATAAAAATAAAGAAAATTTCAAAAATTTTAAATTTTATTTAGTAATTTAATTTACTTTGATTTTGAATTATTTTGGGTTCTGCAAATATTTCTTAATTAATATCTATCTTATTTATAATAGTTTATTAATTTATTTTTCGATCATTATAATAATAAATATTAATAAAATTTTTTATATTAAATTTACATCAAATATAATTATTAAGATTATTATAACTAAGTATAGTATTCATATTTTAGAAAGATTAAAAAATTATTATATTTTCGAAGGTTATAACCTTTGAAAATCATACAATTCATAAAAATAAATTTTTTGTTATTTCATTGATTAAATAAAACTTATAAACACCTAAATGTGCAAACATATTAATCAATAAACTCCTTAACGGCAAAACCACAAAAAACTTAAACCATTAAATAGGTATACCCTAAATAATAAATCATATATCTCTTTTTTATTAGTATTCATTATAATTTTAAATATTCATTTTAATTATATTGAAATTTATTTTTATAGAAATATTAATTACAAAATAAATTATTAGTGAGACAGATATAATTTACATAATTTATTTTTCATCATAAAATATATATGCTTATAAAATGAGGCAAAATATTTAAAATAAAAAATTATTATTTTGTAATATATCTTATTTTGATTTTGAATCATTTTAGATTCTACAATTATATTTTAATTTATATCATTCTTATTAATACTAGTTTATTAATTTATTTATTGATCATTATTATAATATCTATTAATAAAATTATTTATATTTAGTTTACATTATATATAATTATTAAGATTATTATAACTAAATATTATATTCATATTTAAAAAAATTTTAAATTATTATATTTTCGAAGGTTACAATCTTCAAAAATTAAAAAAATTCAAAATATTACAATTTTTGTTTTTTAATTCTTTAGGTAATAACTATAAATCACTAAAGGTCTAAACACTTAAATCACTAAACTCCTAAACCCAATAACTACTAAATACTTAAACCATTAAACTGATAAATTATTTATTAGTTTATTATTATTGAATGATAAATTACAAAATAAATAATGAGTAAGACAAATTTATTTAAATAATTTATTTATTATAACAAAAATATAAAGTTATAAAAAAAGCAAAACATAAAAAAAATTATTATTAAGTAATATATTTTACTTTTATTTTAAATAAAATTTAGATTTTTCAAATATATTTTAAATAAATCTATCTTATTAATAATAGTTTATTAAATTTTTTTTGAAAATAATTATAATATCTAGCAATGTAATTATTTATATTGAATTTAAATGACTTATAATTATTAAGATTATCATAACTAAATATTATATTTACATTTGAAAAAAATTTAAAAATTATTATATTTTCAAAGGTTATAAACTTCAAAAATTTAAAAAATAATAAAAATAAATTTTTTGTTATATCATTTTTAAAATAAAACTTATAGACCACTAAATGCCTAACACATAAATCTCTAAACTCCTAAACACAAAAGCTCCTAAATAGTTAAACCTTTAAACTAGTAAACCTTAAATATAATTTAAATAATTTATTAAAATATTAATTACAAAATAAATTATGAGTGTACAAATATAATTTAAATAATTTATTTTTCATCAAAAAAAATATAAGCTTATAAAAAGAAGCAAAAACTATAAAAAAATTATTTTTTAATAATAAATTTTATTTGGATTTTTAATATTATTAGGTTTTTCAATTATATTTTAATTTATATCAATCATATTAATAACATCATATTAATTTATTTTTTGATAATTTCTATCATATCTATTAATATAATTGTTTTTATTTAGTTTATATTATATATAATTATAATGATTATTATTACTAAATAATGTATTCACATTTTTAGAAAATTTTTAAATTATTATATTTTCAAAGGTACCTTTGAAAATGTGAATAAAAATCAAAAATAAATTTTTTGTTACTTCATTGTTTAAATAAAACCTATAAACCACTAAATGCTTAAAACATAAATCGCTAAAGTCATAAAAGAAAAAACATATAAATACTTAAAATATTAAACTTGTATACATTAATAATAATTCATAAATCTCATTTTAATTTTTATTCAGTATAATTTTAAATTTGTATTTTAATTATTTATCAGTTAATTTTTATAGAAATATTAATTACAAAATAAATTATTAATGAGACAGATCTAATTTAATTAGACGGGTATACCCAAAATAAGAAAGAATAAATCTCAATATTATCTTTTTCAGTATAATTTTAAAAATTCATTTTAATTATTTATTTGTTTATTTTTATATAAATATTAATTAAAAATAAATTATTTATTAGACAAATATAATTTATATAAATTAATTTTCATCAAAAAAATATGGGATAAACTTTTTAAAAGAAAAAAAATTTTAAAACAACAAATTATTATAAAGTACTATATTTTGATTTCTTCTGAATAATTATAGGTTTTTTTTTTATATTTTAATTGATATCTATCTTATTAATTATAGCTTTTTAATTTATTTTATGATCATTTTTAGAATATTTATCAATAATATTGTTTATATTGGATTTATATGATATATACATATAATGATTATTATAACTAAATTTTGAATTAACATTTGAAAAAAATTTAAAAATTATTATATTTTCACATGTTATAACCTTTGAAAATATCAAAAAATAATAAAAATATAAATTTTTTTATTTTAATTTTTAAATAAAACCTATAAACATCTAAATGCATACACATTAAAATCAATAAACTCATAAGGCCCGTAATGCCTAAATACATAAACCATTAAACTGCTATATACTACTTAATAATTAATAAATCTAATTTTTATTTCAATTTATTATTAGTTTAAATATTCATTTAATTATTTATAAGTTTATTTTATAAAAATATTTATTACAAAATAAATTATGAGTCGACAAATATAAATTAAATAATTTATTTTTAATCATAAAAAATATATATGCTTATAAAAGAAGTAAAATTTTAAAAATTATTAATTATTATCCAGTAATATATTTTACTTTAATTTTGAATCAATTTGGGTTTCATAAATATTTTTTAATTAATATCTATCTAATTATTAATAATTTATTAATTTAATTTTTGATCATTATTATAATATCTATCAATAAAATCGTTTAAATTGAATTTATATGATCTATAATTATTAAAATTATTATAACTAAATATTATATTTGCAATTCAAAAAATTTTATATATTATTATATTTTCAAAGGTAAAAACCACTAAATGCCTAAAACATAAATCACAAAACTTCTAAACGACAAAACTTCTAAGTACTTAAACTATTAAATTGGTATACATTAATAATAAATCATATATCTCATTTTAATTTTTATTAAGTGTATTTTAAAATTTTTAATTTTATTATTTATCAGTTTATTTTTATAGAAATATTAATTACAAAATAAATTATTAGTGCGATAGAACTATTTTAAATAATTTATTTTTGAACAAAAAAAAATATATGCTTATAAAACGAAGCAAAATTTTAAAAACAAAAATTTATTATTTTGTAATATATATTATTTTGATTTTGAATCATTTTAGTTTTTGCATATATATTTTAATTTATATCATTCTTATTAATAATAGTTTATTAATTTTTTATTGATCATTATAATAATATCTATTAATAAAATTATTTATATTGATTTTACATTATATATAATTATAAAGATTATCATTACTAAATATTATTTTAATATTTAAAAAAAATAAAAAGTATTATATTTTCGAAGGTTATAACCATCATAAATTAAAAAAAAATCAAAATATTTAATTTTTTATTTTTTCATTCTTTAAATAAAAACTATAAATCACTAAAGTCCTAAACACTTAAATCACTAAACCCCAAAACACCTAAATACTTAAACCATTAAACTAGTATATCATGAATAATAAATAATAAATCTCAATTTTATTTGTATTCATTATAATTTTAAATATTCATTTTAATTATTTTTTAGTTTATTTTTATAAAAATTATAAATTACAAAATAAGTCATGAGGAAAACAAATATAATTTCAATAATTTATTTTTAATAACAAAAATATAAACTTATAAAAAAAATGAATTAATATGTTATTATTATTATGATGGATATAAATTAAAATATCATTGCAAAACCTAAATTTATTCAAAATTCAAGGAAAATATATTACTAAATAAAAATTTTTGTTTTTAGATTTTGCTTCTTTTTATAAGCTTTTATATTTTTTTGATGAAAATTAATTTATTTAAATTATATTTGTATCACTCATAATTTATTTTGTAATTAATATTTTACCAAATTAGTTAAATTACATTTAAGGTTTACGAGTTTAAAGGTTTAAGTATTTAGAAGCTTTTGTGTTTAGGAGTTTAGATATTTAAGTGTTTAAGCATTTAATGGTTTATAAGTTTTATTTAAACAATGATATGGCAAAAAATTTATTATTATTATTATTTTTTAATTATTGAAGATTATATCGTTAGAAAATATAATAATTTTTAAATTTTTTTCAAATGTAAATATAATATTTATTTATAAAAATTTTCAGAATTATAATTCATTTAAATTCAATATAAATAATTATATTGCTAGATATTATAATTATGATCAAAAAATAAATTAATATATTATTATTAATAAAATAGTTATTATTTAAAAATTATTTGCAAAATCTAAATTTATTTAAATTAAAGTATAATATATTACTAAATAATAATTTTTTTAATGTTTTTCTTTTTTTATAAGTTTATATTTTTGTTATTAAAAATAAATTGTTAAAATTATATTTGTCTTACTCATAATTTATTTTGAAATTTATAATTCTATAATAATAATAAACTACTAAATAATTAAAATGAATATTTAAAATTATAATTAATACAAATAAAATTGACATTTATTATTTAATATTCAGGATATACCATTTTAATGGTTTAAGTATTTAGGTGTTTTGTGGTTTAAAAGTTTAGTGATTAAATTGTTTAGACCTTTAGTGATTTATAGTTTTTATTTAAGGAATGAAAAATCAAAAAAATTAATTTTCTGATTTTTTTTAATATTTGAAGGTTATAACCTTTGAAAATATAATAATTTTAATTTTATATAATGTAAGCACAATATAAATAATTTTATTGATAGATATTATAATAATAATCGATAAATAAATTAATAAATTTGTATTTATAAGAATGATATAAATTAAAATATAATTGTATAATCTAAAATGATTCAAAATCAAAATAAGATATAATATTAAAAAATAATTTTTTATTTTTAAAATTGTGAATCTTTTTATGAGCATTTTTTTTGATGAATAATAAATTATTTAAATTATATATGTCGCACTAATAATTTATTTTGTAATTAATATTTCTATAAAAATAAACTGATAAATAATTAAAATAAATATTTACAATTATAATGAATACTAATAAAATTGAGATTTATGATTTATTATTTAGACTATACTAATTTAATGTTTTAAATATTTATGGGCTTTGGGGTTTAGGAATTTAGTTATTTTAATATTTTGTCATTTAGTGGTTTATAGGTTTTATATAAAATATAAAATAACAAAAAATTTATTTTTGTTATTTTTTCTGATTTTTGAAGGTTATAACCTTTGAAAATATAATAATTTTTAAATCTTTTTTTGAAAAGTGAATACAATATGAAGTTATAATAATCATAATAATTATATATAATATAATTTCAATATAAACTATTTTATTGATATTTATTATAATAATGATCATAAAAAAGAAATAATCAATTATTAATAAGATAAATATTGTTTAAAATATATTTGCAAAACCTAAAATGACTCAAATCAAAGTTAAAATTTTACTAAATATTAATTTTAAATTTTATATCCATTTATAAGGCTATATATTTTTTGATGAAAAATAAATTATTTAAATTATATTTCCCTCACTAATAATTTATTTTTTAATTTATATTTCTATAAAATTAAACTAATAAATAATTTAAATGTATATTTAAAATTATAATGAATAGTAAAAAAATGAGATTTATGATTTATTATTTAGGGTATAACTATTTAATTATTTATGTTTTTTGTTGTTTTGGGGTTAAAAAGTTTATTGATTTATATGTTTACACATTTTCATGTTTATAGGTTTTATTTAATCAATGAAATAACAAAAAATTTATTTTTATGAATTTTCGTGATTTTCAAAGGTTATCACCTTTAAAAATATAATAATTTGTTAATAGTTCTAAAATATGAATACAATACTTGTTTATAATAATCTTAATAATTACATTTGTTGTAGATTCAATATAAAAAAAATGTATTAATATATATTATAAAAATGATCAAAAAATAAATTAATAAACTATTATTAATAAGATAGATATTAATTAAAATATATTTGCAGAACCCAAAATAATTCAAAATCAAAGTAAATTATATTCCTAAATAAAATTTTAAAATTTTGAAATTTTGTTTATTTTTATAATCTTTTTTTTTTTCATAAAAAATAATTTATTTAAATTATATTTCTCTCACTCATTATTTATTTTGTAATTAATATTTCTATAAAAATAAACTAAAAAGTAATTTAAATGAATATTTAAAATTATACTGAATACAGATAAAAATGAGATTTATTATTTATTATTTAGGTTATATAGGTTTAATGGTTTAAGTATTTAAGGGGTTTTGGGGTTTAGGAGTCTAGAGATTTAATTGTTTAGACCTTGAATGATTTATAGTTTTTTTAAGGATAAAAAACAAAAAATTTAATTTTTTGATTTTTTTAATTTTTGAAGGTTGTAACCTTTGAAAAAATAATAATTTAAAATTTTTTTTAAAATGTAAATATAAGATTTAGTTCTAATAACTTAATAATTATAAGACATTATAATTGAATATAAATAATTTTATTGTTCGATATTATAAAAATTATCGAATAATAAATTAATAAACTATTATTAATAAGATTGATTGCAATTAAAATATAATTACAAAACCTATATATAATGATTCAAAATCAAATTAAAAAAAATTACTAAATAATAATTTTTTTTAATTTTTACTTCTTTATATAAGCTTATTTTTTTTTGATTAAAAATAAATTATTAAAATTATATTTGTCTCACTAATTATTTATTTTGTGATTGATATTTCTATAAAAAATAAACTAATAAATAATTAAAATGAATATTTAAAATTATAATGAATACAAATTAAAATGAGATATATGATTTATTTTATATGGTATACCTATTTAATGGTTTGATTATTTAGGAGTTTTGTTGTTTAAGAGTTTAGCAATCTATGTTTTTAGGCATTTATTGGTTTATAGGTTTTATTTCTATAATAAAAATTTAAAATTTTATTTTTGATTTATTATGAATTTCAAAGGTTATAATCTTTGAAAATTAAATAATTTTTTAATATTTTTTGAAATGTGAATACCATGTATAATTATATATATCTTACTAATTATATATCATATAAATTCAATATAAATAATTTTAATGATAGATATTATAATAATAATCAAAAATTAAATTAATAAACTATTATTAATAATATTAATATAAATAAAAATATATTTAAATAACACAAAATGATTCAAAATCAAATAAAAATATATTACTAAATAATAATATTTAATTTTTAAAATTTTCCTTCTTTTTATAAGCTTATATTTTTTTTATTAAAATAAATTATTTAAATAATATTTGTCTCACTAGAAATTTATTTTGTAATTAATTTTTCTAAAAAGTTAAACTATAGATAATTAAAATGAATATTTAAAATTATAATAAATAGAAAATAAATGAGATTTATTATTTATTAAGTAGTATATAGATGTTAAAAGGTTTATGTATTTAGGGGTTTCGGGATTTATGAGCTTACTGATTTAAGTAAGTAATCATTTAATGATCTATAGTTTTTATTTTCAAAAGTGAATACTATATTTAGTTATAATAATCATTATATTTATATATCATATAAATTCAATATAAACAATTTTTTTGATAAATATTCTAATAATGATGATAAAATAACTTAATAATCTATTATTAATAAGATAGATATCAATTAAAATATATTTACCAAACCTAAAATGAAATAAAAGCAAAGGGAAATATATTACTATATAATAATTTTTTGTTTTGAAAATTTTTTTTTCTATTAAAAAGTTTATCTATATTATTTTGATAAAAAATAATTTATATAAATTATATATGTGTAACTCATAATTTATTTTGTAATTAATATTTATATAAAAATAAACAAATAAATAATTAAATTTGAATATTTAAAATTAAAATGAAAAAAAATGAGATTTATTCTATATTATTTAGGATATACCAGTTAAATATAAATTAGATCCGTCTCACTAATAATTTATTTTGTAATTAATATTTCTATGCAAATAAACTGATAAATAAATAAAATAAAAGTTTAAATTATACTGAATAATTAAAATAATTTATTTTGTTCCTCTCTCAACTCTAGAATGATTCCAAAAGCTCTAATCAAAATAATAGGAGCTTTTACTTTATCTCTATTATGTCTCATCATATTTGATGTTGAATCACTGGGCTATCAAAGGTATTTGACTCATGTACGCTAACAGACTAAACCAAAGTTGTACCCCTATATGTTGAAATTGCTAGTTGTTGAGGATTCTATTTATATTGATTATGTAATTTCTTCTAAAATATCTCTCATTCACACACTCAAAGCAATTTTTTAAAAACATAGTTCACCTCTAAAAAAATAACGACCTTATCGCCTATTATAACAAACTAGCCCCAGGGCGGCTTGAGCAGGGCAAGAAGTATGGGCTCTCTTTCAATCAAGAATCAAAAAATTTATTTTATTAGCATGTCTACGCCCCCTTATTATATCCTCATGGATATGTAAAGTATCACTTATTTCTTTTTATATTAAATGAGTTATGTATACAAGCTCACAATACCCAAAAAGGTGCAAATGAATCATATACAATTGTATAAAAGGTTTTAATCATTGCTCACAATATTAGTCTTGCATATTGACACTTGAGGTCACAAATCAAATGAAAAAGCCATAGTGATATTTCCAATCCCAAGAATTTTAGCTAGAGAAATTTATAAAGAGTATTACTCGAGCTTTAAATATTTCTAGGGTCATGACTTTTGCTCTTGATAAATTTCCAAAGTTATAATCATTCCTAGTGCAATGACTTTGAAATATAAAGATAAAATGTACAAGCGATGGTCATATCCAATTCTGTGAACCAGTATTATAGTGATTAAATATGTATTCATGATCATTCTTAGTGCAATAACAATATGTTCAACAGAGAGACACAAGTTATGGCATATTCTCATCGATATGATTTTGTGTTCTAGAAACAAAATATACAATCATGACCATTGGTAATGCAACAATAATCTAAAGCAAGAAAGAGACTGAATCCATAACTCACCCCTTGAGTCATGACTTTGTGTTACATATACAAAAAGATAAATCTGTGACATTCCTAAAAATTGTGAATTTAAATTTAAATTTAACACTTAGTCATTTGATTATAAAAGTGCAAAACATGAGATTTAGGATTTAGGGTTTATGTGTTAGGGTTATTGTTTATGGTTTAAAGTTTAGGATTTAAAGTTTAGGGTTTATGTTTTTTTTTGTTTTTTTTGAAAATACACACTTTATTTAATAGTTAGGCGCACAAAATACAAGAGAATAAAAAGCTGACTAATTTAGGCCAGCGCACCAAATTCTATGCACCTTAATGATTCTATGCAAAAAATACATAAAAAAACATAATGCCTAATAATTCAAAGCGTAAGAATACAACTAAAATCACCTGGCATTCACGGACTTCAGAGTTGGCATTGAGTCATTATGCGCACTGCATCCTTTCCATTTGGATTTGTCCAAGCCTTTTGGTGGAACCTGAATGATGAACCATATTAAAACTATGCAAATATAAGATTGTACATGTGAGTGACATGCAGCATCAAGCGTTTGCCTATGTCATCGCTATGCAATGGAATACATGTAAAACTGAATACCCATAAATCCACAAGTCCATATCTATGGCACTTTGACAATTCATTCTCACATGTGAATTCCACATTCTTTTGCTCCAATGATCCTCAAAAGAGTATCTCTTGGTTAGAATGGTTCCTCCTCGATCTCCAAGAAGTGGCTGTATGTTGCACTGACAAAATATCAAAAAATATGTATGCATCGGTGTGCATGTGTGATGAGGTCAATCGCATAGTTTAATTATCTACGCGTACAACCAAGCTAGAATACAAGTAAAATTACAAAATTCTATAAAGATGGGTCTTCTGCTCCCGGGAGTGCAGCATCGCCTAATGTGTATTTACAAAATGCATAGTGGGCCCCACTTAAAGATACTCATGGGTCCAGCTGCTCTTATTGCATGCTACATAGAGAACAGACAAGATTGTGTGTGTGAGTAATTCATGATATGTCTCTATAAGTACATTGTTCATAAAATTTCTAAAATACAAATAAGACAACAAACATAAACTACAAGTTTGAATCTTTCGCTCCCGTGTGGATGGTCTGGACTCCATTGCTTACTGGCACTGCTTGGTGATGCTTTGGATTTTGCTGTCTCTCCAATTAATCATGGATTACTCGCTACTCCTGTTGGGCGATGGTTGGGTGTCCCTCTATGCTGCCTTATAGGGCTAGTGGGATCCACTCCTAGCTACTCCTCGGTTTACTCCACACCACTATCTTTGGTCTTGTCAGTTTTCTGAATGTTATCATCCCGGCATGCTAGTGGGGCCCTCGACAAGCTGGTGGTAGATATTTCTGGCTGCTTCTAGGACTTGCTGGCCCCTCCAAATGCTACACCAAAATGGACAAGAATATGTGCTCGTGTGTTTGTGGTCATTCGCTATGTGTGTGTGGTGCAGCAGTATCAGGGTTTAGAAGTTTAGTAATTTAAGTATTTAGGTATCTTGTGGTTTATAGGTTTTATTTAAATAATTAAATAACAAAAAAATTATTTTTATTATTTTTTCTCATTTTCAAGGTTATAACCATTGAAAATATTATAATTTTTAATTTTTTTTCAAATTTTAATACAATATTTAATTATAATAATCATACAAATTAAATATATTGTAAATTAAAAATAAATAATTTTATTGATCGATATTATAATACTGATCATAAATAGATTAATAAACTATTATTAATAAGATATATATTAATTAAAATATATTCGCAAAACCTAAAACGATTCAAAATTAAAGTAAAATATATTACTAAATAATAATTTTTTATTTTTAAAATTTTGATTCTTTTTATAAGCTTATAAATTTTTTTGATGAAGATAAGTTATTTAAATTATATTTGTCTCATTCATAATTTTATTTTGAAAGTAATATTTCTATAAAAATAAACAAATAAATAATTAAAATCAATATTAAATTATAATTAATACAAATAAAAATGAGTTTTATGATTAATTATTTAGGGTATACCGGTTTAATGGGTTAAGTATTTAGAAGATTATGAGTTTAGTAATTTAACTATTTAGGCATTTAGTAGTTTATATGTTGTATTTAAATAATGAAATAACAAAAAAATTATTTTTCAAATTTTTTATCAATTTTGAAGGTTATAACATTTATAAATATAATAATTTTAAATTTTTTTTCAAATGTGAATACAATATTTAGTTATAATAAACTTAATAATTATATATCATGTAAATTAAAAATAAAAATTTTATTGATAGATATTAATAAACTAAATATAAATATAAATATAATAATGATCAAAAAATCAGTTAATAAACTATTATTTATTGATAGATATTTATTTATTATTTATAAATACTTAACCTTTAAAGATGGCTTTAAATGTTTAAGTATTTAAGGATTTTGGGTTTTGGGGTTTAGGAGTTTAATGATTTAAGTGTTTAGTCATTTAGTAGTTTATAGGTTTTATATAAACAATAAAATAACAAAAAATTTATTTTTGTGATTTTATCTCATTTTCAAAGATGATAACCTTTAAAAATATAATAATTTTTAAATTATTTTCAAATGTAAATATAATTTTTAGTTATAATAATCTTTATAATTATATATCATATAAATTCAATATAAACAATTTTATTGATAAATATTCTATTTATAATCAAAAAATAAATTAATAATTTATTATTAATAAGATAGATATTAATTAAAATATAATTATAAAACTTAAGAAAATTCTGAAGCAAAGCAAAATATATTACAAAATAATAATTTTTTGTTTTGAAAATTTTTTTTCTTTTAAAAAGTTTCTCTAAAATTTTTTGATTAAAAATAATTTATATAAATTATTTTTTTCTAGCTCAATTTATTTTGTAATTAATATTAATATATAAATAAACAAATAAATAATTAAAATTAATATTTAAAATTATAATGAAAAAAATGAGATTTATTATTTATTATTTAGGGATACTATTTTAATTTAAATTAGATCAGGCTCACTAATAATTTAAATTATTTAAATTATACCAATCTCACTAATAATTTAATTTGTAATTAATATTTCTATAAAAATAAACTGATAAATAATTAAAATAAAAATTTAAAATTATACTAAAAAAAATTTAAAATGAGATTTATGATTTATTATTACTGTATACCAGTTTAATGGTTTTAGTATTTAGAAGTTTTTTCATTTAGGATTTTAGCAATTTATGTTTTTAGGGTATACCAGTTTAAAGTATTATCTATATAGGGGTATCGGGATTTTGTAGTTTAGTGATTTAAGTGTTTAGGAATGTAGTGATTTATAGGTTTTATTTAAACAATGAAATAACAAAAAAATATTTTTTTTTATTTTTTCACATGTTCAAAGGTTATAATCTTTGAAAATATAAAAATTTTAAAACTTTTTTCAAAAGTGAATACAATATTTAGTTATAATAATTATTAAATTTATATATCATATAAATTCAATATAAACTTTTTTATTGATAAATATTCTAATAATGATCAAAAAATAAATTAATAATCTATTATTAATAAGTTAGATATCAATTAAAATATAATTACAAAACCTAAAATGATTCAGAAACAAAGCAAAATATATTACTATATAATATTTTTTTGTTTTTAATTTTTTTCTTCTTTTATTAAGTTTATCTATATTTTTTTGTTGAAAAATAATTTATATAAATTATATTTGTATAACTCATAATATATTTTGTAATTAATATTTATATAAAAATAAACAAATAAATAATTAAAATGAATATTTAAAATTATAATTAAAAAAAATAAAAATGAGATTTATTATTTATTATTTAGGATATACATGTTTAAAAAATTTATCTATTTAGAGTTTTCGAGATTTAAAAGTTATTGATTTAAGTATTTAGGCATTTAGTGGTTTATAGGTTTTATTTAAACAATGAAATAACAAAAAAATTATTTTCGATATTTTTTGAAATTTTCAAAGGTTATAACATTTCAAAATATAATAATTTTAAATTTTTTTTAAAAATGTGAATACAATATTTAGTAATAATAAATATTATAACTATATATAATAAAAACTAAATATAAAACAATTTTATTTATAGATATTATATCAATTATCAAAAAATAAATTAATAAACTATTATTAATATGATTGATATAAATTAAAATATAATTAAAAAACCTAAAATGATTCAAAATCAAAGTAAAATTTATTACTAAAAAATAATTTTTTTTTAGTTTTTGCATCATTTTAAAGGTTTAAGTATTTAAAGGGTTTGTCATTTAGGAGTTTAGCAATTTATGTTTTTAGGAATTTAGTGGTTTAGATTTTATTTAAACAATAAAATAACAAAAAAAAATTGTAATTTTTCTCATTTTCACAGGTTATAACCTTTGAAAATATAATAATATTTAAATTTTTTTGAAATGTGAATACAATATTTAGTTATAATAATATTAATAATTATATATCATATAAATTCAATATAAACAATTTTATTGATAGATAATATAATAATGATCAAAATTTAAATTAATAAACTATTAATAAAAAGATTGATATTAATTAAAATATATTTAAAAAACCTAAATTGATTCAAAATTAAAGTAAAATATATTACTGGATTATAATTTTTAATTTTTAAATTTTTACTTGTTTTATAGGCAAATATTTTTTTTGATTCAAAATAAATTATTTAAAATATATATGTCGCTCTCATAATTTAATTTGTAATAAATATTTTTAGAAAAATAAACTAATAAATAATTAAAATGAATATTTAAAATTATAATAAATAGAAATAAAAATTAAATTTATTAATTATTAAGTAGTATATAGCAGTTTAAAGGTTTATGTATTTAGGCATTATGAGGTTTAGGAGTTTACTAATTTAACTGTGTATGCATTTAGTGGTTTATAGGTTTTATTAAAAAAATAAAATAATTATAATTTTTTTTAAATGGGAATACAATATTTAGTTATAATAATCATTATATTTATATATCATATAAATTCAATATAAACAATTTTATTCATAAATATTCTTATAATGATCAAAAAATAAATTAATAATCTAATATTAATAAGATAGATATCAATTAAAATATAATTACAAAACCTAAAATGATTCAGAAGAAAAGTAAAATATATTACTATATAATAATTTTTTTTTGAAATTTTTTTACTTTAATAAAGTTTATCAATAATTTTTTGATGAAAAATAATTTATATATAATATATTTGTCTAACTCAATTTATTTTGTAATTAATATTTATATATAAATAAACAAATAAATAATTAAAATGAATATTTAAAATTATAATGAAAAAAAATGAGATTTATTATTTATTATTTAGGGATATCGGTTTAATTTAAATTAGATCTGTCTCACTAATAATTTATTTTGTAATTAATATTTCTATAAAAAAAATTTATAAATAATTAAATAAAAATTTAAAATTATACTGAATAAAAATTACATTGAGATTTTGATTTATTATTAATGTATACCACTTTAATGATTTAAGTATTTAGAGGTTTAGTCGTTAAGAGTTTAGCGATTTATATTATTAGACTTTTAGTGGTTTATAGGTTTTATTTAAAAAAATAAAATAACAAAAAAAATTTCAATAATTTTTTATCATTTTTATAGGTTATAACATTTGAAAATATAATAATATTAAATTTTTTTGAAATTTTAATACAATATTTTGTTATAATAATATTAATAATTATATATCATATAAAAATAATATATATAATCTTATTGATAGATATTATAATTATGATCAAAAATTAAATTTATAAACTATTAATATTAAGATAGATATTAATTAAAAAATATTTACAAAACCCAAATTAATTCAAAATTAAAGTAACTTATATTACTTGATAATGATTTTTAATATTTAAATTTATACTTCTTTTATAAGCGTATATTTTTATTAGATAAATAATATATTATTTAAATTATATTTGTCACACTCATAATTTAATTTGTAATAAATATTTCTAAATAAATACTCTAATAAATAATTATAATGACTATTTAAAAATATAATAAATAGCAATACAAAATAGATTTATTAATTATTAAGTAGTATTTAGTGGTTTAATGGTTTGTGTATTTAGGCATTACGGGGTTTAGGAATTTATTGATTTAACTTTATATGCATTTAGTATGGTGCTCATGGCTCGGACGAAGGTGAACTATGTAAGTACTCAAGACAATAGTCTTGTCCGAAGAACTTGGACTTAAGATAAATCCATTACTTTGACTTTTAACAGTCCCGTTCTATCACGTATTTTTTCTTTTGGGACGGTTCCGGATCTTAAGCATTATCCATCCAAGAACCATCCTGTCCTAAAAAACCGCTACTAGAACCAAGAATATATATAAATATATAACATGAAGATGCCACCAATTCCGCTACTACCCATCCAATTCCGACGCACCTATTGTTGTTCAGATGAGTTCCAGGCCACCTCATGCAATTCCAGCCGTGTTTAGTTATGTCCAGCCCTTGTCCGTCACACTTCTGGTGGCCTCCACCATGTCCTAGATGCCACTAGCCTTTTTGTTTGTTTTTTTGATGAGAATTAAGTGATTAATTATTATTATTATGTGTCTTAGTCAGTTATGTTGAGTATTGGTTGTGGTGTTGTGGGTGGGCTGAATGAGTGGGCTGAATGTGTTAGAGTCAGTTTTGTAGAGCTTGCTTGTTTGAAATATTTATATGTATTTATGCTTAACATATCATATTAATTAATGGCAATGAAGATGGCACAATCCAGTGGTAAACAAAAAATACAATAAATTGAAGATGATCACATCTCAAATGATCAAAGTAATGGTAAATCCAATCATCATCTTTTCATGAACCCTGCTATTGTTATGGTAGGTTCTTTAATTCCAATTGTAAAAGAAAGTCAAGGTACATTTGAACCTCTAGCTCATAAAAAGTTTAAGTCTGCTGTTTGGGAAACTTATGAGGTATTAGTTGATTCAGAGGGAAATGAAACTGGTAGGGCAGCTTGTATATGGTGTAGGAAAGAATATTTGGCAAAAAGTGATCAAGGTATTTCGAGTTTATAAAAAAACTTGAGAGAGACTTGTAGGAAATTTCAACACAAAAAAGAATTAATAGTAGCTCACAAAGGTAAAGACAAGTCGCAATCTTTGTTGAGTTTCACTAAAGGTACTAGTTCAGAGGATAACAAATTAACTTGTTGGCAATTTGATCAACAACTAGTTAGGGAGGCTTTGGTGAAAATGATCATAAAATATGAATTGGCTTTTTGTTTTGTTGAGAGGGATGAGTTTAAGGAGTTTTGTGAAGTTAGTGTGCCTCAATTTAAAATTTCATCTTGGCACTCTACAAGGAGGGATTATTTTTCTTTGTTTGTGAAGGAAAAGAAGAAATTATTAGATAGCATATCATCTCATGGTAGTAGAGTTTCATTGACTACCGACACTTGGACTAGTATTCAAAATTTGTCTTATATATGTTTGACTGTTCATTTCATTGATTCTCAATGAAATATGCATAAAAGGCTTTTGAACTTTTGTGTATTTAAAATTCATTCTGGAGTTAATATTAGAAATGCTATTGAGTTTTGCATGAATCAATGGGGTTTGAGAAAGTTGATGTTCATTACTGTTGACAATGTATCAAATAATGATGTTGTTGTTGAACAATTGAAAAAAATGCTTGTGAAGAATAGTGTTGTACCTTTGAGAGGTGAGCATTTTCATATGAGATGTTGTGCTCATATCCTAAACTTAATTGTCAGAGATGGCATTGCAGTAGTAGAGGGTGCTATTCAAAAAATTAGAGGTGTGGTGAAATATGTGAGGAGCAGTCCTAAAAGATTAGATATGTTTAAGTTATGTGTTGAAAAAGCAAACTTGACATACAGATCTTCATTGCAATTAGATTGTCCTACAATATGGGATCCAACTTATTTGATGCTACAAACTGATATAAAATATCAAAAAGAATTTGCTAAGTTGGAGTACAAAGACAAAAGGTTTTTGAAGAAGTTTGGTTCTAACGTTCCAACTGCAAGAGACTGCACAAACGCTAAAATTTTGGTTCGTTTCTTGAAAACTTTTTATGAGGTAACTTGTAAATTTTCTGGCTCATAATATTATACCTCTAGTGTTTATTTTCCTCAGATTATTCGAATTTCGAAAAAAAATTGAGCTTTGTGAAAATAATAAAGATACAATTGTGTCTGAAATGGGTATGAAAATGAGGCATAAATTCAACAACTATTGGGGTTCTCTTCAGTCAACAAATATTATGATTTTTGTAGCAGTAGTGTTGGATCCTTCATATAAGCTCAAATATCTCAAGGTTAAGTACACTTAGCATTATGGAGAGGAATTGGCTAAAAAATATGGTAAAAAAGGTTATAAATGCTTTAAATGAGATGATGGATAATTATAAAGATTTAAATGAAGATGAATCAAAAGAAGATGATTTCTCTTCTACTGTGTTGAAGAAAAATGATGATTTCTTTGATTGTAGTGATACTTATGTTGATGATTTTTTTTATTGAATTGGAGAAAGAACAAGAAGTTGCAGCTTTGGAAGAGTTGGATATGTACTTGGAGAACAAACTTGAAAAAAATAGAATTGATTTTGATCATCTTAACTAGTGGAAGGTAAATTAGGTTAGGTATCCTTCTTTAGCAAATGAAGCAATTGATGTATTTGCTATCCAAGCATCTATTGTGGCCTACGAATCTACATTTAGCAATGGGGAAAGAACTTTAGATAAATTTAGGAGTTCTTTAACACCTATTACAGCCGAAGTTCTCATATGTCTACAAGATTGATTGAGAAGCTCAAACAAACCTATTGAAATTGAAGAATTAGTTCAAGACCTTGATGATAATGAATCAGGTTAGTATACAAATCTTGTAAATTTTAATTTCACTTTTACTTATTTTATTAATTCAATTTAATAAAAATATGGTTCAATTATAATTTTCAAAAGGGTCACAACATCCAAATATTCTTCCAACTATAGTTGGCCAACTAAATTTGGAATGGGTGTATTAAATTTTATAAGGTAATATTTTGTTTTTTTATCACTCTTTCATCTTATAAATTTATGTCTACATGATTAACATGTTTTCATCTTTGGTTGTCCTTCTACAGTGTGGAAGAAAAGAGAGGAGATGTAAAAGAGATAATTAATTCGGTTTGGATTTTCATTGCTGTTCCGGGACGCACCTTTGAAATGATTATTATCATGGTTGTTATTAGTTGTATTTTTTTTATTATATTAAGCTGCCTAATTTTAGCAATTACTTAAGTAGTAATTACTGTTACCAATGTTTGTGGTCATCTTTAGCTATTCCTTAATATTTTAAGTAATTGTTTATAAAATATAGTATTGTTATTATGGTTAATTTCAC
The DNA here is from genome assembly GCA_029783825.1 of Sapria himalayana. Lineage (NCBI taxonomy): Eukaryota > Viridiplantae > Streptophyta > Magnoliopsida > Malpighiales > Rafflesiaceae > Sapria > Sapria himalayana. Next base: position 58,915 of record JAREIK010002454.1, on the reverse strand, counting down.
TCGGCTGAACAAAGTCAACTTGTGATAAAACAAAGAACCAAATTAAGCACACAACTCGGTCCCGTTCTATTTAACATTTCTATTCTTTCTGCACATCAAAGCTTTCGACAAGGAAATGGAACTCGTTAGCGGTATTCAGCCTATTTGACAAAATAAAATTAGCCCAATTTGAGTTTGAAAGATACATAACTAAGGAATGATAAATGGTACAACAAAAGATTTCGACATGAACTAACTTGGCCTGTTTGAATAAAATAAATTGAAAAAAATGTCCGAACTCCGTTCTGTCCAATAACCATTTTTCCTACCCAAAATCCCTGATCTACGTCCCCTCCCGTCTCGATATTTTCAACCATGGGGCGGTTCTAGATCTTCAAAAAAAAAAATCTCCGAATTGTGGGAAGGGACTAGAGATTTGTAATCCCCATCCCGTCCTGTCCCATGAGCACCCCTAGAATTTAGTGGTTTATAGGTTTTATTTATAAAATAAAATAACAAAAAATTTATTTTTATTATTTTTTGATATTTTCAAAGGTTATAACCATTGAAAATATAATAATTTTTAATTTTTTTCAAATGTGAATACAATATTTAGTTATACTAATCATTATATTTATATATTATATAAATTCAATATAAACAATTTTATTGATAAATATTCTAATAATTATCAAAATATAAATTAATAATTTATTAATAATAAGATAGATATTAATTAAAATATAATTATTAATCTTAAAATGATTCGGAAGCAAAGAAAAATATATTACTATATAATAATTTTTTTGTTTTGAATTTTTTATTCTTTTAATAAGTTTATCTATATTTTTTTAATTAAAAATAATTTATATAAATTATATTTTTCGAACTCATAATTTATTTTGTAATTAATATTTATATATAAATAAACAAAGAAATAATTAAAATGAATATTTAAAATTATAATGAAAAAAATGAGATTTATTCTTTATTATTTAGGGTATACCAGTTTAATTTAAATTATAATTGTCTCACTAATAATTTATTTTGTAATTAATATTTCAATAAAAATAAACTTATCAATAATTAAAATAAAAATATAAAATTATACTAAATAAAAATTAAAATGAGATTTATGGATTATTATTAATGTATACCAGTTTAATATTTTAAGTATTTAATGGTTTTGTTGTTTAGGACTTTAGCGATTTATGTTTTTAGCCATTTAGTGGTTTATTTGTTTTTTTTAAACAATGAAAAAACAAAAAAATTATTTTTTATATTTTTTCACATTATCAAAGGTTATAACCTTTAACAATATAATAATTTTAAAATTTTTTAAAAATCTGAATACAATATTTAGTTATAATAATCATTATAATTATATATAATATAAACTAAATATAAACAATTTTATCGATAGATATGATATCAATTATCAAAAAATAAATTAATATGTTATTATTATTATGATGGATATAAATTAAAATATAATTGCAAAACCTAAAATTATTCAAAATCCAAGTAAAATTTATTACTAAATAAAATTTTTTGTTTTTTAGTTTTTGCTTCTTTTTATAAGCTTATATATTTTTTTGGTGAAAATTAAATTATTTAAATTATATTTGTATCACTCATAATTTATTTTGTAATTAATATTTTAATAAATTATTTAAATTATATTTAAGGTTTACGAGTTTAAAGGTTTAAGTATTTAGGAGATTTTGTGTTTAGGAGTTTAGATGTTTAAGTGTGTAGGCACTTAGTGGTTTATAAGTTTTATTTAAACAATGATATTGCAAAAAATTTATTTTTATTATTTTTTCAAATTTTTGAAGATTATATCCTTCGAAAATATAATAATTTTTAAATTTTTTTCAAATGTAAATATAATATTTATTTATAATAATCTTCATAATTATAATTCATTTAAATTCAATATAATAATTATATTGCTAGATATTATAATTATGATCAAAAAATAAATTTATCAACTATTATTAAAAAAAGCTATTATTTAAAAAGTATTTGCAAATCTAAATTTATTCAAATCAAAGTAAAATATATTACTAAATAATAATTTTTTTTAATGTTTTGCTTTTTTTATAACTTTATATTTTTGTTATTAAAAATAAATTATTTAAATTATATTTGTCTTACTCATAATTTATTTTGTAATTTATAATACTATAATAATAAACTACTAAATAATTAAAATGAATATTTAAAATTATAATGAATACAAATAAAATTGAGATTTATTATTTATTATTCAGGATATACCGGTTTAATGGTTTAAGTATTTATGTATTTTTTTGTTTAAGAGTTTAGTGATTTAATTGTTTAGACCTTTAGTGTTTCATAGTTTTTTTTAATGAATGAAAAAACAAAAAAATTAATTTTTGGATTTTTTTTAATTTTTGAAGGTTGTAACATTTGAAAATATAATAATTTTTAATTTTTTTTTAAATGTGAATATAATATTTAGTTATAATAATCTTAATAATTATATATAATATAATCTCAATATAAATAATTTTATTGATTGATATCATAATAATGATGAATAAATAAATTAATAAACTTGTATTTATAAGAATGATATAAATTAAAATATAATTGTAAAATCTAAAATGATTCGTAATCAAAATAATATATATTATTAAATAATAATTTTTTATTTTTAAAATTGTACCCCTTTTTATGATCATTTTTTGATGAAAAATAAATTATTTTAATTATATATGGCGCACTAATAATTTATTTTGTAATTAATATTTTTATAAAAATAAACTGATAAATAATTAAAATGAATATTTAAAATTGTAATGAATACTAATAAAACTGAGATTTATGATTTATTATTTAGACTATACTAATTTAATATTTTAAGTATTTATGGGCTTCGAGGTTTAGGAGTTTAGTCATTTTAGTATTTAGTCATTTAGTGGTTTATAGGTTTTATATAAAAAATAAAATAACAAAAAATTTATTTTTGTTATTTTTTCTCATTTTTGAAGGTTATAACTTTTGAAAATATAATAATTTTTAAATTTTTTTTGACAGGTGAATACAATATGAAGTTATAATAATCATAATAATTATTTATAATATAAATTCTATATAAACTATTTTATTAATATTATTATAATAATCATAAAAAAGTAATAACCAATTATTAATATGATAAATATTGTTTAAAATATATTTGCAAAACCTAAAAAGACTCAAAATCAAAGTGAAATATTATACTAAATATTAATTTTAAATTTTTAAATTTTTGTATCCATTTATAAGCCTATATATTTTTTGATGAAAAAATAAATTATTTAAATTATATTTGTCTCACTAATAATTTATTTTTTAATTTATATTTTTATAAAATTAAACTAATAAATAATTAAAATGTATATTTAAATTTATAATGAATACTAATAAAAATGAGATTTATGATTTATTATTTAGGGCATAACTATTTAATTGTTTAACTTTTTTGTGGTTTTGGGGTTAAAAAGTTTATTGATTTATATGTTTACACAATTTTGTGTTTATAGGTTTTATTTATTTAATGAAATAACAAAAAAATTTATTTTTATGAATTTTCGTGATTTTCAAAGGTTAAGACCTTTGAAAATATAATAATTTTTTAAAAGTTCTAAAATATAAATACAATACTTAGTTATAATAATCTTAATAATTATATTTGTTGTAGTTTCAATATAAAAAATGTATTAATATATATTATAATAATGATAAAAAAATAAATTAATAAACTATTTTTAATAAGATAGATATTAATTAAAATAAATTAATAATAAACTATTAGTACAAACTAGCACCAGGGTGGTTTAAGCAAGGCAAGAAGTATGGGCTCTCTTTCAATCAAGAATAAAAAAATTAATTTTATTAGGATGTCTAAGCCTTTTTTTATATCCTCATGGATATTAAAAGTATCATTTCTTTCTTTTTATATTAAATGAGTTAGGTATACAAGCTCGCAATACCCAAAAAGGTGTATATAAATCATATTCAAATGTATAAAAGGTTTTAATCATTGCTCAAAATATTAGTCTTGCATATTGACACTTGAGGTCACAAATCAAAGGAAAAAGCCATAGTGATATTTCTAATCCCAAGAATTTTAGTTATAGAAAGTTATAAAGAGTAGTATTCTAGCTTTAACTATTTCTAGGGTCATGACTTTTGCTCTTGATGAATTTACAAAGTTACAATCATTCCTAGAGCAATTACTTTACAATATAAAGATAAAATGCACAACATATGGTCATATCCAATATTGTGACCCATTATTATAGTGATTAAATATGTATTCATGATCATTCTTAGTGCCATAACAATATGTTCAACAGAGAGACACAAGTTATGGCATATTCTCATCGATATGAATTTTAGTTCTAAAGACAAAATATACAATCATGACCATTGCTAATGCTACAATAATCTAAAGCAAGAAAGAGACTGAATCCATAACTCACCCCTTGAGTCATGACTTTGTGTTACATATACAAAAAAAAAAATTTGTGACATTCTTAAAAGTTGTGAATTTAAATTTAAATTTAACACTTAGTCATTTGATTATAAAAGTGGCAAACAAGAGATTTAGGATTTAGGGTTTATGGGTTAGGGTTATAGTTTATGGTTTAAGGTTTAGGATTTAATGTTTTGGGTTTATTATTTTTTTTTTGTTTTTTTTTTGGAAAATACACACTTTATTTATCATTTAGGCGCACAACTTACAAGAGACTAAAAAGCTGACTAAATTAGGCCAGCCCACCAAATCCTATGCACATTAATGATTCTATGCATAAAATACATAAAAAACATACTGCCTAATAATTCCAAGCGTACGAATACAACTAAAATCACCAGGCATTCCCGGACATCATAGTTGGCATTGAGTCATTATGTGCACTGCATCCTTTCCATTCGGATTTGTCCAAGCCTTTTGGAGGAAGCTGATTGATGCACCATATTAAAACTATGCAAATATAAGATTGTGCATGTGTGTGACATGCAACATCAAGCATTTGCCTATATGTCATTGTTATGCAATGGAAAACATTGCAAAGCTATTTCATTGTTTGAATAAAAGTTATAAACCTTTAAATGCCTAAATACTTAAATCAATAACTTCAAAATCTCGAAAACCCTAAATAGATAAATTTTTTAAACAGGTATATTCTAAATAATAAATAATAAATCTCATTTTTATTTTTTTCATTATAATTTTAAATATTCATTTTAATTATTTATTTGTTTATCTTTATATAAATATTAATTACCAAATAAATTATAAGTTAGACATATATAATTTATATAAATTATTTTTCAACAAAAAAATATAGATAAACTTATTAAAAGAAGTAAAAAATTAAAAACAAAAAATTATTATATAGTAATATATTTTACTTTGTTTTTGAATCATTTTAGGTTTCGTAATTATATTTTAATTGATATCTAACTAATTAATAATAGATTATTAATTTATTTTTTGATCATTATTAGAATATTTATAAATAAAAATATTTAAATGATATATAGATTTAATGATTATTATAACTAAATATTTTATTCACTTTAGAAAAAAATTTTAAAATTATTAGATTTTCAAAGATTACCTTTGAACATGTGAAAAAATAAATATAATTTTTATTATTATTTCATTGTTTAAATAAAACCTATAAATCACTAAATGCCTAAACACTTAAATCACTATACTACAAAATCTCGATACCCATATATAGATAATCATTTAAATGGGTATACCCTAAATAATAATTAATAAATCTCATTTTTATTTGTTTTAATTATAATTTAAAAAATTCATTTTGATTGTTTAGTTTTTTATTTATATATATATATTAATTATAAAACAAATTATAAGTTAAACATATAATTTATAAAAATTATTTTTCATCACAAAATAGATAAGCTTATAAAAAGAATAAAAATTTAAAAACAAATAAGTATTATTAAGTAATATATTTTGCTTTGCTTTTGAATTATTTTAGGTTTTAATATTAAATTTTTAGTAATATCAATCTTATTCATAATATATTTTAATTTATTTTTTGATAATTATTAGAATATCTATGAATAAAATTGTTTATGTTGAATTTATAAGATATATAATTATTATGATTATTATAAATAAATATTTATTCACTTTTGAAAAAAATTTAAAAATTATAATATTTTCAAAGGTTATAACCTTTGAAAATATCAAAAAATAATAAAAATAAATTTTTTTTATTTTTTTTCTTAAATAAAACCTATAAACAACTAAATACATACATAGTTAAATCAGTAAACTCCTAAACCTCGTAATGCCTAAATACATAAACCATTAAACTGCTATATACTACTTAATAATTAATAAATCTAATTTTTATTTCTTTTTATTATAATATTAAATATTAATTTTAATTATTTATTAGTTTATTTTTATAGAAATATTTATTTCAAATTAAATTATGAGAGCGACATATATATTTTAATTAATTTATTTTTAATAAAAAAAATATATGCTTATAAAAGAAGAACAAATTTTAAAATTAAAAATTATTATCCAGTAATATATTTTACTTTATTTTTAATCAATTTGGGCTTTGTAAATATTTTTTAATTAATATCAATCTTTTTTTAATAGCTTATTAATTTAATTTTTGATCATTATTATATTATCAATCAATAAAATTCTTTATATTGAATTTATATGATATATAATTATTAATATTATTATAACTAAATATTGTATTCACATTTCAAAAAATTGTAAATATTATTATATTTTCAAAGTTTATAACCTATGAAAATGATAACAAATTATAGAAATTTTTTTTGTGATTTTATTTTTTAAATAAAACCTATTAACCACTAAAAGCCTAAAAACATAAATTGCTAAACTCCTAATCAACAAACCTTTAAATACTTATTACATTAAACAGATATAGATTAATAATAAATCATAGATCTAATTTTAATTTTTATTTAGTATAATTTAAAATTTTTATTTTAATTATTTATCAGTTTATTTTTATAGAAATATTAATTACAAAATAAATTATTAGTGAGACAGATCTAATTTTAATTTAACAGTATCCCTAAATAATAAATAATAAATCTCATTTTTTTATTATAATTTTAAATATTCATTTTAATTATTTATTTGTATATTTATATATAAATATATATTACAAAATAAATTGAGCTAGACAAAAATAATTTATATAAATTATTTTTCATCAAAAAATAATAGATAAACTTTTTAAAAGAAAAAAAAAATTAAAACAAAAAATTATTATATAGTAATATATTTGCTTTGCTTCTGAATCATTTTAGGTTTTGTAATTATATTTTAATTGATATCTATCTTATTAATAATAGATTATTAATTTATTTTTTGATCATTATTAGAATATTTATCAATAAAATTGTTTATATTGAATATATATGATATATAATTATAAAGATTATTATAACTAAATATTATATTTATGTTTGAAAATAATTTAGAAATTATTATATTTTTAAAGGTTATCATCTTTGAAAATGAGATAAAATCACAAAAATAATTTTTTTGTTATTTTATTGTTTATATAAAACATATAAACTACTAAATACCTAAATGGTTAAATCATTAAACTCCTAAACCCAAAAACCCCAAAACTAAGAAATACATAAATATTTAAACCATCTTTAAAGGTTTATGTATTTATAAATAATATATAAATATCTATCAATATATAAAAGTTTATTAATTTATTTATTGATCATTATTATATTTATATTTATATTTAGTTTATAAATATCTATCATAAAAATTGTTTATATTTCATTTACATTATATATAATTAATAAGTTTATTATAACTAAATATTGTATTCACATTTGAAAAAAATTAAAAATTATTATATTTATAAAGATTATAACCTTCAAAATTGATAAAAATTTTGAAAAATAATATTTTGTTATTTCATTATTTAAATAAAACATATAAACTACTAAATGTCTAAACACGTAAATCACTAAACTACTAAACTCCTAAATACTTAAACAAATAAAAAAACCGGTATACCCTAAATAATTAATCATAAATCTCATTTTTATTTGTATTCATTAAAATTTCAATATTCATTTTAATTATTTATGAGTTTATTTTTATATAAATATTAATTGCAAAATAAAATTATGAATGAGACAAATATAATTTAAATAATTTATCTTCATCAAAAAAATTTATGAGCATATAAAAAGAATCAAAATTTTAAAAATATAAAATTATTATTTAGTCATATATTTTACTTTGATTTATAATCGTTTTAGGCTTTGCAAATATATTTTAATTAATATCTATCTTATTAATAATAGTTTATTAATCTATTTTATGATCAGTATTACAATATCGATCAATAAAATTATGTATATTGAATTTACATGATATTTAATTTTTATGATTATTATAATTAAATATTGTATTAACATTTGAAAAAAAAATTAAAAATTATAATATTTTCAATGGTTATAACCTTGAAAATGAGAAAAACTTATAACAATAATTTTTTGTTATTTAATTATTTAAATAAAACCTATAAACCACAAAATACCTAAATACTTAAATTACTTAACTCCTAAACCCTGATACTGCTGCACCACACACACATAGCGACGGACCATAGTACACACGTGCACATATTCTTGTCCATTTTGGTGTAGCATTTAGAGGGGCCAGCAAGTCCTAGAAGCAGCCAGAAGTATGGGCCACCAACTTGTATAGGGCACCACTAGCAAGCCGGGATGATAACATTCAGACAACTGATGAGACTGAGCAAAGTGGGCAGGAGTAACCCACGAGTAGCTAGGAATGGGTCCCACTAGCCATATCAGGCAGCATAGAGGGCCACCCAACCTTCTCCCAACAGGAGTAGAGGGTAATCGATGCTTAATTAGAGAGCCAAAAATATCCGAAGCATCACCAAGTAGGGCCAGTAAACAATGGAGTCCAGACCAGCCACACGTGAGTGAAAGATTCAAACTTATAGTCTTATTTCCTACTTTGTATTTTATACTTTGTATGCACCATGTAGATGTAGAGATGGATCTAATATGTACTTTGATAGAATAGTGATTCAACATCAAATATGTTGAGACATAATAGAGATAAAGTAAAAGCTCCTATTATTTTGGTTAGAGCTTTAGCAATCATTCTAGAGTTGAGAGAGGAACAAAATAAATTATTTTAATTATTCAATATAATTTTAATTATTTATCAGTTTATTTTTATAAAAATATTAATTACAAAATAAATTATTAGTGAGACAGATCTAATTTAAATTAAACCGATATTCCTAAATAATAAAGAATGAATCTCAATTTTTTTCATTTTAATTTTAAATATTCAAATTTAATTAATAATTTGTTTATTTTTATATAAATATTAATTACAAAATAAATTATAAGTCACACAAATATAATTTTTAAAAATTATTTTTCATCAAAATAATATAGATAAACTTTTTAAAAGAAAAAAAAATTCAAAACAAAAAATTAATATATAGTAATATATTTTGCTTTGCTTCTGAATCATTTTAGGTATTGTAATTATATTATAATTGATAACTATCTTATTAATAATAGATTATTAATTTATTTTTTGATCATTATTAGAATATTTATCAATAAAATAGTTTATATTGAATTTATATGATATATAAATATAATGATTATTATAACTAAATATTGTATTCACTTTTAAAAATAATTCAAAAATTATTATATTTTCAAAGTTTATAACCTTAAAAAATGAGAAAAAATAATAATAATAAATTTATTGTTATTCATTTTTTAAATAAAACCTATAGATCATTAAATGATTACTTACTTAAATAAGTAAGCTCATAAATCCCGAAACCCCTAAATACATAAACCTTTTAACATCTATATACTACTTAATAAATAATAAATCTCATTTTTTTTCTATTTATTATAAATTTAAATATTCATTTTAATTATTTATAGTTTAACTTTTTAGAAAAATTAATTACAAAATAAATTTCGAGTGAGACAAATATTATTTAAATAATTTATTTTAATAAAAAAAATATAAGCTTATAAAAGAATGAATATTTTAAAAATTAAATATTATTATTTAGTAATATATTTTTATTTGATTTTTAATCATTTTGTGTTATGTAAATATATTTTAATTAATATTTATATTTTTAATTATAGTTTATTAATTTAATTTTCGATCATTATTATAATATCTATCATTAAAATTATTTATATTGAATTTATATGATATATAATTAGTAAGATTAATATAATTATACATTGTATTCACATTTCAAAAAATTTTAAAAATTATTTTATTTTCAAAGGGTATAACCTTTTAAAATCAGAAAAAATCTAAAAACATTTTTTATTTTTATTATATAAATAAAACCTATAAACCACTAAATACCTAAAAACATAAATTGATAAACTTCTAAACGAGAAAACTCCTAAATAATGAAAGCATTAAACCAGGATACCACATATAATAAATCATAAATCTCATTTTAATTTGTATTTATCATAATTTTAAATATTCATATTAATTATTTATTAGTTTATTTTTTATAGAACTATTAATTACAGAATAAATAATGAGCAAGACAACTATAATTTTAATAATTTATTTTTAATCAAAAAAAATATATATAAGCTTATTAAAAGAAGTAAAAATTTGAAAACAAAAAATTATTATTTATTAATATATTTTACTTTGATTTTGAATCATTATATATAGGTTTTGCAATTATATTTTAATTGCTATCAAACTTATTAAGAATAGGTTTTTAATTTATTATTTGATCAATTTTATAATATATAACAATAAAATTACTTATATTGAATTTAAATGTCTTTTAATTATTATGATTATTATAACTAAATGTTATATTTACATTTGAAAAAAATTTAAAAATTATTATATTTTCAAAGGTTATAACCTTCAAAAATGATAAAAAATCACAAAAATAATTTTTTTATTATTTTATTATTTAAATAAAACTTATAAACCACTAAATGCCTAAACATTTAAATCTCTAGACTTTTAAACCCCAAAACCCTCTAAATACTTAAACCATTAAACCTATATGACCTAAATAATAAATAATAAATCTCATTTTTATTTGTATTCATTATAATTTTAAATATTCATTTTAATTATTTTTTTAGTTTATTTTTATAGAAATATTAATTTTAAAATAAATAATGAGCGAGACATATATAATTTAAATAAATTATTTTTTATGAAAAAATATATAAGCCTATAAAAATAAACAAAATTTCAAAAATTTAAAATTTTATTTAGTAATATAATTTACTTTGATTTTGAATTAATTTATGTTCTGCAAATATATTTTAATTAATATCTGTCTTATTAATAAAAGTTTATTAATTTATTTTTTCATCATCAAAATAATATATATTAATAAAATTTTTTATATTTAATTTAAATCAAATATAATTATTAAGATTATTGTAACTAAGTATAGTATTAATACTTTAGGACTATTAAAAAATTATTATATTTTCAAATGTTATAACCTTTGAAAATCACGAAAATTCATAAAAATAAATTTTTATTTATTTCATTAATTAAATAAAACCTATAAACACCTAAATGTGTAAACATATAAATCAATAAACTCATTAACCCAAAAACCACAATAAACTTAACCCATTAAATAGGTATACCCTAAATAATAAATCATAAATCTCATTATTATTAGTATTCATTATAATTTTATATATACATTTTAATTATTTATTAGTTTATTTTTATATAAATATAAATTAAAAAGTAAAGTAATAGTTAGACAAATATAATTTAAATAATTTATTTTTCATTAAAAATATATAAGCTTATATATTTTAGGTTTTGTAAATATTTCACTTTGATTTTGAATAATCTTAGGGTTTGTAAATATATTTTAAACAATATTTATCTTATTAATAATTGTTTATTAATCTTTTGAATGATCATTATTATAATATATATCAATATAATTGTGTATATTGAATTTATATGATATATAATTATTAAGATTATCATAACTAAATATAGTATTCACATTTAAAAAAAATTTAAAAATTATTCCAGTTTCAAAGGTTATATCCTTCAAAAATGATAACAAATAACAAAAAAATTTTTTTTGTTATTTTCTTTCTTAAATAAAACCTATAAACTGCTAAATGCCTAAACACTTAAATCACTAAATTCTTAAATTACAAAACTCCTAAATATATAATATTTTAAACCTGTTATTTTATCTTATTAATAATAGTTTATCTTATATCTATCTTATTTATATATTTTACTTTGATTTTGAATCAATTTAGGTTTTACAAATACATTTTATTTAATATTTATCTTATTAATAATAGTTTATTAATTTATTTTATTATCGTAATAATAATATCTATAAAAAAATTATTTATATTGAATTTACATAATATATAATTATTTAGATTATTATAACATAATAATATTTTCACATTTTAAAAAAATTTAAAAATTATAAAGTTTTCAAAGGTTATAACCTTTGAAAATTATTTAAAAACAAAAAATTAAATTTTTTGTTATTAGATTTTTTAAAAAATCTATAAACAATAAAATACCTAAATTCTTAATGACTAAACTCCTAAACCAGAAGCCCATAAATACATAAGCCTTTAAATTAGTATACTCTAAAAAATAAATAATAAATCTCATTTTTATTAGTATTCATTATAATTTTAAATATTCATTTTAATTATATATCAGTTAATTTTTATTGAAATATTAATTACAAAATAAATTATTAGTGAGACAGATATAATTTAAATAATTTATTTTTGATCATAAAATTATATGATTATAATAAGAGGTAAAATTTTCAAAACAAAATATTATTATTTAGTAATTTATTTTAATTTAATTTTGAATAATTTTAGATTTTGAAATTATATTTTAATTTATATCATTCTAATTAATAATAGTTTATTAATTTATTTATTGATCATTATTATAATATCTATTAATAAAATTATTTATATTTATTTTACATTATATATAATTATCAAGATTATTATAACTAAAAATTATATTCACATTTTAAAAAAAATTAAAAATTATTATATTTTCAAAGGTTATAACCTTCAAAAATTATAGAAAATCACCTAAGGCATAAACACTTAAATGACTAAACCCCAAAACACCTAAATACTTAAACCATTAAACCTATATATCCTGAAGAATAAATAATAAATCTCAATTTTATTTGTATTCATTATAATTTTAAATATTTATTTTAATTATTTATTAGTCTATTTTTATAGAATTATAAATTACAAAATAAATTATGAGGAAGACAAATATAATTTAAATAATTTATTTTTAATAACAAAAATATAAACTTATAAAAAAAGTAAAATCTTTAAAAAAATTATTATTTAGTAATATATACTTTGATTTTACATAAATTTAGATTTTGCAAATATATTTTAAATAATATCTATCTTATTAATAACAGTTTATTAATTTATTTATTGGTCATTATTATAATATCTAGCAATGTTATTATTTATATTGAATTTAAATGACTTGTATTTACTAAGATTATTATAACTAAATATTATATTTACATTTGAAAAAAATTTAGAAATTTTTATATTTTCTAAGGTTATAAGCTTAAAAAATTAGAAAAAAAAATAAAAATAAATTTTTTGTTATATCATTGTTTAAATAAAACTTATATACCACTAAATGCCTAAACACTTAAATCTATAAACTCTTAAACACAAATGCCCCTAAGCACTTAAAACTTTAAACTCGTATACCTTAAATATAATTTAAATAATTTATTTATAATCAAAAAAAATATAAGCTTATAAAAAGAAGCAAAAACTAAAAAATAAAAATTATTATTTGGTAATAAATATTAATTTGATTTTGAATAATTTAAGGTTTTGCAATTCTAATTTAATTTATATCTATCATATTAATAATAGCATATTAATTTATTTTTTGATAATTGATATCATATCTATCAATAAAATTTTTTATATTTAGTTTATATTATATATAATTATAATGATTCTTATTACTAAATATAGTATTCACATTTTTAAAAATATTTAAAATTATTATATTTTCAAAGGTTATAAACTTTAAAAATGTGAGAAAATATCAAATATAATTTTTTTGTTATTTCATTGTTTAAATAAATCCTATAAACTACTAAATGCCTAAATACTTAAGTCAAAAACTCCGAAATCTCGAAAACCCTAAATAGTTAATCCTTTTAAATTGCTAAACCCTAAATAATAAATAATAAAACTCAATATTATTTTTTTATTATACTTTAAAATATTCATTTTATTTATTTATTCGTTTATTTTTATTAAATATTAATTACAATATAAATTCTGGGTCAGACAAATATAATTTATATAAATTATTTTTCATCAAAAAATATAGATAAACGTAAAAAAAGAAGAAAAAATTTCAAAACAAAAATTTATTATATAGTAAAATATTTTTCTTTCCTTATGAATCATTTTAGGTTTTGTAATTATATTTTAATTGATATTTATCTTATTAATAATAGATTATTAATTTATTTTCTGATCATTATTAGAATATTTATCAATAAAATTATTTATGTTGAATTTATATGAAATATAAATATAATGATTATTATAACGAAATATTGAATTCACTTTTGAAAAAAATTTAAAAATTATTATATTTTCAAAGGTTATAACATTAGAAAATATCAAAAAATAATAAAAATAAATTTTTTGTTTATTTATTTATTAAATAAAACCTATACCCACTAAATGCATACACAGTTAAATCAGTAAACTCCTAAACCTCGTAATGCATAAATACATAAACCATTAAACCACTATATACTACTTAATAATTAATAAATCTAATTTTTATTTCTATTTATTATAATTTTAAATATTGATTTTAATTAATTTTAGTTTATATCTAAAGAAATATTTTTTACAAAATAAATTATGAGTGCGAGAAATATAATTTAAATAATTTATTTTAATCAATAAAAGTATTTACGCTTATAAAATAAGTAAAAATTTAAAAATTATTATTAAGTTATATATTTTACTTTAATTTTGAATCAATTTCGGTCTTTTAAATATTTTTTAATTAATATCTATCTTATTATTAATAGATTATTAATTTAATTTTTGATCATTATTATAATATCTATCAATAAAATTGTTTATATTATATTTTATATGATATATATTTTATTAATATTATTATAACTAAATATTATATTCACATTTCAAAAAATGTTAAATATTATTATATTTTAAAAGGTTATGACCTATGAAAATTAGAAAAAATTACAATTTTTTTTGTCATTTTATTGGTTAAATAAAGCCTATAAACCTCTAAATGCCTAAAAACACAAATCGCCAAGCTTCTAAATGACAAAACATCTAAATAATTAAACAATTAAACTGGTATACATTAATAATAAATTATAAATTTCATTTTAATTTTTATTCAGTTTAATTTTATATTTTTATTTTAATTATTTATCACTTTATTTATATAGAAATTTTAATTACAAAATAAATTATTAGTTAGATAGATCTAATTTAAATTAAACCAGTATACCCTAAATAATAAATAATAAAACTCATTTTTCTTCATTATAATTTTAAATAATCATTTTAAGTATGTATTTGTATTTTTTTATATAAATATTAATTACAAAATAAATTATGAATTATACAAATATAATTTATATACATTATTTATCATCAAAAAAAAATAGATAAATTTTTAAAAACAATTTCAAAACATAAAATTATTATATAGTAATATATTTTGCTTAGCTTCTAAATCATTTTAATATTTGTAATTATATTTTAAATGATATATATCTTATTAATAATAGATTATTAATTTATCTTTTGATCATTATTAGAATATTTATCAATAAAAATGTTTATATTGAATTTATCTGATATATAAATTTAATAATTATTATAACTAAATATTGTATTTAAATTTGAAAAAAGTTTTAAAATTTTTATATTTTCAAAGATTATAACCTTTGAACATGTGAAAAAATAAAAAAAATACATTTTTTTGTTATTTCATTGTTTAAATAAAACCTATACAGCACTAAATGCCTAAACACTTAAATCACAAAACTACAAAATCACGTTACCCCTATATAGATAATCCTTTAAACTGGTATACCTTAAATAATAATTAATAAATCTCAATTTTATTTGTTTTCATTAAAATTAAAAAAATCATTTTATTTTTAGTTTGTTATTTGTATATATGTATTAATTATAAAATAAATTATGAGTTACGAATATAATTTAAAAAATTATTTTTTATTAAAAAATAGATAAGCTTATAAAAATCATAAAAATTTAAAAACAAATAATTATTATTTAGTGATATATTTTGTTTTGCTTTTGAATCATTTTAGGTTTTGATATTATATTTTAAGTAATATCAATCTTATTCATAATAGATTTTTAATTTTTTTTTGATAATTATTAGAATATCTATCAATAAAATTGTTTATATTGAATTTATATGATATATAATTATTATGTTTTTTATAAATATATATTGTATTCACTTTTGAAAATAAATTTAAAAATTATTATTTTTTCAAAGGTTATAACCTTAAAAAATGAGAAAAAATAATAAAAATAAATTTTTTGTTATTACATTTTTAAAATAAAACCTATATATCATTAAATGCTTACTTACTTAAATTAGTAAGCTCATAGACCCCAAAACCCCTAAATACATAAACCTTTTAATAGCTATATACTACTTAATAAATAATAAATCTAATTTTTATTTCTATTTATTATAATTTTAAATATTCATTTTAATTATTTATAGTTTATTTATTTATAAAAATTAATTCTAAAAAAAATTTTGAGTGAGTCAAATATTATTTAAATAATTTATTTGTAATCAATAAAAAATATAAGCTTATAAAAAGAAGGAAGTATTTGAAAATTTAATATTATTATTTAGTAATATATTTTGATATGATTTTGAATCATTTTGTGTTATGTAAATATATTTTAATTAATATTTATATTATTAATAATAGTTTATTAATTTAATTTTTGATCATTATTATACTATCCATCATTAAAATTGTTTATATTGAATTTATATGATATATAATTAGTAAGATTAATATAATTATAAATGGTATTTACATTTCAAATAATTTTAAAAATTATTTTATTTTCAAAGGTTATAACCTTTGAAAATCATATAAAACCAAAAAAAAAATTTTTTTATTATATAAAAAAAACTATAAACCACTAAATGCCTAAAAACATAAATTGCTAAACTCCTAAATGACAAAACCTCTAAATTAACAATCCATTAAACTGGTATACCATTTATAATAAATCATAAATCTCATTTTAATTTGTATTCATTATAATTTTAAATATTCATTTTAATTATTTATTAGTTTATTTATTATAGATATATTAATTGCATATTAAATAAAGAGTGAGACAAATATAATTTTAATAATTTATTTTTAATCAAAAATAAATATAAGATTATAAAAAGAAGTAAAAATTTAAAAACAAAAAATATCATTTATTAATATATTTTACTTAGATTTTGAATCATTATAGGTTTTGCATTTATATTTTAATTGCTATCAATCTTATTAATAATAGTTTATTAATTTATATTTTGATCATTATTATAATATATATCAATAAAATTACTTAATTGAATTTAAATGTCTTATAAATATTAAAATTATTATAACTAAATATAATATTTATATTTGAAAAAAATTTAAAAATTATTATATTTTCAAAGGTTATAACCTTCAAAAATGATAAAAAATCACAAAAATAATTTTTTTATTATTTTATTATTTATATAAAACATATAGACCACTAAATGCCTAATCATTTAAATATCTAGATTCTTTAACCCCAAAACCCTCTAAATACTTAAACCATTAAACCTACATAACCTAAATAATAAATAATCAATTTCTCAATTTCATTTTTATTTGTAATCATTATAATTTTTAATATTTATTTTAATTATTTTTTAGTTTATTTTTATAGAAATATTAATTATAAAATAAATAATGAGTGAGACATGTAATTTAAATATATTCTTTTTTATGAAAAAAAAAGCTTATAAAAATAATCTAAATTTCAAAAATTTAAAAGTTTATTTAGTAATATAATTTACATTGATTTTGAATTATTTTGGGTTCTCAAATATATGTTAATTAATATCTATCTTATTAATAATAGTTTATTTATTTTTTTTATCATTATAATAATATATATTAATAAAATTTTTTATATTAAATTTACATCAAATATAATTATTAAGATTATTATTACTAAGTATTGTATTCAAAGGTTATAACCTTTGAAAATCACGAAAATTCATAAAAATAAATTTTTTGTTATTTATTTGATTAAATAAAACATATAAACACCTAAATGTGCAAACATATAAATCAATAAACTCCTTAACCCCAAAACCACAAAAAACATAAACCATTAAATAGGTATACCCTAAATAATAAATCATATATCTCTTTTTTATTAGTATTCATTATAATTTTAAATATTCATTTTAATTATTTATCAATTTATTTTTATAGAAATATTAATTACAAAATAAATTATTAGTGAGACACATATAATTATAAATAATTTATTTTTCATCAAAAAAATATATATGCTTATAAAATGAGGCAAAATTTTTAAATAAAAATTATTATTTAGTAATATATCTTATTTTGATTTTGAATCATTTTAGATTCTACAATTATATTTTAATTTATATCATTCTTATTAATACTAGTTTATTAATTTATTTATTGATCATTATTATAATATCTATAATAAAATTATTTATATTTAGTTTACATTATATATAATTAATAAGAATTATTATAACTAAATATTATATTCACATTTAAAAAAATTTAAAATTATTATATTTACAAAGGTTACAACCTTCAAAAATTAAAAAAAATTCAAAAAATTAAATTTTTTGTTTTTTAATTCTTTAGATAATAACTATAAATCACTAAAGGTCTAAACACTTAAATCACTAAACTCCTGAACCAAAAAACACCTAAATACTTAATCCATTAAACAGGTATATCCTGAAGAATAAATAATAAATCTAAATTTTATTTGTATTCATTATAAATTTAAATAATTATTTTAATTATTTATTAGTTTATGATTATAGAATTATAAATTACAAAATAAATTATGAGTAAGACAAATTAATTTAAATAACTTATTTATAATAACAAAAATATAAAGTTATAAAAAAACCAAAACATTAAAAAAAGTATTATTAAGTAATATATTTTACTTTGATTTTGAATAAATTTAGATTTTGCAAATATATTTTAAATAATATCTATCTTATTAATAATAGTTTATTAAATTTTTTTTGATCATAATTATAATATCTAGCAATGTAATTATTTATATTGAATTTAAATGACTTATAATTATAAAGATTATCATAACTAAATATTATATTTATATTTGAAAAAAATTTAGAAATTATTATATTTTCAAAGGTTATAACCTTCAAAAATTAAAAAAATAATAAAAATAAATTTTTTGTTATATCATTGTTTAAATAAAACTTATAAACCACTAAATGCCTAAACACTTAAACCTCTAAACTACTAAACACAAAAGCCCCTAAATAGTTAAAACTTTAAACTAGTAAACCTTAAATATAATTTAAAATAATTTATTAAAATATTAATTACAAAATAAATTATGAGTGATATAAATTTAATTTAAATAATTTATTTTTAATCAAAAAAAATATAAGCTTATAAAAAGAAGCAAAAACTAAAAAAAATTATTATTTAATAATAAATTTTACTTGGATTTTGAATATTTTTAGGTTTTTCAATTATATTTTAATTTATATCAATCATATTAATAATAACATATTAATTTAATTTTTGATAATTGATATCATATCTATTAATATAAATGTTTATATTTAGTTTATATTATATATAATTATAATGATTATTATTACTAAATATTGTATTCCTAGTTTTAAAAAATATTAAAATTATCACATTTTCAAAGGTTATAACCTTTGAAAATGTGAAAAAATTTCAAAAATAATTTTTTTCGTTATTTCATTGTTTAAATAAAACCTATAAACCACTAAATGACTAAAATATAAATCGCTAAAGTCATACATGAAAAAACTTTTAAATACTTAAAATATTAAACTGTATACATTAATAATAATTCATAAATCTCATTTTAATTTTTATTCAGTATAATTTTAAATTTTTATTTTAATTATTTATCAGTTTAATTTTATAGAAATATTAATTACAAAATAAATTATTAGAGTGACATTCTAATTTAAATTAGACTGGTATACCCAAAATAATAAAGAATAAATCTCAATATTATTTTTTCATTATAATTTTAAATATTCATTTAATATTTATTTGTTTATTTTTATATAAATATTAAATAAAAAATAAATTATAAGTTAGACAAATATAATTTATATAAATTATTTTCATCAAAAAAATATGGATAAACTTTTGAAAATAAAAAAAAATTTCAAAACAAAAATTATTATATAGTATATATTTTGATTTCTTGTGAATCATTTTAGGTTTTTTTATTATATTTAATTGATATCTATCTTATTAATAATAGATTATTAATTTATTTTTGTTCATTTTTAGAATATTTATCAATGTAATTGTTTATATTGAATTTATATGATATATAAATATAATGGTTATTCATAACTAAATATTGAATTCACATTTGAAAAAAATTTAAAAATTATTATATTTTCAAATGTTATAACCATTTGAAAATATCAAAAAATAATAAAAATAGATATTATGTTATTTTAATTTTTAAATAAAACATATAAACCACTAAATGCATACACAGTAAAATCAGTAAACTCCTAAGTCCCATAATGCCTAAATACATAAACCATTAAACTACTATATACTACTTAATAATTAAGAAATCTAATGTTTGTTTCAATTATTATTTTTTTAAATATTCATTTTAATTATTTATAAGTTTATTTTATAGAAATATTTATTACAAATAAATTATGAGTGCGACAGATATAATTTAAATAATTTATTTTTAATCAAAAAAATATATACGCTTATAAAAGAAGTAAAATTTTAAAAATAAAATTATTATCCAGTAATATTTTTTACTTTAATTTTGAATCAATTTGGGTTTTGTAAATATTTTTTAATTAATATCAATCTTATTAATAATAGATTATTAATTTAATTTTTGATCATTATTATAATATCTATCATTAAATTTGTTCATATTGTAATTTATATGATATATAATTAGTAAGATTAAATATTAAATAAACGTGACCGAGTTGTGTGCTTAATTTGGTTCTTTTTTTTTTCACAAGTTGGCTTTGTTCAGTCGAGTGAAAGTAACCATAATAGCAATACTACATTTTTTAAATAATTACTTAAAATATTAAAGAATATCTAAAGATGACCGCAAATATTGGTAGCAGTAATTACTACTTAGTAATTGCTAAAATTAGGGAGCTTAATATAACAAAAAAAAATACAACTAATAACAACTATGATAATTATCATTTCAAAGGTCCGTCCCGGAACAGCTACGAAAATCCAAATCCCAAATTAATTATCTCTTCTACAACTCCTCCCTTTTCTTCCTCCACCTATAGAAGGATAACCAAAGATGAAAACGTGTTAATCATGTAGACATAAATTTCTAAGATGATAGAGTAATAAAAAAACAAAATATTACCTTATAAAATTTAATACACCCATTCCAAATTTAGTTGGCGAACTATAGTTGTAAAAATATTTGGATCTTGTGACCTCTCTGAAAATTGTAATTGAACGAAATTTTTATTAAATTGAATGAATAAAAGAAGTAAAAGTGAAATTAAAATTATCAAGATTTGTATACTGACCTGATTCATTATCATCAAGGTCTTGAACTAATTCTTCAATTTAAATAGGTTTGTTTGAGCTTCTCAACCAATCTTGTAGACATATCAGAACTTCAGCTATAATAGGTGTTAAAGAACTCCTAAATTTATCTAAAGTTCTCCCACCATTGCTATATGTAGATTCGTAGGAAACAGTAGATGCTTGGATAGAAAATACATCCCTTGCTACATTTGCCAAAGAAGGATACTAACCTCATTTACCTTCCACTAGTTTAGAAGATCAAAATCAATTCTATTTTTTTCAAGTTTGTCCTCCAAGTACCTATCCAACACTTCCAAAGCTGCAACTTCTTGTTCTTTCTCCAATTCAACAAAAAAATCATCAACATAAGTATCACTACCATCAAAGAAATCAACATTTTTCTTCAACACAGTAGAAGAGAAATTATATCTTTGATTCATCTTCATTTAAATCATTATAATCATATATCATCTCATTTAAGGCATTTATAACCCTTTTTTCCACCAAATTTTTAGCCAATTCCTCTCCATAATGCTAAGTGTACTTAACCTTGAGATATTTGAGCTTCTATCTAGGATCCAGCACTACTGCTACCAAAAGCATAATATTTGTTGACTGAAGAGAACCCAATATTTGTGAATTTATGCCTCATATTCATACGCATTTCAGACACCATTGTATCTATACTATTTTCATAGAGCACAATTTTTTAAAAAATTAAATAATCTAAGGAAAATAAACACTAGAGGTAAATATTTGAGCCAGAAAATTTACAAGTTACCTCATAAAAAGTTTTCAAGAAACGAGCCAAAATTTGGGCGTTTGTTCAGTCTCTCTCAGTTGGAATCTTTGAACCAAACTCCTTTAAAAATCTTTTGTCTTTTGTCCTACAACATTATCAAATTCTTTTGATATTTTATATCATTTTGTAGCATCAAATAAGTGAATTCCATCTGGTAGGACAATCTAATTGCAATGAAGATCATATGTCAAGTTTGCTTCTTCAACACATAACTTAAACATATCTAATCTTTTAGGACTGCTCCTCACATATTTCACCACACCTCTAATTTTTTGAATAGTACCCTCAACTACTGCAATGCCATCTCTGACAATTAAGTTTAGGATATGAGCACAACATCTCATATGAAAATGCTCGCCCCTCAAAGGTACAACACTTTTCTTCACAAGCTTTTTTTTATATTAGTTCAACTACACATCCATTATTTTGTTGTATTGTCAATAGTAATTCAGATCAACTTTCTTCAAACCCCATCATTCATGCAAAACTCAATAGCATTTTAATAATAACTTCAACAGTGAATTTTAATTACACAAAGTTCAATAGCCTTTTATGCATATTCCATTGAAAATCAATTGAATGAACAGCCAAACTATATAAGACAAATTTTGAATGCTAGTCCAAAGTGTCGTAGTCAATGAAACTTTATAACAATGAGAGGTATGCTATCATAATAATTTTTTCTTTTCCTTTCACAACAAAGAAAAACAATCCCTTAGTATGGGGTGCCTAGATGGAGTTTTAAATTGAGGCACACTAACTTCACAAACTTTTTAAACTCATCCCTCTCAACAAAACAAAAAGGCAATTCATCTTTTATGATCATGTTTCACCAAAGCCTTCCTAACTAGTTGTTGATCAAATTACCAACAAGTTAATTTGTTATCTTCTGAACTAGTACTTTAGTGAAACTCAACAAAGATTGTGACTTGTCTTTACCTTTGTGAGCTTCTATTAAGTCTTTTTATGTGGAAATTTCCTATCAAGTATTTCCATAAACCCAAAGTACCTTGATCACATTTTGCCAAATATTCTTTCCTACACCATATACAAGCTACCCTTCTAGTTTCATTTCCCTCTGAATCAACTAATATCTCATAAGTTTCCCTCACATAGACTTATACTTTTTATGAGCTAGAGGTTCAGATGTACCTTGACTTTCTTTTACAATTGGAATTAAAGAACCTACCATAACAATAGTAGGGTTCATGAAAAGTTGATGATTGGATTTACCAGTACTTCGATCATTTGAGATGTGATCATCTTCAATTTATTGTATTTTTTGTTTACCACTGGATTGTGCCATCTTCATTGCCATTAATTAATATGATATGTTAAGCATAAATACATATAAATATTTCAAACAAGCAAGCTCTACAAAACTGACTCTAACACATTCAGCTCACTCATTCGGCCCAACCACAACACCACAACCAATACTCAACAAAACTGACTAAGACACATAATAATAATAATAATAATAATAAATAATCACTTAATTCTCGTCAGAAAAACAAACCAAAAGGCTGGTGGCATCTGAGACACGGTGGAGGCATCCAGAAGTGCGACGGACAAGGGCTGAACCTAACTGAACATGGCGGGAATGGCATGAGGTGGCCTAGAACTTGTCGGAACAGCAATAGGTGCGTCGGAATTGGATGGTGAGTAGATATTTGGTGGTTCTCGGGATGGTTATTGCTTAAGATCCGAAACCATCCCTAAAGAAAAAATATGTGACAAAATGGGCCGAGAAAAGTCAAATTCAATATATTTTTCTCAGTCCCGATTCTTTCGGGACAAGACTTCTAGTTGGGTCGCGAATCTCTGAGTCCCGTGAGCAGCCCTACTAAATGCATATAAAGTTAAATCAGTAAACTCCTAAATCCCATAATGCCTAAATACATAAACCATTAAACTACTAAATACTACTTAATAATTAATAAATCTATTTTTTATTGCTATTTATTGTATTTTTAAATATTCATTTTAATTATTTATTAGTGTATTTATTTAGAAATATATATTACAAAATAAATTATGAATGGGAGAAATATAATTTAAATAATATATTACTTATCTAATAAAAATATAAGCTTATAAAAGAAGTAAAAATATAAAAATTATTATCATGTAATATAAGTTACTTTAATTTTGAATCAATTTGGGTCTTGTAAATATTTTTTAATTAATATCTATCTTAATATTAATAGTTTATAAATTTAAATTTTGATCATTATTATAATATCTATCAATAAAATTATTTATATTAAATTTATATGATAATAATTATTAAAATTATTATAACAAAATATTTTATTAAAATTTTAAAAAATTTTAAATATTATTATATTTTCAAATGTTATAACCTATGAAAATGATAAAAAATTATAGAAATTTTTTTTGTTATTTTATTTTTTAAATAAAACCAATAAACCACTAAAAGCCTAAAGACATAAATCGCTAAACTCCAAACGACAAAACCTCTAAATACTTAAATCATTAAACTGGTATACATTAATAATAAATCATAAATCTAATTTTAATTTTTATTTATGATAATTTTAAATTTTTATTTAAATTATTTATCAATCTATTTTATAAAAATATTAATTACAATATAAATTATTAGTGATATAGATCTAATTAAAATTAAACCTGTATCCCTAAATAATAAATAATAAATCTCATTTTTTTTCATTATAATTTTAATTATTTATTTGTTTATTTATATATAATTATTAATTACAAAATAAATTAAGTTAGACAAATATAATTTATATAAATTATTTTTCATCAAAAAATTATTGATAAACATTTAAAAAAAAAAAATTTTCAAAACAAAAAATTATTATATAGTAATATATTTTGCTTTTCTTCTGAATCATTTTAGGTTTTGTAATTATATTTTAATTGATATCTATGGTATTAATAATAGGTTATTAATTTATTTTTTGATCATTATTAGAATATTTATCAATAAAATTATTTATATTGAATTTATATGATATATGGATATAATGATTATTATAACTAAATATTGTATTCACATTAAAAAAAAATTAAATATTATTATATTTTCAAAGGTTATAACCTTTGAAAAAATAAAAAAATAATAAAAATAAATTTTTAATTATTTTATTTTTTTAATAAAACCTATATACCACAAAATGAATACACAATTAAATTAGGAAATGTTTAAACATCATAATGCCTAAATAAATAAACCATTAAACTGCTATATACTTAATAATTAATAAATCAAATTTTTATTTCTATTTATTATAATTTTAAATATTCATTTTATTTATTTATTAGTTTATTTTTATAGAATTATTTATTACAAATTAAATTATGTGAGCGACATATATATTTTAATTAATTTATTTTTTTTCAAAAAAAATATATGCTTATAAAAGAAGTAAAAATTTAAAAATTAAAAATTATTATCCAGTAATATACTTTCCTTTAATTTTGAATCAATTTGGGGTTTGTAAATATTTTTTAATTAATATTAATCTTTTTTTTAATAGTTTATTAACTTAAATTTGATCATTATTATATTATCTATCAATAAAATTGTTTATATTGAATTTATATGATATATATTATTATATTATTATAACTAAATATTGTTTTCACATTTCAAAACATTTTAAATATTATTATATTTTCAATGGTTATAACCTATGAAAATGAGAAAAATTATAATTTTTTTTTGTTATTTTATTATTTAAATAAAACCAATAAACCATTAAATGCCTAAAAACATAAATTGCTAAATTCCTAAACGACAAAACCTCTAAATACTTAAACCATTAAACAGGTGTACATTAATAAAAAATCATCAATCTCAATTTAATTTTTATTAAGTATAATTTAAATTTTTATATTAATTATTTTTCACTTTATTTTTATAACAATATTAATTACAAAATAAATTATTAGTGCGACAGATCTAATTTAAATAATTTATTTTTCATCAAAAAAAATATATATCCTTATAAAAAGAGGCAAAATTTTAAAAACAAAATTTTATTATTTAGTAATATATTTTATTTCTATTTTGAATCATTTTTGTTTTGCAATTATATTTTAATTTATATAATTCTTATTAATAATAGTTTATTAATTTTTTATTGATCATTATTATAATATCTATTAATAAAATTATTTATATTGAGTTTACATTATATATAATTATTAAGATTATTATTACTGAATATTATATTCACATTTAATTAAAATTAAAAATTATTATAATTTCAAAGGTTATAACCTTCAAAAATTAAAAAAAAAATCAAAAAATTAAATTTTTTATTTTTTAATTTTTTAAATAAAAACTTTAAATCACTAAAGGCCTGAACACTTAAATCACTAAACTCCAAAATACCTAAATACTTAAACCATTAAACTAGTATATCCTGAATAAAAAATAATAAATCTCTATTTAATTTTTATTCATTATAGTTTTAAAAATTCATTTTAATTATTTATTAGTTTATTTTTATTGAATTATAAATTAAAAATAAATTATGAGGGAGACAAATATAATTTAAATAATTAACTTTTAATAAAAAAAATAACCTTATTAAAAGAAGCAAAACATCAAATAAATTATTATTTAGTAATATATTTTATTTTGATTTTGAATAAATTTACATTTTGCCATATATTTTAAATAACATCTTTCTTATTAATAATAGTTTATTAATTTATTTTTTGATCATTAATATAATATCTATCAATATAATTGTTTATATTGAATTTACATGATATATAATTATTAAGATTATCATAACTAAATATTGTATTCACATATAAAATAATTTTAAAAATTGTTATATCTTCAAAGGTTATAACCTTCAAAAATGATAAAAATAATAAAAATAAATTTTTTTTATATCATTGTTTAAATAAAACTTATAAACCATTAAATGCCTAAAGACAAATCTCTAAACTCCTAAACCCTGAAGCCCCTAAATACTTAAACCTTTAAACTCGTAAACCTTAAATATATTTAAATAATATATTGAAAAATTAATTACAAAATAAATTATGAGTGATACAAATATAATTTAAATAATTTATTTTTCATCAAAAAATATACAAGCTTTTAAAAAGAAGTAAAAACAAAAAAACAAAAATTAATATTTAGTAATAAAATTTAAATTGTTTTTGAATCATTTTAGGTTTTTTAATTATATTTTAATTTATATCTATCATATTAATAATAACATATTAATTTTATTTTTGATAATTGATATCATATCTATCTATAAATTGTTTATATTTAGCTTATATTATAAATAATTAAATTGATTATTATTACTAAATATTGTATTCACATTTTAAAAAAATTTAAAATTATTATATTTTCAAAGGTTATAACATTTGAAAATGTGAAAAAAAAAAACAAAATATTTTTTTTGTTATTTCATTGTTTAAATAAAACCATAACCACTAAATGCCTAAATATAAATCGCTAAACTCCTAAACTATAAAATCTAAATACTTAAACCATTAAACTGGTAAACATTCAATATAATTCATAAATCTCATTTTAATATTTATTAAGTATAATTTTAAATTTTTATTTTAATTATTTATCAGTTTATTTTTATAGAAATATTAATTACAAAATAAATTATTAGTGAGACAAATATAATTTAAATAATTTATTTTTCATCAAAAAAGATATGAGTTTATAAATATAAACACAATTTTAAAAACAAAAATTTATTATTTATTAAAATATGTTATTTTGATTTTATATCATTTTAGATTTTGCATTTATATTTTAATTATATCATTCTATTTAATATAGTTTATTAATTATTTATTGATCATTATTATAAATCTATAATAAAATTATTTATATTGAGTTTACATTATATATAATTATTAAGATTTTTATAACTAGATATAATACTCACATTTAAAAAATTAAAAATTATTATATTTTCAAAGGTTATAACCTTCAAAAATAAAAAAAAAACAAAAATTAAATTTTTTGTTTTTTATTCTTTAAATAAAACTATAAATCACTAAAGGC
>JAREIK010002454.1:0-24842 GCA_029783825.1 Sapria himalayana | reverse complement strand
AAAACCTAAAATGATTCAGAAGCAAAGCAAAATATATTACTATATAATAATTTTTTTTTAGATTTTTTTTTCTTTTCAAAAGTTTATCTATAATTTTTTGATGAAAAATAATATATATAAATTATATTTGTCAAACACAATTTATTTTTTTAATTAATTTTTATATATAATAAACAAATAAATATTTAAAATGAATATTTAAAATTATAATGAAAAAAATAAGATTTTTATTTATTATTTAGGGATACTTATTTAATTTAAAATAGATCTATCTCACTAAAAATTAATTTTGTAATTAATATTTCTATAAAAATAAACTAATAAATAATTAAAATAAAAATTTAAAATTATACTAAATAAAAATTAAAATGAGATTTAAGATTTATTATTAATGTATACCATTTAATGGTTTAAGTATTTAGAGGTTTTGTCGTTAGGAGTTTAGCGATTTATATTTTTAGGCTTTTAGTGGTTTTTAGGTTTTATATAAAAAAATAAAATAATAAAAAAAATTTCTATAATTTTTTATCATTTTCATAGGTTTGAAATGTTAATACAATTTTCTATAATTTTCTATAAAAAAAATTTCTATAACCTTTTAAAATATAATAATATTTACAATTTTTTGAAATGTTAATACAATATTTAGTTTTAATAATATTAATAATTATATATCATATAAATTCAATATAAACAATTTTATTGATAGATATTATAATAATGATCAAAAATTAAATTAATAAACTATTAATAAAAAGATAGAAATTAATTAAAAAATATTTACAAAACCCAAATTGATTCAAAATTAAAGTAAAATATATACTGGATAATAATTTTAAATTTTTAAATTTTTACTTCTTTTATATGCGCATATATATTATTTAATTAAAATAAATTATTTAAAATATATTTGTCGCACTCATAATTCATTTTGTAATAAATATTTCTATATAAATAAACTAATAAAAAATTAAAATGAATATTTAAAATTATAAGAAATAGAAATAAAATTAGATTTATTATTTATTATGTCTTATATCGTTTAATGGTTACTATATTTAGGCATTACGTGGTCTAGGAGTTTACTTATTTAATGTTTATGCATTTAGTAGTTTATAGGTTTTATTTCAACAAATGATTTTATTATTTTTTGATATTTCTTCAAAGGTATAACATTATAAAATATAATAATTTTTTAATTTTTTTTAAAAGTGAAATTCAATATGTAGTTATAATAATCATTATCTCTATATAATCATATAAATTTAATATAAACTATTTATTGATAAATATTCTATAATGATCAAAAAATAAATTAATAATCATATTAATAGGATAAATATCAATTATAATATAATTACAAAACCCTAAAATAATTCAGACGCAAAGCAAAATATATTACCATTGAATAATTTTGTTTTGAAATTTTTTTCTTTTAAAAAATTTATCTAAAATTTTTTGATGAAAATTAATTTATATAAATTATTTTAGTCTAGCTCAATTTATTTTGTAATTAATATTTATATATAAATAAACAAATAATTAATTAAAATGAATATTTAAAATTATAATGAAAAAAAATGAGATTTATTATTTATTATTTATGGATACTGTTTTAATTTAAATTAGATCTTTTTCACTAATAATTTATTTTGTAATTAATATTTCTTTAAAAATAAACTGATAAATAATTAAAATAAAAATTAAAATTATACTCAATAAAATTTAAAATGAGATTTATGATTTATTATTTTTGTATAGTAGTTTAATGATTTAAGTATTTAGAAGTTTTTTCATTTAGGATTTTAGTGATTTATGTTTTTAGGCTTTTAATGGTTTATACGTTTTATTTAAAAAAATAAAATATCAAAAAAATTTGCTATAATTTTTTCACATTTTCTTAGGTTATAACCATGGAAAATAATAATTTTAAATTTTTTTTAAAAATGTGAATACAATATTTAGTAATAATAATCATTATAATTTTATATAATATAAGCTAAATATAAACAATTTTATTGATATATATGATATCAATTATCAAAAAATAAATTAATATGCTATTATTAATTTGATAGATATAAATTAAAATATTATTGCAAAAAATATTCAAAATCCTAGTAAAATTTATAACTAAATAATAATTTTTTTTAGTTTTGGCTTCTTTTTATAAGCTTATATTTTTTTGATGAAAAATAAATTATTTAAATTATATTTGTATCACTGATAATTTATTTTGTAATTAATATTTTAATAAATTATTTAAATTTTATTTAACGTTTACGAGTTTAAAGGTTTAAGTATTTAGGGGCTTTTGTGTTTAGGAGTTTAGATGTTTAAATATTTAGGCATTTAGTGGTTTATAAGTTTTATTTAAACAATGATATAACAAAAAATTTATTTTTATTATTTTTTTAATTTTTGAAGGTTATAACCTTTGAGAATATAATAATTTTTAAATTCGTTTCAAATATAAATATAATATTTAGTTATAATAATCCTAATAATTATAAGTCATTTAAATTCAATATAAATAATTACATTGCTATATATTATAATAATGATAAAAAAATTTAATAAACTATTATTAATATGATAGATATTATTTAAAATATATTTGCAAAATCTAAATTTATTCAAAATCAAAGTAAAATATATTACTTAATAATAATTTTTGTAATGTTTTGCTTTTTTTATAACATTATATTTTTGTTATTAAAAATAAATTATTTAAATTAATTTGTCTTACTCATAATTTATTTTGTAATTTATAATTCTATAATAATAAACTAATAAATAATTAAAATAATTATTTAAAATTATAATGAATACAAATAAAATTGAGATTTACAATTTATTATTCAGGATATACCGGTTTAATGGTTTAAGTATTTAGGTGTTTTTTGGATTTAGGAGTTTAGTTATTTAAGTGTTTAGATCTTTAGTGATTTATAGTTATTATCTAAAGAATTAAAAAACAAAAAAATTAATTTTTTGATTTTTTATAATTTTTGAAAGTTGTAACCTTAGAAAAAATAAAAATTTAAAATTTTTTTAAATGTGAATATTATATTTAGTTATAATAATCTTAATAATAATATATAATATAAGCTAAATATAAATAATTTTATTAATAGATATTATAATAATGATCAATAAATAAATTAATAAACTAGTATTAATAAGAATTATATAAATTAAAATATAATTGTAGAGTCTAAAATGATTCAAAATCAAAATAAGATATATTACTAAATAATAATTTTTTATTTTAAAAATTTTGCCTCATTTTATAAGCATATATTTTTTTTGATGAAAAATAAATTATTTAAATTATATCTGTCTCACTAATAATTTATTTTGTAATTAATATTTCTATATAAATAAATTGATAAATAATTAAAATGAATATTTAAAATTATAATGGATACTAATAAAAAAGAGATATATTATTTATTATTTAGGGTATACCTATTTAATGATTTATGTTTTTTGTGATTTTTTGGGTTAAGAAGTTTATTTATTTAAAGTTTGCACATTTAGGTGTTTATAGGGTTTATTTAATCAATGAAATAACAAAAAAGTTATTTTTATGAATTTTCATGATTTTCAAAGGTTTAAACCTTTGAAAATATAATAATTTTTTAATCTTTCTAAAATATGAATACGATACTTAGTTATAATAATCTTAATATTTATATTTGATGTAAATATAATATAAAAAAGTTTATTAATATCTATTATTATAATGATCGAAAAATAAATAAATAAACTATTATAAATAAGATAGATATTAATTAACAAATATTTGCAGAACCCAAAATAATTCAAAATTAAAGTAAATTAAATTACTAAATAAAATTTTAAATTTTTGAAATTTTGTTTATTTTTATAAGCTTATTTTTTTTAAATAAAAATTAATATATTTAAATTATATGTCTCACTCATTATTTATTTTGTAATTAATATTTCTATAAAAATAAACTAAAAAATAATTAAAATGAATATTTAAAATTATAATGAATACAAAAAAAATGAATTGATTATATATTAGTTAGGTTATATAGGTTTAATGGTTTAAGTATTTAGGGTGTTTTGGGATAAGGAGTCTAGGTATTTAAATGATTAGGCATTTAGTGGTCTATATGTTTTATTTAAATAATAAAATAATAAAATAATTATTTTTGTGATTCTTTATCATTTTTGAAGGTTATAACCTTTGAAAATATAATAATTTTTAAATTTTTTTCAAATGTAAATATAATATTTAGTTATAATAATCTTAATATTTACAAGACATTTAAATTCAATATAAGTAATTTTATTGATATATATTCTAATAATTTTTAAAACATAAATTAATAAACTACTATTAATAAGATTGATAGCAATTAAAATATAAATGCAAAACCTATAATGATTCAAAATCAAAGTAAATTATATTACTAAATAATAATTTTTTGTTTTTAAATTTTTACTAATTTTTATAATCTTATATTTATTTTTTGATTAAAACTAAATTATTACAATTATATCTATCTCACACTTTATTTATTTTGTGATTAATATTTCTATAAAAAATAAACAAATATATAATTAAAATGAATATTTAAAATTATAATGAATACGAATTAAAATGAGATTTATGATTTATTATATATGTTATACCATTTTAATGGTTTGATTATTTAGTGTTTTATCGGTTTTATTTATATAATAAAAATTTAAAATTGTATTTTTGATTTTTTCTGATTTTCAAAGGTTATAACCTTTGAAAATAAAATAATTTTTCAAATTTTTTGAAATGTGAATACCATGCATAATTATATTAATATTACTAATTATATATCATATAAATTTAATATAAATAATTTTAATGATAGATATTATAATAATGATCAAAAATTAAATTAATAAACTATTATTAATTATATAAATATTAATTAAAATATATTTACATAACACAAAATAATTCAAAATCAAATCAAAATATATTACTAAATAATAATATTTAATTTTTAAAATTTTCAATCTTTTTATAAGCTTATATTTTTTTTTATTAAAAAAAATTATTTAAATAATATTTGTCTCACTCGAACATTATCTTGTAATTAATTTTTCTAAAAAATTAAACAATAAATAATTAAAATTAAAATGTAAAATTATAATAAATAGAAATTAAAATGAGATTTATTATTTATTAATTAGTATATAGATATTAAAAGGTTTATGTATTTAAGGGTTTCGGGATTTACGAGCTTACTGATTTAACTAAGTAAGCATTTAATGATCTATAGGTTTTATTTAAAAATAAAATAACAAAAAAATATTTTTTTTTATTTTTTCACATTTTCAAAGGTTATAACATTTGAAAAAATAATAATTTTGAATTTTTTTTCAAAAGTTAATACAATATTTTGTTATAATAATCATTGTATATATATATTATATAAATTTAATATAAACATTTTTATTAATAAAAATTCTAATAATGATGAAAAAATAACTTAATAAACTATTATTAATAGGATAGATATCAATTAAAATATATTTACAAAACCTAAAATGATTCAAAAGCAAATTAAAATATATTACTATATAATAATTCTTTGTTTTGAAATTTTTTTTTTAAAAAAAAGTTTATCTATATTATTTTGATGAAAAATAATTTATATAAATTATAATTGTGTAACTCATAATTTATTTTGTAATTAATATTTATATAAAAATAACCAAATAAATTATTAAATTTGAATATTTAGAAATTAAAATGAAAAAAAAATAGGATTTATTCTTTATTTTTTAGGATATACCTGTTTAATTTAAATTAGAACTGTCTCACTAATAATTTATTTTGTAATTAATATTTCTATAAAAATAAACTGTTAAATAATTAAAATAAAAATTAAAATTATACTGAATAATTAAAATAATTTATTTTGTTCCTCTCTCAACTCTAAAATGATTTCTAAAGCTCTAACCAAAAAAATAGGAGCTTTTACTTTATCTTTCTTATGTCTCATCATATTTGATGTTGAATCACTAGGCTATCAAAGTCAATTTGTCTCATGTACGCTAACAGACTAAACCAAAGTTGTACACATATGTGTTGAAATTGCCAGTTGTTGAGGATGCTATTTATATTGATTATTGTAATTTCTTCTAAAATATCTCTCATGCGCACACTCAAAGCAATTTTTTTAAAATATAGTTAACCTATAAAAAAATAACCACATTGTAGCCTATTAGAACAAACAAGCCCTAGGGCGTTTTGAGCAGGGCAAGAAGTATGGGCTCTCTTTCAATCAAGAATCAAAAATTTTTTTTTATTGGCATGTCTAAGCCTTTTTTTGATATCCTCATGGATATGAAAAGTATCATTTCTTTCTTTTTATATTAAATGAGTTATGTATATAGCTCAAAATACCCAAAAGGTGTAAATGAATCATATTTAAATGTAAAAAAGGTTTTAATCATTGCTCAAAATATTAGTATTGCATATTGACACTTGAGGTCACAAATCAAAGTAAAAAGCCATAGTGATATTTTGAATCCCAAGAATTTTAGCTATAGAAAGTTATAAAGAGTTGTACTCGTGCTTTTAAAACATATTGATTATTGTAATTTCTTCTAAATTATCTTTCATGAACACACTCAAAGCAATTTTTTAAAACATAGTTCACCACTAATAAAATAACCACATTGTAGCATATTAGAACAATCTAGCCCCAGTGCAGTTTTAGCAGGGCATGAAGTATGGGCTCTCTTTCAATTAAGAATCAAAAAATTTATTTTATTGGCATGTCTAACCCTTTTTTTTATATCCCCATGGATATGAAAAGTATCATTTCTTTCTTTTTATATTAAATGAGTTATGTATACAAGCTCACAATACCCAAAAAGTTGTAAATGAATCATATTCAAATGTATAAAAGGTTTTAATCATTGCTCAAAATATTAGTCTTGCATATTTACACTTGAAGTCACAAATCAAAGGAAAAAGCCATAGTGATATTTCAAATCCCAAGAATTTTACCTATAGTAAGTTATAAAGAGTAGTTCTCGAGCTTTAACTATTTCTAGTGTCATGACTTTTGCTCTTGAGGAATGTCCAAGTTAGAATCATTCCTAGTGCAATGACTTTGCAATATAAAGATAAAATGCACAAGCTATGGTCATATCCAATTATGCGACCCAGTATTAAAGTGATAAAATATGTATTCATGATCTTTCTTAGTACCATAACAATATGTTCTACAAAAAGACACAAATTATGGCATATTCTCATCGATATCATTTTGTGTTCTAGAGACAAAATATACAATCATGACCATTGCTAATGCTACAATAATCTAAAGCAAGAAAGAGACTGAATCCATAACTCACCCCTTGAGTCATGACTTTGTGTTACAAATACAAAAAGATAAATCTATGACATTCCTAAAAGTTGTGAATTTCAATTTAAATTTAACACTTAGTAATTTGATTATAAAAGTGCATAACATGAGATTTATGATTTAGGGTTTATGGGTTAGGGTTATAGTTTATGGTTTAAGGTTTAAAATATAATGTTTAGGGTTTATGGTTTTTTCTGTTTTTTTATTGAAAATACACACTTTATTTATCATTTAGGCACACAACTTACAAGAGACTAAAAAGCTGACTAATTTAGGCTAGCCCACCAAATTCTATGCACGTTAATGATTCTATGCATAAAATACATAAAAAAACATAATGCCTAAAAATTCCAAGCGTAAGAATACAACTAAAATAACATGGAATTCCCATACTTTAGAGTTGGCATTGAGTCATTATCCACACTGCGTCCTTTCGATTCAGATTTGTCCATGCTTTTTTGAGGAACCTGAATGATGCACCATTTTAAAACTATGCAAATATAAGATTGTGCATGTGTGTGACATGCAGCATCAAGCGTTTGCCTATGTCATTCCTATGCAATGGAATACATGTAAAACTGGATACCCATAAATCCACAAGTCCATATCTACGGTGCTTTGTCAATTCATTCTCACCTTTGAATTCCACATTCTTTTGCTCCAATGATCCTCAAAAGAGTATCTCTTGGGTTAGAATGCTTCCACCTCGAGCTTCAAGAAGTGGCTATATGTTGCACCGACAAAATATCAAAAAATATGCATGCATCGATGTGCATGTGTGATGAGGTCCATCTCATAGTCTAATTATCTACGAGTACAACCAACCTAGAATACAAGTAAAATTACAAAATTCTATAAAGATGGGTCTTCTGCTCCTGGAAGTGTAGAATCGCCTAATGTGTATTTACTAATGAATTAGTGGGGCCCCACTTATAGAAACACATGGGTCCAGTTGCCCTCATTGCGTGGTACATAAAGAACAGACAAGATTGTGTGTGTGAGTATGTCATGATACGTCTCTACAAGTACATGGTGCATACAAAGTCCAAAATACAAATAAGTCTACAAACATAAACTAAAAGTTTGAATCTTTCACTCCCATGTGGCTTGTCTGGACTCCATTGCTTACTGGCCCTACTTGGCGATGATTCGGATTTTTCCGACTCTCCAATTAATCATGGATTACCCGCTACTCCTGTTGGGCGATTGTTGGCTAGTGGGACCCACTCATAGCTACTATTGGGTTTTCTCCTATCCACTTTGCTCGGTCTCGTAAGTTGTCTGAATGTTATAATTTCGGCTTGAAAGAGGGGCCCTTTACAAGTTGGTAGCCCATACCTCTGCCTCCTTCCAGGACATGCTGGCCCTTCTAAATGCTACACCAAAATGGACAAGAATATGTGCACGTGTGTATTGTGGTCCGTCCCTATGTGTGTGTGGTGCAGTAGTATCAGAGTTTAAGAGTTTAGTAATTTATGTATTTTGGTATTTTGTGGTTTATAGGTTTTATTTAAATAATTAAATAACAAAAAAATTATGTTTATGATTTTTCCTCATTTTCAAGCTTATAACCATTGAAAATATTATAATTTTTAATTATTTTTCAAATGTTAATACAATATTTAATTATAATAAACATAAAAATTAAATATCATGTAAATTCAATATAAATAAGTTTATTGATCGATATTATAATACTGATCATAAAATAGATTAATAAACTATTATTAATAAGATAGATATTAATTAAAATGATTTTGCAAAACCTAAAATGATTCAAAATCAAAGTAAAATATATTACTAAATAATTAATTTTAATTTTTAAATTTTTGATTCTTTTTATAAGCTTATAGATTTTTTTGTTGAAGATAAATTATTTAAATTATATTTGTCTCATTCATAATTTTATTTTGCAATTAATATTTCTATAAAAATAAGCTAATAAAAATTAAAATGAATATTAAAATTATAATGAATACAAATAAAAATGAGATTTATGATTAATTATTTAGGGTATACCAGTTTAATGGTTTAAGTATTTAGGAGTTTAGTAGTTTAGTGATTTACGTGTTTAGACATTTCGTAGTTTATATGTTTTATATAAATAATGAAATAACAAAAAAAAAATTTCAAATTTTTTATCAATTTTGAAGGTTATAACCTTTATAAATATAATAATTTTTAAATTTTTTTCAAATGTGAATACAATATTTAGTTATAATAAACTTAATAATTATATATCATGTAAATTAAATATAAACAATTTTATTGATAGATATTAATAAACTAAATATAAATATAAATATAATAATGATCAATAAATAAATTAATAAACTTTTATATATTGATAGATATTTATATATTATTTATAAATACATAAACCTTTAAAGATGGTTTAAATATTTAAGTATTTCTTAGTTTTGGGGTTTTGGGGTTTAGGAGTTTAACGATTTAACCATATAGGCATTTAGTACTTTATATGTTTTATATAAACAATAAAATAACAAAAAATTTATTTTTTTGATTTTATCTCATTTTCAAAGATGATAACCTTTAAAAATATAATAATTTCTAAATTATTTTCAAACATAAATATAATATTTAGTTATAATAATCTTTATAATTATATATCATGTAAATTCAATATAAACAATTTTATTCATAAATAATCTAAAAATGATCAAAAAATAAATTAATAATCTATTATTAATACGATAGATATCAATTAAAATATAATTACAAAACCGTAAATGATTCAGAAAAAATCAAAATATGTTACTATATAATAAGTTGTTGATTTGAAATTTTTTTTTAAAATGTTTATCCATAATTTTTTGATGAAAATTAATTTATATAAATAATATTTGTCTAACTCATAATTTCTTTTTTAATTAATATTTATATAAAAATAAACAAATAAATAATTAAAATGAATATTTAAAATTATAATGAAAAAATTAATATTGAGATTTATTCTTTATTATTTTGGGTATACCAGTCTAATTTAAATTAGATATGTCTCACTAATAATTTATTTTGTAATTAATATTTCTATAAAAATAAACTGATAAATAATTAAAATAAAAATTTAAAATTATACTGAATAAAAATTAAAATGAGATTTATGAATTATTATTAATATTTACCAGTTTAATAGTTTAAGTATTTAGTGGTTTTGTTTTTTACGAGTTTAGCAATTTATGTTTTTAGGCATTTAGTGGTTTATAGGTTTTATTTAAACAATGAAATAACAAAAAAAATATTTTTGATATTTTTTCACATTTTCAAAAGTTCTAACCGTTGAAAATATAAAAATTTAATTTTTTTAAAAATGTGAATACAATATTTAGTAATAATAATCATTATAATTATATATAATATAAACTAAACATAAACCATTTTATTGATAGATATGATATCAACTATCAAAAAATAAATTAATATGCAATTATTAAAATGATAGATATAAATTAAAATATAATTTAAAAAGCTAAAATGATTCAAAAATAATGTAAAATTTATTACTAAATAATAATTTTTGTTTTTTAGTTTTTGCTTCTTTTTTTAAAGCTTATATAGTTTTTTGATGTAAAATAAATTATTTAAATTATATTTGTATCACTCATAATTTAATTTGTAATTAATATTTCAATATATTATTTAAATTATATTTAAGGTTTACGAGTTTAAAGGTTTAAGTATTTAGGGGCTTCTGTGTTTAGAAGTTTAGAAATTTATGTTATTAGGCATTTAATGGTTTATAACTTTTATTTATACAATGATATAACAAAAAATTTATTTTTGTTATTTTTTATCATTTTTGAAGGTTATAATCTTTGAAAATATAACAATTTTAAATTTTTTTTTATATGTGAATACTATATTTAGTTATGATAATCTTAATAATTATATATCATGTAAATTCAATATAAACAATTATATTGATAGATATTATATTAATGATCAAAAAATAAATTAATAAATTATTATTAATAAGATAGATATTATTTTAAATATATTTGCAAAACCTAAATTTATTCAAAATCAAAGTAAAATATATTACAAAATAATACATTCTTTGATGTTTTGCTTCTTTTTATAACTTTATATTTTTTTGTTATTGAAAGTAAATTATTTAAATTATATTTGTCTTCCTCATAATTTATTTTTAATTTATAATTTTATAAAAATAAACAAATAAATAATTAAAATGAATATTTAAAATTATAATATTTACAAATAAAATAGAGATTTATTATTTATTATTCAGGATATACTAGTTTAATGGTTTAAGTATATAGGTGTTTTGGGTTTTAGTGATTTAAGTGTTTAGGCCTTAAGTGATTTATAGTTTTTATTTAAAGAATGAAAAAATTAAAAATTTAATTTTTTGATTTTTTTTTAATTTTTGAAGGTTATGACCTTTGAAAATATAATAATTTATAATTTTTTTTTAAAATGTGTATATAATATTTAGTTATAATAATATTAATAAATATATATAATGTAAACTCAATATAAATAATTTGATTAATACAAATTATAATAATGATCAATAAAAAATTAATAAACTATTATTAATAAGAATTCATATAAATTAAAATATAATTACAAAATCTAAAATGATTCAAAATCAAAATAAAATATATTACTAAATAATAAATTTTTGGTTTTAAAATTTTGACTCTTTTTATTAGCACATATATTTTTTTTGATGAAAAATAAATTATTTATATTAGATCTGTCTCACTAATAATCTATTTTGTACTTAATATTTATATAAAAAAAACTGATAAATAATTAAAATAAAAATTTAAAATTATACTTAATAAAAATTAAATTGAGATTTATGATTTTTTATTAATGTACACCTGTTTAATGGTTTATGTATTTAAAGTTTTTGTCGTTTAGGAGTTTAGCAATTTATATTTTTAGGCATTTAGTGGTTTATAGGTTTATTTAAACAATAAAATAACAAAAAAAATTGTAATTTTTTCTCATTTTCATAGGTTATAACCTTTCAAAATATAATAATATTTAAAATTTTTTTATAATGTGAATACAATACTTAGTTATAATAATATTAATAATTATATATCATATAAATTCAATATAAACAATTTTATTGATATATATTATAATAATGATCATAATTAAATTTATAAACTATTGATAGTAAGATAGATAATAATTAAAAAATAATTACAAAACCCAAATTGATTCAAAATTATTGTAAAATATATTTTTGGATAACAATTTTTAATTTTTAAATTTTTACTTCCTTTATAAGCATATATATTTTTTAAATTATATTGGTCACACTCATAATTTATTTTGTAATAAATATTTATATAAAAATAAACTAATAATTAATTAAAATAAATATTTAAAATTATAATAAATAGAATTAAAAATTAGATTTATTAATTATTAAGTAGTATATAGCGGTTTAATGGTTTATGTATTTTGGGATTATGGGGTTTAATAGTTTACTGATTTAACTTTGCATGAATTTAGTGGTTTATAGGAGTTATTTAAATAATATATCAAAAAATTTATTTTTTTTATTTTTTAATATTTTCAAAGCTTATAACCTTTGAAAATATAATAATTTTTAAATTTTTTTCAAAAGTGAATACAAAAGTTAGTTATAATAATCATTATATTTATATATCTTATAAATTCAATATTATTATTTTTATTGATAAATATTCTAATAATGATCAAAGAATAAATTAATAATCTATTATTAATAAGATAGATATCATTTTAAATATAATTACAAAACCTAAAATGATTCAGAAACAAAACAAAATATATGAATAAATAATAATTTTTTGTTTTAATTTTTTTTCTTTTAAAATGTTTATCTATATTTTTTTGATGAAAAATAATTATATAAATTATATTTCTCTAACTCAATTTATTCTGAAATAAATAATTATATAAAAATAAACTAATAAATAATTAAAATGAATATTTTAATTTATAATGAAAAAAATAATATTGAGATATATTATTTATTATTTAGGGTATACCGGTTTAAAATGATTATCTATTTAGTGTTTTCGAGATTTACGAGTTATTAATTTAAGTATTTAGACATTTATTGGTTTATAAGATTTTTTTTAATAATCAAATAACAAAAAAATTATTTTTTTTATTTTTTCACATTTTCAAAGGTTATAACATTTAAAAATATAATAAATTTAATTTTTTTTTAAAATGTGAATAAAATATTTAGTAAAAATAATAATAATAAT
Source organism: Sapria himalayana (assembly GCA_029783825.1). Classification (NCBI taxonomy): domain Eukaryota; kingdom Viridiplantae; phylum Streptophyta; class Magnoliopsida; order Malpighiales; family Rafflesiaceae; genus Sapria; species Sapria himalayana. The sequence goes on along the minus strand of JAREIK010002454.1, from coordinate 11,182 downwards.
TATATATAATATAAACTAATTATAAATAATTTTATTGAAAGATATCATATCAATTATCAAAAAATAATTTTTTTTTTATTAATATGATAGATATAAATTAAAATATAATTACAAAACCTAAAATGATTCAAAATCAATGTAAAATTTATTACTAAATAATAATTTTTTGTTTTTAAAATTTTACTTCTTTTTATAAGATTATTTTTTTTTTATTAAAAGTAAATTATTAATATTATATTTGTCCGACTAATTATTTATTTTTTAATTAATATTTATATAAAAATAAACTAATTAATATTTAAAATTAATATTTAAAATTAATATTTAAAATTATATGAATACAAATTAAAATGAGATTTAAGATTTATTATTACTGTATATATAATTTATTTTTTGATAAAATGTTTGTATAAACAAATATTTTTCCTATTTTAATATTTTCATGTAAGCACAGGAAAGGAAATATTAAAAGGCCGGGGATGTAGTAGTAGCACAATAACGGAGGTCCCGCTGACCGGATAGCGGGCCGAAATTGGAGCAGAGATTGACCCATTTCATGATCCGACCCACTCCGGTTAAATGAACTATGAGAAATTTTAATATAAAATGTTTTGTAATTTTATTTTCGGGTGGCTATTTTTGGACCCGTGGAACTGTTCATCATCTCTTTCTCTTCTCTCTGTGTGATTTATCGTGACTATTTTGTTTGCTGCATACTGTAAGACATTTCTGTTGCTTTAATCTGTAATGCAAAAGCATTTTCTGGTGGATTTAGCTAGTCATCCTGAATGACTAGCGAACCAAGTTATTTTTGGTGTTTATTTCTCATTTTTTGATTCTATCATGGATGGTTGCTGAATTGGGATATATATATTGCTTGTTTTCTATTATTTCTATGTTTATGTATCATAATCTCACTACCGTGGAAGCATAATTGCCCAACAATTATATATGGTATACCGATTTAATGGATTGATTATTTAGGGGTTTTGTCATTTAGGAGTTTAGCAATTTATGTTTTTAGGCATTTCGTGGTATATAGATGTTATTTATATAATAAAAATAAAATTTTTTTTATTTTTTTATAGATTTTGAAAGGTTATAACCTTTAAAAATAAAATAATTTTTAAAATCTTTGAAATGTGAATACCATGTATAATTATATTAATCTTATTAATTATATATCATATAAATTCAATATAAATAATTTTAATGATAGATATTATAATAATAATCAAAAATAAAATTAATAAATTATTATTAATAATATAAATATTAATTAAAATATATTTATATAACACAAAATGATTCAAAATAAAATAAAAATATATTACTAAATAATAATATTTAATTTTTAATTTTTTCCATCTTTTTATAAACTTATATTTTTTTATGATTAAAAATAAATTATATAAATAATATCTGTCTCACTCGAAATTTATTTTGCAATTAATTTTTCTAAAAAATTAAAATATAAATAATTAAAATGAATATTTAAAATTATAATAAATAGAAATAAAAATGAGATTTATTATTTATTAAATAGTATACAGCAGTAATAAGGTTTATGTATTTAGGGGTTTCGGGTTTTATTAGGTACTGATTTAAGTAAGTAAACATGTAGTGGTCTATAGGGTTTATTTAAAATGAAATAACAAAAAAATTATTTTTTGTATTCTTTCTAATTTTTTAAGATTATAACCTATGAAAATATAATAATTTTTAAATTTTTTTCAAAAGTGAATACAATTTTTATTTATAATAATCATAATAATTATATATCATATAAATTAAATATAAATAATTTTATTAATAGATATTATAATAATGATCAAAAATTAAATTAATAAACTATTAATAATAAGATTTATATTAATTAAAATATAAAATCAAAACATAAAAAGATTCAAAAGAAAAGCAAAATATATTACTTAATAATAATTATTTGTTTTTAAATTTTTTTTCTTTTTATAAGCGTATCTATTTTTTGATGAAAAATTATTTTTATAATATATAATTTTAACTCATAATTTTTTTTATGATTAATATATATATATATATATATATAACTTAACAATCAAAATGAATTTTTTAAATTATACTAAAAACAAATAAAAATGAGATTTATTAATTATTATTTAGGGTATACCAATTTAAAGGATTATATATATAGAGATATCGGGATTTTGTAGTTTAGTGATTTAAGTGTTTAAACATTTAGGAATTTATAGGTTTTATTTAAACAATGAAATAACAAAAATAAATATTTTTTTTATTTTTTCTAATGTTCAAAGGTTATAATTTTTGAAAATATAAAGATTTTAAAACTTTTTTCCAAAGTATATACAATATTTAGTTATAATAATCATTAAATTTATATATCATATAAATTTAATATAAACATTTTTATTGATAAATATTCTAATAATGATTAAAAAATAAATTAATAATCTAAAATATTTTTATTAATAAGTTAGAATCAATTAAAATATAATTACAAAACCTAAAATGATTCAGAACAAAGCAAAATATATTAATATATAATATTTTTTTAAAAATTTTTTTCTTCTTTTATTAAGTTTATCTATATTTATTTGTTGAAAAATAATTTATATAAATTATATTTGTTTAACTTATAATTTATTTTATAATTAATATTTATATAAAAATAAACAAATAAATAATTAAAATGAATATTTAAAATTATAATAAAAAAAATAAAAATGAGATTTATTATTTATTATTTAGGATATTCATATTCAAAAAATTTATTTATTTACGGTTTTCGAGATTTAGAAGTTATTGATTTAAGTATTTAGGTATTTAATGGTTTATATGTTTTATTCAAACAATGAAATAACAAAAAAATTTTTTTTGATAATTTTTAAAATTTTCAAAGGTTATAACAATTGAAAATACAATAATTTTAAAATTTTTTAAAAATGTGAATACAATATTTAGTAATAATAAATATTATAACTATATATAATATAAGCTAAATATAAATAATTTTATTTATAGATATTATATCAATTATTAAAAAATAAATTAATAAACTATTATTAATAAAATAGATAGTATTTAAAAAGTATTTGCAAAATCTAAATTTATTCAAATCAAAGTAAAATATATTACAAAATATTAAATTTTTTAATGTTTTTCTTTTTTTATAAGTTTATATTTTTGTTATTAAAAATAAATTATTTAAATTATTTTTGTATTACTCATAATTTATTTTGTAATTTATAATTCTATAATAATAAACTAATAAATAATTAAAATGAATATATAAAATTATAATGAACACAAATAAAAAAAAGATTTATTATTTATTATTCAGGATATACCTATTTAATGGTTTAAGTATTTAGGTGTTTTGTGGTTTAGGAGGTTATTGATTTAATTATTTAGACCTTTAGTGATTTATAGTTTTTATTTAAATAATGAAAAACAAAAAATTTAATTTTTTGATTTTTTTTAAATTTTTGAAGGTTATAACCTTTGAAAATATAATAATTTTTAATTTTTTTTAAATGTGAATATAATTCTTAGTTATAATAATCTTAATAATTATATATAATGTAAACTCAATATATATAATTTTATTTATAGATATTATAATAATGATCAATAAATAAATTAATAAACTAGTATTTATAAGAATGATATAAATTAAAATATAATTTTAAAATCTAAAATGATTCAAAATCAAAATAAGATATATTACTAAATAATAATTATTTATTTTTAAAAATTTGCCTTTTTTTATATGCATTTTTTTAATGAAAAATAAATTATTTAAACTATATATGTCGCACTAATAATTTATTTTGTAATTAATATTTCTATAAAAATAAATTGATAAATAATTAAAATGAATATTTAAAGTTAGTATGAATACAAATAAAAATAAGATTTATTATTTATTATTTGGACTATACTAATTTAATGTTTAAGTATTTATGGGCTTTGAGGTTTAGGAGTTTAGTCATTTTAAAATTTAGTAATTTAGCGGAATATAGGTTTTATATAAAAAATAAAATAACAAAAAATTTATTTTTGTTATTTTTTCTCTTTTTTGAATGTTATAACCTTTGAAAATATAATAATTTATATTTTTTAAAAAAAGTAAATATAAAATGAGATTATGATAATCATAATTATTATATATCATATAAATTCAATATAAACTATTTTATTGATATATATTAGAATAATGATCATAAAAAAGTAATAAACAATTATTAATAAGATAAATATTGTTTAAAATTTATTTTCAAAACCAAAAATGATTTAAAATCAAAGTGAAATATTTTAAGAAATATTAATTTTAAATTTTTAAATTTTTGTATCCATTTATAAGCCTATATATTTTTTGATGAAAAATAAATTATTTATATTATATTTTTCTCACTATTAATTTATTTTTTAATTTATATTTCTATAAAAAAACTAATAAATAATTAAAATGTATATATAAAATTATAATGAATACTAATAAAAATGAGATTTATGATTAATTATTTAGGGTATAGCTATTTAATGGTTTAAGTTTATTGTGGTTTTGGGGTTAATGAGTTTATTGATTTATATGTTTACACATTTAGGTGTTTATAGATTTTATTTAATCAATGAAATAACAAAAAATTTATTTTAATGAATTTTCTTGATTTTCAAAGGTTATAACCTTTAAAAATATAATAATTTTTTAATAGTTCTAAAATATGAATACAATACTTTGTTATGATAATCTTATTAATTATATTTGTTCTAGATTCAATATAAAAAAATGTAATAATATATATTATAAAATTGATCAAAAAATAAATTAATAAACTATTTTTAATAAGATAGATATTAATTAAAAATAATGTATTATTATTTTTATAAGCTTTTTTTTCATAAAAAATAATGTATTTAAATTATATCTGCCTCACTCATTATTTATTTTGTAGTTAATATTTCTATCAAAATAAACTAAAAAATAATTAAAATGAATATCTAAACTTATAATGAATACAAATAAAAATGAGATTTATTATTTATTATTTAGGTTCTATAAGTTTAATGGTTTAAGTATTTAGGGGGTATTGGGGTTTAGGAGTCTAGAGATTTAAATGTTTAGTCATTTAGTGGTTTATAAGTTTTATTTAAATAATAAAATTATAACAAAATTTTATGGTGAATTTTTATCATTTTTGATGTTTATAACTTTTGAAAATATAATAATTTTAAATTTTTTTCAAATGTAAATATAATATTTAGTTATAATAATCTTAATAATTATAAGACATTTAAATTAAATATAAGTAATTTTATTGTTAGATATTATAAAATTTATCAAATAATAAATTAATAAACTATTCTTAATAAGATTGATAGCAATTAAAATATAATTGCAAAAACTATATATAATGATTCAAAATCAAAGTAAAATATATTACTAGCAAATAATTTTTTGTTTTTAAATTTTTACTTCTTTTTATAAGCATATATATTTTTTTGATTAAAAATAAATTATTAAAATTATATTTTACTTACTCATTATTTATTTTGTAATTAATATTTCTATAAAAAATAAACTAATAAATATTTAAAATGAATATTTAAAATAATAATCAATACAAATTAAAATGAGATTTATGATATATTTTTTATGGTATACCAGTTTAATGGTTTGATAATTTAGTGGTTTATAGGTTTTATTTATATAATAAAAATTAAAAATTCTATTTTTGATTTTTCTAATTTTCAAATGTTATAACCTTTGAAATAAAATAATTTTTAAAATATTTTGAAATGTGAATACCATCTATAATTATATTAATCTTACTAATTATATATCATATAAATTCAATTTAAATAATTTTAATGATAGATATTATAATAATGATGAAAAATTAAATTAATAAACTATTATTAATTATATAGATATTAATTAAAATATATTTACATAACACAAAATGATTCAAAATCAAATCAAAATATATTAATAAATAATAATATTTAAATTTTAAAATTTGCTTTATTTTTATAAAAATAAATTATTTAAATAATATATGTCTCACTAGAAATTTATTTTGTAATTAATATTTCTAAAAAATTAAACTATAAATAATTAAAATGAATATTTAAAATTATAATAAATAAAAATAAAAATGAGATTTATTATTTATTGAGTAGTATATAGCTGTTAAAAGGTTTAAGTATTTACAGATTTCGTGATTTATTAGCTTACTGATTTTAGTAAGTAGGCATTTAATGATCTATAGTTTTTATTTTAAAAATGAAATAACAAAAAATTTATTTTTTTTTTATTTTTTCACATTTTCAATGGTTATAACCTTTGAAAATTAAATAATTTTTAAATTTTTTTCAAATTGAATTAAATATTTAGTTATAATAATCATTATATTTATATATCATAAAAATTCAATATAAACTATTTTATTGATAAATATTCTAATAATGATCAAAAAATAAATTAATAATCTATTATTAATAAGATAGATATCAATTATAAAATAATTACAAAATTTAAAATGATTCAGAAGTAAAGCAAAATATATTACTATATAATAATTTTTTGTTTTGGATTTTTTTTTTAAAGTTTATCTATATTATTTTGATGAAAAATAATTTATATAAATTATATTTGTGTAACTCATAATTTATTTTGTAATTAATATTTATATAAAAATAAACAAATAAATAATTAAATTTGAATATTTAAAATTAAAATGAAAAAAAAAATAAAATTTATTCTTTATTATTTAGGATATACTGGTTTAATTTAAATTAGATCTATCACACTGATAATTTATTTTGTAATTAATATTTCTATAAAAATAAACTAATAAATAATTAAAATAAAAATTAATATAATAGTGAATAATTAAAATAATTTATTTTGTTCCTCTCTCAACTCTAGAATGATTGCTAATGCTCTAACCAAAATAATAGAATCTTTTACTTTATCTCTCTTATGTCTCATCATATTTGATGCTGAATTACTAGGCTATCAAAGGTAATTTGACTCATGTACGCTAACAAACTAAACCAAAGTTGTACCCCTATGTGTTGAAATAGCTAGTTATTGAGGATGCTATTTATATTGATTATTGTAATTTCTTCTAAAATATCTATCATGCACACACTCAAAGCAATTTTTTTAAAACATAGTTCACCTCTAAAAAAATATCCCCCTTGTAGCCTATTAGAAAAAACTAGCCCCAGGGGGGTTTCAGCAGTGCAAGAAGTATTGGTTCTCTTTCAATCTAGAATCAAAAAATTTATTTTATTGGCATGTCTAAGCCTTTTTTTAATATCCTCATGGATATGAAAATTATCATTTCTTTCTTTTTATATTAAATGAGTTATGTATACAAGCTCACAATACCCAAAGAGGCATAAATGAATTATATTCAAATGTATAAAAGGTTTTAATCATTGCTCAAAATATTAGTCTTGCATATTGACAATTGAGGTCACAAATCAAAGGAAAAAGGCCTTTGTGATATTTGCAATCCCAAGAATTTTAGCTATAGAAAGTTATAAAGAGTAGTACTCGAGTTTAACTATTTCTAGGGTCATGACTTTTGCTCTTGAGGAATGTCCAAAGTTACAATCATTCCTAGTGCAATGACGTTGCAATATAATGATAAAATACAGAAGCTATGGTCATATCCAATACTGTGCCCCAGTATTATAGTGATTAAATATGTATTCATGATCATACTTAGTGCCATAACAATATGTTCAATAGATGGACACAAGTTCTGGCATTTTCTCATCAATATAATTTTTTGTTCTAGAGACAAAATATACAATCATGATAATTGCTAATGCTACAATAATCTAAAGCAAGAAAGAGACTGAATCCATAACTCATCCCTTGAGTCATGACTTTGTGTTACATATACAAAAAGAGAAATCAGTGACATTCCTAAAAGTTGTTAATTTCAATTTAAATTTAACACTTAGTCATTTGATTATAAAAGTGCAAAACATGAGATTTAGGATTTAGGGTTTATGGATTAGGGTTATTGTTTATGGATTAAGGTTTAGGATTTAAAATTTAGGGTTTATGGTTTTTTTTTGTTTTTTTTGGAAAATACACACTGTATTTATCATTTAGGCACATAACTTACAAGAGACTAAAAAGCTGACTAATTTAGGCCATCCCACCAAATTCTATGCACCTTAATGATTCTATGCATAAAATACATAAAAATACATAATGCCTAATAATTCCAAGCATACGAATACAACTAAAACCACCTGGCATTCCCATACTTCAGAGTTGACATTGAGTCATTATGCCCACTACGTCCTTTCCATTGAGATTTGTCCAAGCCTCTTGGAGGAGCCTGAATGATGCACCATATTAAAACTATACAAATATAAGATTGTGCATGTGTGTGACATGCAGCATCAAGCGTTTGCCTATGTCATTGCTATGCAATGGAATAAATGTAAAACTGAATACCCATAAATCCACAAATCTATATCTACGGCACTTTGTCAATTCATTCTCACCTCTGAATTCCACATTCTTTTGCTCCAATGATTTTCAAAAGAGTATCTCTTGGGTTAGAATGCTTCCTCCTCGAGCTCCAAGTAGTGGCTCTATGTTGCACCGAAAAAATATCAAAAAATATGCATGCATCGGTGTGCATGTGTGATGAGGTCCATCTCATAGTCTAATTATCTATGCGTACAACCAATCTAGAATACAAGTAAATTACAAAATGCTATAAAGATGGGTCTTCTGCTCCCGGGAGTGTAGCATCGCCTAATGTGTACTTACAAAATGCATTAGTGGGCCCCACTAATGCATGCTATAGAGAACAGACAAGATTATGTGTGTGAGTATCTCATGATCCATCTCTACAAGTACATGGTGTATACAAAGTCCTAAATACAAATAAGACTACAAACATAAACTACAAGTTTGAATCTTTCGCTCCCGTGTGGCTGGTCTGGACTCCATTGCTTACTGTCACTGCTTGGTGATGCTTCGGATTTTTCCAGCTCTCTAATTAATCATGGATTACCCGCTACTCCTGTTGGGCGACGGTTGGTTGGCCTTCTATGCTGCCTGATAGGGCTAGTGGGACCCACTCCTAGCTACTCATGAGTTTAATCCCGACCACTTTGCTCGGTCTCGCAAGTTGCCTGAATTTTATCATTCCGGCTTGCTAGTGGGGCCCTCTACAAGCTGGTGGTCCATACTTCTGGCTGCTTCAAGGACTTGCTGGCCCTTCTAAATGCTACACCAAAATGGACAAGAATATATGCACGTGTGTACTGTGGTCAATCGCTAAGTGTGTGTGGTGCAGCAATATCAGAGATTAGGAGTTTAGTAATTTAAGTATTTGGTTATTTTGTGGTTTATAGGTTTTATTTAAATAATTAAATAACAAAAAAATTATTTTTATGATTTTTTCACATTTTCAAGGTTATAACCATCGAAAATAATATAATTTTTAATTTTTTTTCAAATGTTAATAGAATCTTTAATTATAAAAATTAAATATCATGTAAATTTAATATAAATAATTTTATTGATCGATATTATAATACTGATCATAAAATAGATTAATAACCTATTATTAATAAGATAGATATTAATTAAAATATATTTGCAAAACCTAAAACAATTCAAAATCAAAGTAAAATATATTTCTAAATAATAATTTTTTATTTTTTATTTTTTGATTCTTTTTATAAGCTTATAAATTTTTTTGATGAAGATAAATTATTTAAATTATATTTTTCTCATTCATAATTTTATTTTTCAATTAATATTTCTATAAAAATAAACTAATAAATAATTAAAATGAATATTAAAATTATAATGAATACAAATAAAAATCAGATTTATGATTAATTATTTAGGGTATACCGGATTAATGGTTTAAGTATTTAGGAGTTTAGGAGTTTAGTGATTTAAGTTTTTAGGCAATTAGTAGTTTATATGTTTTATTTAAATAATGAAATAACAAAATAATTATGTTTCAATTTTTTTATCAATTATGAAGGTTATAACCTTTATAAATATAAAAATGTTTAAATTATGTGAATACAATATTTAGTTATAATAAACATAATAATTATATATCATGTAAATTAAAAATAAACAATTTTATTGATAGATATTAATAAAATAAATATAAATATAGATATAATAATGATCAAAAAATAAATTAATAAACTATTATTTATTGATAGATATTTATATATTATTTATAAATACTTAAACCTTTAAAGATGTTTTAAATGTATAAGTATTTAAGGGTTTAGGGGTTTAGAAGTTTAATGATTTAAGCATTTATGCATTTAGTAGTTGATAGGTTTTATATAAACAATAAAATAACATAAAATTTATTTTTGTGATTTTATCTCATTTTCAAAGATGATAACCTTTAAAAATAAAATAATTTTTAAATAATTTTCAAATGTAAATATAATATTTAGTTATATTAATCTTAATAATTTTATATCATGTAAATTCAATATAAAAAATTTTATTGGTAAATATTCTAATAATGATTAAAGAATAAATTAATAATCTATTATCAATAAGATAGATATCAATTTAAATATAATTACAAAACCTAAAATGATTTAGAAATAAAGCAAAATATATTAATATATAATATTTTTTTTTTGAATTTTTTTCTTTTAAAAAGTTTATCTATATTTTTTTGATGAAAAATAATTATATAAATTATATTTGTTTAACTCAATTTATTCTGTAATTAATAATTATTTAAAAATAAATGAATAAATAATTAAGATTAATATTTTAAATTATAATTAAAAAAATAATATTAATATTTATTTTTTATTATTTAGGGTATACCTGTTTAAAATGATTATCAATTAGGGTTTTCGAGATTTATGAGTTATTGATTTAAGTATTTAGGCATTTAGTGGTTTATTGGATTTATTTAAATAATGAAATAACAAAAAAATTATTTTTGTTATTTTTTCACATTTTCAAAGGTTATAACATTTGAAAATATAATAATGTCAAAATTTTTTTAAAATGTGAATACAATATTTAAGTATAATAATCATTATAATTATATATAATATAAACTAATTATAAATAATTTTATTGATAGATATGATATCAATTATCAAAAATAAATTAATAAACTCTTATTAATATGAT
>JAREIK010002453.1:86862-152487 GCA_029783825.1 Sapria himalayana | reverse complement strand
AAAAAAAATTTTAAAATTATTATATTTTCAAAGTGTATAACCTTTGAACATGTGAAAAAAAAATATTTTTTTATTTTCATTGTTTAAATAAAACCTATAAATCTCTAAATGCCTAAACACTTAAATTACTAAACTACAAAATACCGATAATTATATATAGATAATCATTTAAATGGGTTGACCCTAATTAATAATTAATAATCTCATTTTTATTTTTTTCATTATAATTTAAAAAATTCATTTTGATTGTTTAGTTTTTTTATTTATATATATTATAATTATAAATAAATGAGTTAAAAATATACTTTATAAAATTATTTTCATCAAAAAAAAATAAGCTTATAAAAAGAATTAAAATTTAAAAACAAATAATTAAAATTAAGTAATGTATTTTGCTTTGCTTTTGAATCATTTAAGGTTTTGATATTATATTTGAAGTAATATCAAAATTATTCATAATAGATTTTTAATTTATTTTTTGATAATTATTAGAATATCTATCAATAAAATTATTTATATTGAATTTATATGATATATAATTATTATGATTATTATAAATAAATATTTATTAACTTTAAAAAAAAATTTAAAAATTATTATATTTTCAAAGGTTATATAACCTTCGAAAATATCAAAAAATAATAAAAATAAATTATTTTTGTTTTTTTTCTTAAATAAAACCTATAAACCACAAAATGCATACACAGTTAAATCAGTAAACTCATAAACCCCATAATGCCTGAATACATAAACCATTAAACTGCTGTATACTACTTAATAATTAATAAATCTAATTTTTATTTCTATTTATTATAATTTTAAATATTCATTTTAATTATTTATTAGTTTATTTTTATAGAAATATTTATTACAAAATAAAGTATGAGTGCACAAATATAATTTAATTAATTTATTTTAAATAAAAAAAATATATGCTTATAAGAGAAGTAGAAATTTAAAAATTAAAAATTATTATTCAGTAATATATCTTACTTTTATTTTGAATCAATTTGGGTCTTGTAAATATTTTTTAATTACTATCTATCTTTTTATTAATAGTTTATTAATTTAATTTTTGATGATTATTATATTATCTATAAATATAATTGTTTATATTGAATTTATATGATATATAATTATTAATATTATTAAAACTAAATATTGATTTCACATTTCAAAAAATTATAAATATTATTATATTTTCAAAGGCTATATAAACCTTTGAAAATATCAAAAAATAATAAAAATAAATTATTTTTGTTTTTTTTCTTAAATAAAACCTATAAACCACAAAATGCATACAAAGTTAAATCAGTAAACTCATAAACCCCATTATGCCTGAATACATAAACCATTAAACTGCTGTATACTACTTAATAATTAATAAATCTAATTTTTATTTCTATTTATTATAATTATAAATATTCATTTTAATTATTTATTAGTTTATTTTTATAGACATATTTATTACAAAATAAAGTATGAGTGCACAAATATAATTTAATTAATTTATTTCTAATAAAAAAAATATATGCTTATAAGAGAAGTAGAAATTTAAAAATTATTATTCAGTAATATATCTTACTTTTATTTTGAATCAATTTGGGTTTTGTAAATATTTTTTAATTAGTATCTATCTTTTTATTATAGTTTATTAATTTAATTTTGATCATTATTATATTATCTATATATAATTGTTTATATGAATTTATATATATATAATTATTAATATTTAAACTAAATATTGATTTCACATTTCAAAAATTGTAAATATTATTATATTTTCAAAGGTTATAACCTATGAAAATGATAACAAATTATAGAAATTTTTTTTTGTTATTTCTATTTTTTTATATTAAACCTATAAACCACGAAAAGCCTAAAACATAAATCGCTAACCTCTAACGACAAACCGCTAAATACTAAACTTTTAATTGGTATACATTAATGTAAATCTTAAATCTCATTTTAATTTTTATTCAGTATAATTTTAAATTTTATTTTAATTATTTATAGTTTATTTTTATAGAAATATTAATTACAAAATAAATTATTTTGAGATGGATCTAATTTAAATTAACTGGTATCCCTAATATAAATAATAATAATAAATCTCATTTTTTCATTATAATTTTAAATTTCATTTTAATTATTTATTTGTTTATTTATATAAATATTAATTACAAAATAAATTATGAGTTAACAAATAATTTATATAAATTATTTTTCATTACAAAATATAGATGAAATTATTAAAATACGAAAAAATTCAATAACAAAAAATTATTATATAGTAATATATTTTTCTTTGCTTCTGAATCATTTTATATTTTGTAATTATATTTAATTAATATCTATCTTATTATTAAGGATTATTAATTATTTTTTGATTATTATTATAATATTTATCAATAAAATTGTTTATATTGAATTTATATAATATATAAATAAATGATTAGTATAACTAAATATTGAATTCACATTGAAAAAAAATTAAAATTATTATATTTTCAAAGGTTTTGACCTTTGAAAATATCAAAAAATAATAAAAATAAATTTTTTGATATTTTATTTTTTAAATAAAAACTATAAACCATTAATGCTAGGGGTGCTCTTGGGACGGGACGAGATGGGGATTACAAATCTCCAGTCCTTTCCCACAGTTCGGATATTTTTTTTAAGATCCAAACCCGTTTCATAGGTTGAAAATATCGAGATGGCACGGAACGTAGATCGGGGATTTTGGGTAGGTGTAAACGGTTCCAGGATGGAACGGAGTTCGCACATTTTTTTCAATTTATTTTCTTTATACCGGCCAAGTTAGTTCATGTCGAAGCCTTTTGTTGTACCATTTATCATTCCTTAGTTATGTATCTTTCAAACTCAAATTGGGCCTATTTTTTTTTGTCGAATAGGTTGAATACCACAAACGAGTTCCATTACCTTGTCAAAAGCTTTGATGTGCAGAAAATGATAGAAATGTTAAAAAGAACAGGACGGAGTGTGAGCTTAATTTGGTTCTTTGTTTTGTCACAAGTTGGCTTTGTTCAGCCGAGTGAAAGTTAACCATAATAGCAATACTTTATTTTTTAAACAATACTTAAATATTAAGGAATAGCTAAGATGACCACAAACATTGGTAGCAGCAATTACTACTTAAGTAATTGCTAAAATTAGGCAGCTTAATATAACAAAAAATACAACTAATAACAACCATGATAATAATCATTTCAAAGGTCCTTCCAGGAACAGCAACTGAAAATCCAAACCCATTAATTATATCTTCTACAACTCCTCCCTTTTCTTCATCCACTGTAAGAAGGATACCCAAGATGAAAACATGTTAATCATGTAGAAATAAATTCTAAGAATGAAGACTAATAAAAAACAAAATAGTACCTTATAAAAATTTAATACACCCATTCCAAATTTAGTTGGCCAACTATAATTGCAAAATATTTGGATCTTGTGACCCCTCTGAAAATGTAATTGAACCATATTTTATTAAATTGAATGAATAAAATAAGTAAAAGTGAAATTAAAATTTACAAGATTTGTATACTAACCTGATTCATTATCATCAAGGTCTTGAAATAATTCTTCAATTTCAATAGGTTTGTTTGAGCTTCTCAACAAATCTTGTAGACATATGAGAACTTCAGCTGTAATAGCTATTAAATAACTCCTAAATTTATCTAAAGTTCTCTCCCTAGTGCTAAATGTATATTCGTAGGCCACAGTAGATGCTTGGATAACAAATACATCCCTTGCTACATTTTCCAAAGAAGGATACCCAACCTCATTTACCTTCCACTAGTTTAGAAGATCAAAATCAATTCTATTTTTTTCAAGTTTGTCTTCCAAGTACCTATCCAACTCTTACAAAGCTACAACTTCTTGTTCTTTCTCCAATTCAACAAAAAAAATCATCAACAAAGTATCACTACCATCAAAAAATCATCATTTTTCATCAACACAGTAGAAGAGAAATCATCTTCTTTTGATTTATCTTCATTTAAATCTTTATAATCATCCATCATCTCATTTAAAGCATTTATAACATTTTTCACTAAATTTTTAGATAATTCCTCTCCATAATGCTAAGTGTGCTTAACCTTGAGATATTTGAGCTTATATCTAGGATCCAACACTACTGCTACAAAAAGCATAATATTTGTTGACCGAAGAGAACCCCAATATTTGTTGAATTTATGCATCATTTTCATACCCATTTCAGACACCATTGTTCTCAACTATTTTCACAAAGATCAATTTTTTTCAAAATTCGAATAATCTACGGAATATAAACACTAGAGCTAGAATATTATGAGCCAGAAAATTTACAAGTTACCTCATAAAAGTTTTCAAGAAACGAGCCAAAATTTTGGCATTTGTTCAGTCTCTCTCAGTTGGAACGTTTGAACCAAACTCCTTCAAAAACCTTTTTGACTTTGTCCTCCAACTTATCTAATTCTTTTTGATATTTTATATCAGTTTGTAGCATCAAATAAGTTGAATTCCATCTTGTAGGACAATCTAATTGCAATGAAGATCCATATGTCAAGTTTGCTTCTTCAACACATAACTTAAACATATCTAATCTTTTAGGACTGCTCCTCACATATTTCACCACACCTCTAATTTTTTGAATAGCACCCTCAACTACTGCAATGCCATCTATGACAATTAAATTTAAGATATAAGCACAACATCTCATATGAAAATACTCACCTCTCAAAGGTACAACACTTTTCTTAAAGGTTCAACTGCAACATCATTATTCGATGCATTTCAACAATAATGCACATCAACTTTCTCAAACCCCATTTATTCATGCAAAACTCAATAGCATTTCTAATATTAACTCCAGAATGACTTTAATTACACAAAAGTTCAAAAGTCCTTTTATGCATATTCCATTGAGAATCATGGAATGAACAGTCAAACATATTAAGACAAATTTTGAATGCTAGTCCAAGTGTCGGTAGTCAATGAAACTCTACAACAATGAAATGATATGCTATCAAATAATTTCTTCTTTTCCTTCACAAATAAAGAAAAACAATTCCTCAATATAGAGTGCCTAGATGGTATTTTAAATTGAGGCACACTAACTTCACAAAACTCTTTAAACTCACCCCTCTCAACAAAACAAAAAGGAAATTCATCTTTTATGATAATTTTCACCATAGTCTCCCTAACTAGTTGTTGATCAAATTGCCTACAAGTTAATTTGTTATCCTCTGAACTAGTACCTTAAGTGAAATTCAACAAAGATTCTGACTTGTCTTTACCTTTGTGAGCTTCTATTAATTCTTTTTTGTGTGGAAATTTTCTACAAGTCTCTCTCAAGTATTTCCATAAACCCAAAGTACCTTGATCACTTTTTGACAAATATTCTTTCCGACACTATATACAAGCTGCCCAACCAGTTTCATTTCCCTCTGAATCAACTAATATCTCATAAGTTTCCCAAATAACAGACTTAAACTTTTTATGAGCTTGAGGTTTAGTTGTACCTTGACTTTCTTTTACAATTGGAATTGAAGAACCTTCCCTAACAATAGGAGGGTTCATGAAAGGATGATGATTGGATTTATCAGTACTTTGATCATTTGAGATGTAATCATCTTCAATTTATTGTATTTTTCGTTTACCACTGGATTGTGCCATCTACATTGCCATTAATTAATATGATATGTTAAGCATAAATACATATAGATATTTCAAACATGCAAGCTCTACAAAACTTACTATAACACATTCGGCCCACTCATTCGGCCCAACCACAACACCACAAACCAATACTCAACAAAACTGACTGAGACACATAATAATAATAATAATAATTAATCACTCAATTCTCATCAGAAAAACAAACCAATAGGCTGGTGGCATCTGGGACACGGTGGAGGCAACCAAAAGTGCGACGGATAAGGGCTCAAACCTAACTGAACACGGCTGGAATGGCGTGAGGTGGCCTGGAGCTCGCCGGAACAGCAATAGGTGCTTCGGAATTGGATGGGCAGTAGCGGAATTGGTGGCATCTTATTGTTATATATATATTCCTGGTTCTAGTATTGGATTTTTAGGACGGTACGGTTCTCGAGATGAATATTTCGTAAGATCCAGAACCATCCCAAAAGAAAAAATACGTGACAAAACGGGATGGGAAAAGTCAAAGTCAACTGATTTTTCTCAGTCCCGATTCATTCCGGACTAGACATCCAGTTAGGTCGCGAATCTTCGACTCCCATGAGCTGCCCTATTAAATGCATATAAAGTTAAATCAGTAAACTCCTAAATCCTGTAATGCCTAAATACATAAACCATTAAACCACTAAATTTTACTAAATAATTAATAAATCTATTTTTATTGATATTTATTATATTTTTAAATATTCATTTTAATTATTTATTAGTAGATTTATTTAGAAATATTTATTACAAAATAAATTATGAGTGGGACAAATATAATTTAAATAATATATTATTTATCTAATAAAAATATACGCTTATAAAACAAGTATAAATTTAAAATTAAAAATTATTATTAAGTAATATAAATTACTTTTAATTTTGAATCAATTTGGGTTTTGTAAATATTTTTTAATTAATATCTACCTTAATATTATAGTTTATAAATTTAATTTTTAATCATTATTATAATATCTATCAATAAAATTATTTATATTAAATTTATATGATATATAATTATTTATATTATTATAACAAAATATTGTATAAAGATTTCAAAAAATTGTAAATATTTTATATTTTCAAAAGTTATAACCTATGAAAATGATAAAAAATTATAGAAATTTTTTTTGTTATTTTATTTTTTTAAATAAAACCTTTAAACCACTAAAAGCCTAAAAACATAAATCGCTAAACTCTAATGACAAAACCTACTAAATACTTAAATCATTAACTGGTATACATTAATAATAAATCATAAATCTCATTTTAATTTTTATTCAGTATAATTTTAAATTTTTATTTTAATTATTTATCTATTTATTTTATAGAAATATTAATTACAAAATAAATTATTAGTGATACAGATCTAATTTAAATTAAACCGGTATCCCTAAATAATAAATAATAAATCTAATTTTTTTTTATTATAATTTTAAATATTCATTTTAATTATTTATTTTTTTTTATTTATATATAAATATTAATTACAAAATAAATTGAGATAGACAAAAAAAATTATATAAATTATTTTTCGTCAAAAAATTATAGATAAATTTTTTAAAAGAAAAAAAATTTTCAAAACAAGAAATTATTATATAGTAATATATTTTGCGTTGCTTCTTAATCATTTTAGGTTTTGTAATTATATTTTAATTGATATCTATCTTATTATTAATAGATTATTAATTTATTTTTTGATCATTATTAGAATATTTATAAATAAAATTTTTTATATTGAATTTACATGTTATATAATTATAAAGATTATTATAACTAAATAATATATTTACATTTTAAAATAATTTAAAAATTATTATATTTTTAAAGGTTATCATCTTTGAAAATTAGATAAAATCACAAAAATAAATTTTTTGTTATTTTATTATTTATATAAAACCTATAACCTACTAAATGCCTAAACGCTTAAATCATTAAACTTCTAAACCCCAAAACCACAAAACCCTTAAATACTTAAACATTTAAACCATCTTTAAAGGTTTAAGTATTTATAAATAATATATAAATATCTATCTATAAATAATAGTTTATTAATTTATTTTTTGATCATTATTATATTTATATTTAGTTTATTATTATCTATCAATAAAATTGTTTTTTTTAATTTACATGATATATAATTATTAAGTTTATTATAACTAAATCTTGTATTCACATTTTAAAAAAATTTAAAAATTATTATATTTATAAAGGTTATAACCTACTCCTAAATACTTAAACCATTAAACCGGTATACCCTAAATAATTAATCATAAATCTCATTTTTATTTGTATTCATTATAATTTTAATATTCATTTTAATTATTTATTTGTTTATTTTTATAGAAATATTAATTGCAAAATAAAATTATGAATGAGAAAAACATAATTTAAATAATTTATCTTCATCAAAAAAATTTATAAGCTTATAAGAAGAATCAAAAATTTTAAAATAAAAAATTATTATTTAGTAATATTTTTTACTTTTATTTTGAATCATTTTAGGTTTTGCAAATATATTTTAATTAATATCTATCTTATTAATAATAGTTTATTAATCTATTTTATGATCAGTATTATAATATCGATCAATAAAATTATTTATATTGAATTTACATGATATTTAATTTTTATGATTATTATAATTAAATATTGTATTAACATTTGAAAAAATATTAAAAATTATAATATTTTCAATGGTTATAACCTTGAAAATGAGAAAAAATCATAAAAATAATTTTTTTTGTTATTTAATTATTTAAATAAAACCTATAAACCACAAAATAACTAAATACTTAAATTACTAAATTCCTAAACCCTGATACTGCTGCACCACACATACATAGCGATGGACCACACTACACACGTGCACATATTCTTGTCAATTTTGTTGTAGCATTTAGAGGGGCCAGAAAGTCTTGGAAGCAGCCAAAGTATGGGCCACCAGCATGTAGAGGGCCCCGCTAGCAAGCCGTGATGATAATATTCAGACAACTGACGAGATCAAGCAAAGTGGTCAGGAGTAAACCCAGGAGTAGCTAGGAGTGGGTCCCACTAGCTATATCAGGCAGCAAAGAGGGCCACCCAACCGTCGCCCAACATGAGTAGCGGGTAATACATGATTAATTGGAGAGCCGACAAAATTCTAAGCATCACCAAGCAGGGCCAATAAACAATGGAGTCCAGACAAGCCACATGGGAGGAAAAGATTCAAACTTTTAGTTTATTTTGTAGTCTTATTTGTATTTTGGACTTTGTATGCACAATGTACTTGTAGAGATGGATCATGACATACTCACACACATAATCTTGTCTGTTCTCTATGTAACATGCAATGAGGGAAACTGGACCCACAAGTATCTCTAAGTGATGCCTAGTAATGCATTTTGTAAATACACATTAGGCGATGCTACACTCTAGGGAGTAGAAGACCCATCTTTATAGGATTTTGTAATTTTACTTGTATTCTAGCTTGGTTGTACGCGTAGATAATTAAACTATGAGATGGATCTCATCACAGATGCACACCGATGATTGCAAATTTTATTATATTTTGTTGGTGCAACATACAGCCACTTCTTTGAGCTCGAGGAGGAAGCATTCTAACCCAAGAGATACTCTTTTGAAAATCATTGGAGCAAAAGAATGTAAAATTCAGAGGTGAGAATGAATTGAGAACGTGCTGTAGATATGGACTTGTGAAATTATGGGTATTCAGTTTTACATGTATTCTATTGCATAGCAATGACATAGGCAAATGCTTGATGCTGCATGTCGGACACATGCACAATCTTATATTTGCATAGTTTTAATATGGTGCATCATTCTGGTTCCTCCAAAAGGCTTGGACTAATCCGAATAGAAAATATGCAATGCGCTTAATGACTCAATGCCAACTCTGAAATCCGGGATTGCCAGGTGATTTTAGTTGTATTCGTATGCTTGGAATTATTAGGCATTATGTTTTTTTATGTATTTTATGCATAGAATCATTAAGGTGCATAGGATTTGTGGGCTTGCCTAAATTAGTCAGCTTTTTATTCTCTTGTAAGTTGTGTGCCTAAATGATAAATAAAGTGTGTATTTTCCAAAAAAAAACAAAAAAAAAACCATAAACCCTAAACTTTAAATACAAAACCTTAAACCATAAACTATAACCCTAACCCATATACCCTAGATCCTAAATCTCATGTTTTGCACTTTTATAATCAAATGACTAAGTGTTAAATTTAAATTAAAATTCACAACTTTTAGGAATGTCATAGTTTTATTTTTTTGTATATGTAACACAAAGTCATGACTCAAGAGGGGAGTTATGGATTCAGTCTCTTTCTTGCTTTAGATTCTTGTAGCATTAGCAATGGTCATGATTGTATATTTTGTCTCTAGAACACAAAACCATTTTGATGAAAATATGCCATAACTTGTGTCTCTCTGTTGAACATATTGTTATGGCACTAAGAATGATCATGAATACATATTTAATCACTATAATACTAGGTCACAATATTGGACATGACCATAGCTTGTGTATTTTATATTTATATTGCAAAGTCATTGCACTATGAATGAATGTAACTTTTGACATTCCTCAAGAGCAAAAGTCATGACCCTAGAAATAGTTAAAGCTTGAGTACTACTCTTTATAACTTTCTATAGCTAAAAATCTTGGGATTGGAAATATCAGTTTGGCTTTTTCCTTTGATTTGTGACCTTAACTATCAATAGGCAATAGTAATATTTTGAGCAATGATTAAAACCTTTAATACATTTGAATTCTGATCCATTTACACCTTTTTTGGGTATTGTGAGCTTGTATACATAACTCATTTAATATAAAAAGAAAGAAATGATTCTTTTCATATCCATGAGGATATAAAAAAGGGCTTAGACATGCCAATAAAATAAATTTTTTGATTCTTTATTGAAAGAGAGCCCATACTTCTTGCCCTGCTCAAACCACCGTAGGGCTAGTTTATTCTAATAGGCTACAAGGTGGTTATTTTTTTAGAGGTGAACTATGTTTTAAAAAAATTGCTTTAAGTGTGTGCATGAGAGATATTTTAAAAAAAATTACAATAACAATATAAATAGCATCCTCAACAACTAGATATTTAAACACATAGGTGTACAACTTTGGTTTAGTCTTTTAGCGTACATGAGTCAAATTACCTTTGATAGCCCAGTGATTCAACATCTAATATGATGAGACATAATAGACAAAAAGTAAAATCTTCTATTATTTTTGTTAGAGCTTTAGCAATCATTCTAAAGTTGAGAGAGGAACAAAATAAATTATTTTAATTATTCAGTATAATTTTAATATTTATTTTAATTATTTATCAGTTTATTTGTATTGAAATATTAATTATAAAATAAATTATTAGTGAGACAGATCTAATTTAAATTAAACTGGTATATCCTAAATAATAAAGAATAAATCACATTTTTTTTTCATTTTAATTTTAAATATTCAAATTTAATTAATTATTTGTTTATTTTTATATAAATATTAATTACAAAATAAATTATGAGTTACACAAATATAATTTATATAAATTATTTTTCATCAAAATAATATAGATAAAATTTTTAAAACAAAAAAAAATTCAAAACAAAATATTACTATATAGTAATATATTTTGCTTTGCATCTGAATCATTTTAGGTTTTCTAATTATATTATAATTGATATATATATATATTATTAATAATAGATTATTAATTTATTTTTTAATAATTATTAGAATATTTATCAATAAAATAGTTTATATTGAATATATATGATATATAAATATAATGATTATTATAACTAAATATTGAATTCACTATTGAAAAAAATATAAAAATTATTATATCTTCTAAGGTTAACCTTTGAAAATATCAAAAAATAACAAAAATAAATTTTTCGTTTATTTATTTTTTAAATAAAACTTATAAACTACTAAATGCATACACAGTTAAATAAGTAAACTCCTAGACCCCATAATGCCTAAATACAGTAACCATTAAACCGATATATAATACATAATAAATAATAAATCTAATTTTTATTTCTATTTATTATTATAATTATATATTCATTTTAATTATTTATTAGTTTATTTTTATTGAAATATTTATTACAAAATAAATTATGAGTGCGACAAATATAATTTAAATAATTTATTTTTAATGAAATAATATATATACGCATATAAAAGAAGTAAAAATTTAAAAATTTAAAATTATTATCCAGTAATATATTTTACTTTAATTTTGAATCAATTTGGGTTTTGTAAATATTTTTTAATTAATTTTTATCTATTTATTAATAGATTATTAATTTAATTTTTGATCATTATTATAATATCTATCAATAAAATTGTTTATATTGAATTTATATGATATATAATTATTAATAATATTATAAATAAAATATTATATTTACATTTAAAAAAATTTTAAATATTATTATATTTTCAAAGGTTATAACCTATTAAAATGAGAAAAAATTATAATTTTTTTTTATTATTTTATTGTTTAAATAAAACCTATAAACCACTAAATGACAAAAAACATAAATCACTAAATTTTCAAATGACAAAACATCTAAATACTTAAACCATTAAACTGTTATACATTAATAATAAATCATAAATCTCATTTTAATTTTTTTCAGTAAAATTAAAATTTTTATTTTAATTATTTATCAGTTTATTTTTATAGAAATATTAATTACAAAATAAATTATTAGTGAGACAGATATAATTAAAATTAAATCGGTATACCCTAAATAATAAACAATAAATTTCATTTTTTTTCATTATAATTTTAAATATTCATTTTAATTATTTATTTGTTTATTTTTATATAAATATTAATTTAAAAATAAATTACGAATTAGACAAATATAATTTATGTAAATTATTTTCAATCAAAAAATATAGATAAACTTTTTAAAATAAAAAAAATTACAAAACAAAAAATTATTATATAGTAATATATTTTGGTTTTCTTATGAATCATTTTATGTTTTGTAATTATATTATAATTGATATCTCTCTTATTAATATTAGATTATTAATTTATTTTTTGATCATTATTAGAATATTAATCACTAAAATTGTTTATATTGAATTTATATGATATATAAATATAATGATTATTATAAATAAATATTTAATTTGCTTTTTAAAAAAATTCAAAAATTATTATATTTTCAAAGGTTATAACCTTTGAAAATATCAAAAATAGTAAAAATAAATTTTTGTTATTTTATTTTTTAAATAGAACCTATAAACAACTAAATGCATACACAATTAAATCAGTATACTTCTAAACCCCGTAATACCTAAATACATAAACCATTAAACCACTATATAATACATAATAATAAATAAATCTAATTTTTATTTCTATTTATTATAATTTTATATATTCATTTAATTATTTATCAGTTCATTTTTATAGAAATATTTATGACAAAATAAATTATGAGTGCGATAAATATAATTTAAATAATTTATTTTTAATCAAAAAATATATATACGCTTATAAAAGAAAGAAAAATTTAAAAAATTAAAAATTATTATCCAGTAATATTTTATACTTTAATTTTGAATCAATTTGGGTTTTGTAAATATTTTTTAATTAATATCTATCTTATATTTAATAGTTTATTAATTTAATTTTTGATCATTATTATAATATCTATCAATAAAATTTATTATATTGAATTTATATCATATATAATTATTAATATTTTTATAAGTAAATATTATATTCACATTTCAAAAAATTTTGAATATTATTATATTTTCTTAATTACAAAATTAAAAAAATTACCTAAAAACCTATGAAAATTTAAGTTATTACCTAAATTACATAATATTATATAATTATTAATTTTGAATATTTAATATTATATAATTATTAATTTTTATAATTTAAGTTATTACCTATGAAAATTAAAAAAAATTACAAATTTTTTTTTTGTTATTTTATTGATTAAATAAGACCAATAAACCACTAAATGCCTAAAAACCTAAATAGCTAAACTCCTAAAAGACAAAACCTCTAAATACTCAAAACATTAAACTAGTATATATTAATAATAAATCATAAATATCATTTTAATTGTTATTCAATATAATTTTAAATTTTGATTTTAATTAATTTTCAATTTATTTTTATAGAAATATTAATTACAAAATAAATTATTAGTAAGACGGATCTAATTTAAATTAGACTGGTATATCCTAAAAAATAAATATTAAATCACATTATTTTTAATAATAATTTTAAATATTCATTTTAATTATTTATTTGTTTATTTTTATATAAATATTAATTACAAAATAATTTTTGAGTTGCACAAATATAATTTAAGTAAATTATTTTTCATCAAAAAATTATAGATAAACTTTTTAAAAGAAAAAAAAATTTCAAAACAAAAAATTATTATATAGTAATATATTTTGCTTTTCTTCTGAATCATTTTAGGTTTTGTAAATATATTTTAATTGATATCTATCTTATTAATAATGGATTATTAAGTTATATTTTTATAATTATTTGAATATTTATCAATAAAAATGTTTATATTGACTTTATATGATATAGAAATATATTGATTATTATTACTAAATATTTTATTCACTTTACAAAAAAATTTTAAAATTATTATATTTTCAATGGTTATAACCTTTGAAAATGTGAAAAAATAAAAAAAAAATATTTTTTCTTTGTTATTCTGTTGTTTAAATAAAATGTATACACTACTAAATGCCTAAGCATTTAAATCACTAAACTACAAAATTTCGATACCTCTATATAGATAATCATTTAAATCGGTATACCGTAAATAATAATTAATAAATTTCTTTATTTTGTTTTCATTATAATTTAAAAAATTTATTTTGATTGTTTAGTTTTTTATTTTTATATTTGTATTAATTATAAAATAAATTATGAGTTAAAAATATAATTTATAAAAATTATTTTTAATCAAATAATTGATAAGCTTATAAAAAGAATAAAAATTTAAAAACAAATAATTATTATTTAGTATTATATTTTGGTTTGATTTTGAATCATTTTAGGTTTTGATATTATATTTTAAGTAATATCAATCTTATTCATAATAGATTTTTAATTTATTTTTTGATAATTATTAGATTATCTATTAAAAAAATTGTTTATATTGAATTTATATGATATATAATTAATATAATTATTATAAATAAATATTGTATTCACTTTTGAAAAAATTTAAAAATTATTATATTTTCAAAGGTTATAATCTTAAAAAATGTGAAAAAATAATAAAAAGAAATTTTTAGTTATTTTAATTTTTAAATAAACCCTATAGACCATTAAATGCTTACTTACTTAAATAAGTAAGCTCATAAACCCCGAAACCCCTAAATACATAAAGATTTTAACATCTATATACTACTTAATAAATAATAAATCTCATTTTTATTTCTATTTATTATAATTTTAAATATTCATTTTAATTATTTATAGTTTAATTTTTTTAAAAAATTAATTAAAAAATAAATATTGACAAAGACAAATATTATTTAAATAATTTATTTTTATTCAATAAAAATATAAGCTTATAAAACAAAGAAAAAATTTAAAAATTAAATATTATTATTTAGTAATATATTTTGATTTTATTTTGATTCATTTTGTGTTATGTAATTATATTTTAATTAATATTTATATTATTAATAATAGTTTATTAATTTAATTTTTGATCATTATTATAATATTTATCATTAAAATTGTTTATATTGAATTTATATGATATATAATTAGTAAGATTAACATAATTATACATAGTATTCACATTTCAAAAAATTTTAAAATTTCTTTCATTTTTAAAGGTTATAATCTTTAAAAATTAGAAAAAAACCTATAAAACATTTTTTTATTTTTATAATATAAATAAAACCTATAAACCACTAATTACCTAAAAACATAAATTGATAAACTCCTAAATGACAAAACTTCTAAATAATCAAACCATTAAACCGGTATACTACTTGAAATAAATAATAAATCTCATTTTAATTTATATTCATTATAATTTTAAATATTCATTTTAATTATTTATTAGTTTATTTTTTATAGAAATATTAATTACAAAATAAATAATGAGAGAGACATATATAATTTAAATAAATTATTTTTTATGAAAAAAAATATAAGCTTATAAAAATAAACAAAATTTCAAAAATATAAAATTTTATTTAGTAATATAATTTACTTTTATTTTGAATTATTTTGAGTTTTGTAAATATATTTTAATTAATATTTGTCTTATTAATAAAAGTTTACTAATTTATTTTTCGATGATCAAAATAATATATATTAATAAAATTTTTTATATTGAATTTACATAAAATATAATTATTAAGATTAATATAACTAAGTATTGTATTCATATTTTAGAACTATTAAAAAATTATTATATTTTCAAAGGTTATAACCTTTGAAAATCACGAAACTTCATAAAAATAATTTTTTTGTTATTTCATTGATTAAATAAAACCTATAAATTAATAAATAAAACCTTAATGTGTAAGCATATAAATCAATAAACTCATTAACCCCAAAACCACAATAAACTTAAACCATTAAATAGGTATACCCTAAATAATAAATCATAAATCTCATTTTATTAGTATTCATTATAATTTTATATATACATTTTAATTATTTATTAGTTAAATTTTATAAAATATAAATTAAAAAATAAATTAAGAGTTTGACAAATATAATTTAAATAATTTATTTTTCATCAAAAAATATATAAGCTTATAAGTGGATACAAAAATTAAAAAATTAAAATAAATAATTATTAAAATATTTCACTTTGATTTTGAATCATTTTATGTTTTGTAAATATATTTTAAACAATATTTATATTATTAATAATTGTTTATTAATCTTTTGTATGATCATTATTATAATATATATCAATATAATTGTTTATATTGAATTTACATGATATATAATTATTAAGATTATCATAACTAAATATAGTATTCACTTTTAAAAAAAATTGAAAAATTGTTATAGTTTCAAAGGTTATATCCTTCAAAAATGAGAAAAAATAACAAAAAAAATTTTTTATTTTTTATTTTTTAAATAAAACATATAAACTACTAAATGCCTAAACACTTAAATCACTAAATTCTTAAATCCCAAAACTCCTAAATATATAATCTTATAAACCTATATATTTTATGTTATTAATAATAGTTTTATTTAATATCTATCTTATTAATATATTTTACTTTGATTTTGAATCATTTTTGGTTTTGCAAATAAATTTTATTTAATATCTATCTTATTAATAATAGTTTATTAATTTATTTTATTATCGTCATCATAATATCTATATAAAAAATTATTTATATTGAATTTACATAATATATAATTATTTAGCTTATTATAACAAAATAATATTTTCATATTTTAAAAAAAATTAAAAATTATTAAGTTTTCAAAGGTTATATCTTTTGAAAATAAGAAAAAATAAAAAAATAAATTTTTTGTAATTAGATTTTTTAAATAAAATTTATAAACCACAAAATACATAAATTCTTAATGACTAAACTCCTAAATCCCGAAGGACATAAATACATAAGCCTCTAAATTAGTATACTCTAAATAATAAATAATAAATCTCATTTATATTAGTATTCATTATAATTTTAAATATTCATTTTGATTATTTATCAGTTTATTTTTATTGAAATATTAATTACAAAATAAATTATTAGTAAGACGGATATTATTTAAATAATTTATTTTTCATCAAAAAAATATAAGATTATAAAAAGAGGCAAAATTTTTAAAATAAAATATTATTATTTAGTAATGTATTTTAATTTAATTTTGAATAATTTTAGATTTTGCAATTATATTTTAATTTATATCATTCTAATTAATAATAGTTTATTAATTTATTTATTGATCATTATTATAATATCTATTAATAAAATTATTCATATTGATTTTAGATTATATATAATTATCAAGATTATTATAACTAAATATTATATTCACATTTTAAAAAAAATTAAAAATTATTATATTTTCAAAGGTTATAACCTTCGAAAATTAGATAAAATCACTAAAGGCATAAACATTTAATTAACTAAACCCCAAAACACCTAAATACTTAAACCATTAAACATGTATAATATGAATAATAAATAATAAATCTCAATTTTATTTGTATTCATTATAATTTCAAATATTTATTTTAATTATTTATTAGTTTATTTTTATAGAATTAAAATTTACAAAATAAATTATGAGGAAGACATATATAATTTAAATAATTTATTTTTAATAATAAAAATATAAACTTATAAAAAAGCAAAATATTTAAAAAATTGTTATTTAGTAATATATACTTTGATTTTGAATAAATTTAAATTTTGCAAATATATTTTAAATAATATCTATCTTATTATTAATAGTTTATTATTTTATTTATTTATCATTATTATAATATCTAGCAATGTGATTATTTATATTAAATATAAATGACTTATATTTATTAAGATTATTATAATTAAATATTATATATACATTTGAAAAAAATTTAGAAATTTTTATATTTTCAAATGTTATAACCTTCAAAAATTAGAAAAAAAATAAAACTAAATTTTTTGTTATATCATTGTTTAAATAAAACTTATATACCACTAAATGCCTAAACACTTAAATCTATAAACTCCTAAACACAAAAGCCCCTAAATACTCAAAACTTTAAACTCGTAAACCTTAAATATAATTTAAATAATTAATTTTTCATCAAAAAAAAAATTAAAGTTATATAAAAAGAAGCAAAAACTAAAAAACAAAAATTATTATTAGGTAATAAATTTTAATTTGATACTGAATAATTTTAAGTTTTGCAATTATATTTTAATTTATATCTATCATATTAATAATAGCATATTAATTTATTTTTTGATAATTGATATTATATCTATCAATAAAATTGTTTATATTAAGTTTATAATATATATAATTATAATGATTCTTATTACTAAATATTGTATTCACATTTTAAAAAAGATTAAAAATTATTATATTTTTCAAAGGTTATAACCTTTGAAAATGTTAGAAAATATCAAAAATAAATTTTTTATTATTTCATTATTTAAATTAATCCTATAAAGTACTAAATGCCTAAACACTTAAGTTAATAACTCCGAAATCTTGAAAACCATGAATAGATAATCCTTTTAAACTGGTATACCCTAAATAATAAATAATAAATCTCAATATTATTTTTTTCTTTATAATTTAAAATATTCATTTTAATTATTTATTCGTATATTTTTATTAAATATTAATAACAATATAAATTATGAGTCAGACAAATATAATTTATATACATTATGTTTCATCAAAAAATATAGATAAACTTATAAAAAGAAAAAAAAAATTCAAATCAAAAATGTATTATATAGTAAAATATTTTGCTTTCCTTCTGAATCATTTTAGGTTTTGTAATTATATTTTAATTGATATCTATCCTATTAATAATAGATTATTAATTTATTTTTTGATCATTAATAGAATATTTATCAATAAAATTATTTATATTGAATTTATATGAAATATAAATATAATGATTATTATAACTAAATATTGAATTTACCTTTGAAAAAAATTTAAAAATTATTATATTTTCAAAGGTTATAACATTTGAAAATATCAAAAATTAAAAAAATAAATTTTTTGTTTATTTAATTTTTAAATAAAACCTATAACCACTAAATGCACACACAGTTAAATCAGTAAACTCCTAAACCTCGTAATCCCTAAATACATAAATCATTAAACCACTATATGCTACTTAATAATTAATAAATCTAATTTTTATTTCTATTTATTATATTTTTAAATATTCATTTTAATTATTTATTAATTTATTTTTATTGAAATATTTATTACAAAGTAAAGTATGAGTGCGAGAAATATAATTTAAATAATTTATTTTTAATCAATAAAAGTATTTACGCTTATAAAATAAGCAAACATTTAAATAATAAAAATTATTATTAAGTAATATATTTTACTTTAATTCTGAATCAATATGGGTTTTGTAAATAATTTTATATTTATATCTATCTTATTATTAATAGTTTATTAATTTAATTTTTGATCATTTTTATAATATTGATCAATAAAATTGTTTATATTGAATGTATATGATATATAATTATTAATATTATTATAACTAAATATTATATTCACATTTCAAAAAATGTTAAATATTATTATATTTTTAAAGGTTATGACCTATGAAAATGAGATAAAATTACAAACTTTTCCATTGTTATTTTATTGTTTAAATAAAACCTATAAACCACTAAAAACCTAAAAACATAAATCGCTAAACTACTAAATAACAAATCCAATAATTACTTAAACAATTAAACTGGTATACATTAATAATTAATCATAAATTTCATTTTAATAACTTTTTGTTTTTAAAATTTTGCCTCTTTTTATAAGCATATATATTTTTTTGATAAAAAATAAATTATTTAAATTAGATCTGTCTCACTAATAATTTATTTTGTAATTAATATTTCTATAAAAATAAATTGATAAATAATTAAAATAAAAATTTAAAATTACACTTAATAAAAATTAAAATGAGATTTATGATTTATTATTAATGTATACCAATTTAATAGTTTAAGTATTTAGAAGTTTTTTCTTTAGGAGTTTAGTGATTTATGTTTTTAGGCATTTAGTGGTTTATATGTTTTATTTAAACAATAAAATAAAAAAAAAATTTGTAATTTTTTGTCATTTTCATAAGTTATAACATTTGAAAATATAATTATATTTGAAATTTTTTGAAACATGAATACAATATTAAGTTATAATAATTTTTATAATTATATATCATATAAATTCAATATAAACAATTTTATTGATAGATATTGTAATAATGATCAAAAATTAAATTAATAAACTATTAATAATAAGATTGATATTAATTAAAAAATATTTACAAAACCCAAATTGATTAAAAATTAGATAAAAAAATATTACAGGATAATAATAATTTTTAATTTTTAAAATTTTACTTCTTTTATAAGCGTATATATTTTTTTTGATTAAAAATAGATTATTTAAATTATATTTGTCGCACTCATACATTATTTTGTAATAAATATTTTTTTTAAAAGGAGTTTATTAATATTAGCCCTCTCTTTTGGCGGAGGAATACCATTTTTACAAACTAAAATCTACCCTTTCCCCACTTACAACCTTAATCTTAAACATCAAATTTAAAATTAACATTAAAATTTAAAAAGTTAATCATCTATCCTAAATAATAATTTGCAATTCATGCACTTGTTTGAGGTTAGCTTTAAATTTCTCGTGTATAGCTTTATCATTCCTTTATATATTCTTTAGCATCCGATTGAGCTCCTACTTCTACATGAGTATCCATAAGTTTCTGCCCTCATAGACTCCCGGTTTCTGCTTATTTTGTATAGACTTTGCTATTTACCTGCAAAAAAACCACATGTATACATACTCTCCATTTGACTATCTTACCTTAAGGCTGCTATTGCGTCCTGCCTTTGATGTTATCCTTTACTCTTTAATCCTGATGCACTTTATCCTGTCTCCATTTCTACTTACCTCGGTGTCGCTTTAAACTCAGAAGCTGACTTTTCCAGCTTTGGAGAGCTTCTAGACCTTTCTCCTATTCTAGACACTTAGAATTCTACCTAGACTATAAGCTACCGTAACTTAACACAGACTGTAACATTAAAACAGACTGTAAATATGCTACTGGACTCCAGACCTTTCTCCTATTCTAGACTGTAACATTAAAAAGCTACTGTAACATTAAAACAGACTGTAACATTAACACAGACCTTTCTCCTATTCTAGAGACATGACTTTTTACCACATTCGCACATAACCTCTTAACTTATACATTAAAACAGATAGTAAATAACAAAACATCACATGCTCTAACATTCCAAAATTCCAGCAGCTACTGGATTTTCTGGTTGTTTATACAATGAACTTCGCTGCTAAGAAAAAAGAAATTACAGTAAAATATGCTAACAGCCATTATCTTACCTTACCCTATTACCTTTGCCTCCATAATGTACATACCTGTTAACCTACAGAGACAGAAATTCCCCTGCACATAAGCTACCACAATACCATAACAGTTTACAGCTTATATTCTTATAATTCTCATATTCTATTTTTTCTGTTAATACTACCCTTCCTGAGTCTTAAATAAGGGAAGGCCTTCCTGTCTAATTTCACTATTCCTTTTAGTTTTTCTGGCATCGAAACCTCATCAAATTCATGTTCTCCTCTTATCGAACCTAATCTTGCAAGGCTATCCGCCAAAGTATTGGCTTCTTTATATATATGTAAGATTGATGCATTAAGCACTTTAATGAGGTTCAAAATAATTTCTATTTCTTCCTCAAACCTCCAAAGAATTATTTTTCCACTTACTAAATCTACCAAAAGCATGGAGTCTACTTGAATTTGTATATTTTCTAAATCTAACCTTTTACATACATTTAATCCAATATTCAAAGCTTTTATCTCTGAGTGGAGAGCTGAGAATGCTTCTGTAGCCGATGTAAATGCTTTTATAACATACACATTTGAATCCCTTATTACCCCCCTCCACCTGCTATACCAGTGTCCCTATTGAATCTACCATCCGTGTTTAGTGATATTTTACCTTCCGAAGGCCTATTCCAACTTATACTTTTTACCCATCCCTGTTTCGTATTTGTAATAGTGAGGCCCCAGAACATTCCAGCTACCTTATTTAAACAAGAACCATCAACTTTTATAGGGTTTATACTTGATATATTCTTGATTTCTTTAATAATATCTTTTATAATTTCATTTAAATTCATTCTTATACCCTCAAATTTACTCTTATTATGAGCTTTCCATATGCACCATATTACTATATGAGGTAGATTCTGAGTGAGCCAATTTTTGATATAACTGCTAGAGTTTATATTCTCCCAATTCTTAATTCTATCAATTATTCTATCCTCTTTTTTACTTATTTGTATCAGGTCTCCTAATTCCCTCCAGACTGCTGCAACAATTCTTCCACTTGAGAGTAGATGATCCATTGATTCTTCTTCTACAAAGCAACATTCACATCTGGAGGCCATTTTAACACATTTTCTTTTCACATTAGTATCCACAGGCAGTGCATTTACCAGAAATTTCCATGCCAGCGAGCACATTTTCTGTGGAATACCTGCTTTCCAGGCCCATTTAAATAAAGATTGCACGGGTTTTTTCCTTCTTATCAATTCTTTTGCTGACTGTAAAGTAAAATTACCTTGTGGATTAAGGGTCCATTTCCATCCTGATTTTTTCAGTAAGGAATGGGCATCTACTATTTCCTTTTGTTTTTCCAATGCTTTCTAGTTATTTGATTTCTGCTTAACGCGATTGTGTTCTTGTTCTAGATATTTTGCTCGCATATATTTTGCCCAGAGGGAATCATTTTCTTTTATCCTCCACCAACCTTTGCAGTCCCAGGCAGCCGCCATGTCCTGTAAATTAATGATGCCTAACCCCGCTTCCGCTTTTTGATAACAGATATCTTTCCAATTTTTCCAATGAATTTTCTGCTTTCCATTTTTTTTACCCCATAAAAAATTTTCCATTTCCATTTCTAGTTTATTTGTGAATTTCTTAGGTGGGTGTATGACTGATATAATATGTACTAGTGTACTTTGAAGAACATGGGAGATTAATGTAATCCTCGCACCAAATCCTAATAGATCTACTTTCCAAACTACTATTTTCCTTCTCATTTTATCATGTAAAGGCGTTAGATAATTTTCTTTCAGCCTTCCTTCGTATATCGGACAACCTAAATATACAAAAACATCTTTTTTATGTTTAAAACCCGTTATGTTTTTAATTTTTTTACCACTTTTTCGGAAGATTTTTTTGCTAACATAAATTGACTTTTATCCTTATTAAGGGCTTGACCTAGCAATTGTGAAAATATTTTCAATCATTAATCTATTCTTAACAAATCCTGTTT
The DNA here is from genome assembly GCA_029783825.1 of Sapria himalayana. Lineage (NCBI taxonomy): Eukaryota > Viridiplantae > Streptophyta > Magnoliopsida > Malpighiales > Rafflesiaceae > Sapria > Sapria himalayana. The sequence continues at coordinate 128,685 of JAREIK010002453.1, read as the reverse complement.
CTTCCGGTGATATTATAAATGGTAAAATATTACTAAGTCTGTTTTGAATTATTTTAGCAAGGATCTTATAAATTGCATTACATAAACTTATAGGCCTAAAATCCTCACATTTTTGAGATGATTCTTTTTTGGGGATTAGCACTATGAAAGAGTTTTCCCATGCCTTAGGAATGTCCTCCCCTACAAAAAAACTGGCAATTGCAAGAACTAGGTCTTTTTTGATAATATGCCAGTTTAACTGAAAAAAATAATTATTCCAGCCATCTGGCCCTGCTGTACTATCCTTATCTTGATCAAACACTGCATTTTTAATCTCTTCTTCCTCCAGGATCTTCTCCATCATTTGATTTTGTTCTAGTGAGATGATTGTGTTGATCCCATCCATTAATGAGTTTCCTACCTGAGGAGCTTGTCTGCATAGATGTCTTTTAAAAAATTCTTCAAAAAGGATTCCTATCTGCTTGTCTTCTTCAACCCATATTCCCTCATTAGTTTTTAGGCCATTGATTTTATTTTTTTGAGCCTTTATTTTGCACATGTGAAAAAATTTAGTGTTTCTATCTCCATCTTTCAACCATTTAATTTTTGAACACTATTTCCAGTATATTTCCTCCATATGCAACTTAAGCCTCAAGTCCCCTTTAGCCTTATTTAGTTCCTGTCTCTTTACCTCTATGTTATTATTATCGTATTCTAATTCCAATTTTTCTACTTTTTCCTCTTCTTGCTTTATTATTTGATTTAAATTTCCGAAGATATTTTGTAATAAATATTTATATAAAATAAACTTATAAATAATTAAAATGAATATTTAAAATAATAATAAATTAAAATAAAAATTAGATTTCTTAATTATTAAGTAGTATATAGCATCTTTATTGATTATGTATTTAGGCATTACAGGCCGTAGAAGTTTACTGATTTTACTGTGTATGCATTTAGTGGTTTATAGGTTTTATTTAAAAATTAAAATAACAAAATATTTATTTTTATTATTTTTTGATATTTTCAAAGGTTATAACCTTTGAAAATATAATAATTTTTAAATTTTTTTAAAAGTGAATTCAATATTTAGTTATAATAATCATTATATTTATATATCATATAAATTCAATATAAACATTATTATTGATAAATATTCTAAAAATGATCAAAAAATAAATTAATAATCTATTATTAATATGATAGTTATCAATTAAAATATAATAAAAAAACCTAAAATGATTCAGAAGAAATCAAAATATATTATTATATAATAATTTATTGTTTTAAAATTTTTTTTTCTTTTAAAAAGTTTATCCATATTTTTTTGATGAAAATTAATTTATATAAATTATATTTGTCTAACTTATAATTTATTTTTTAAATAATATTTATATAAAAATAAACAGATAAATAATTAAAACGAATATTTAAAATTATAATGAAAAAAATAATATTGAGATTTATTCTTTATTATTTTGGGTATACCAGTCTAATTTAAATTAGATCTTTCACACTAATAATTTATTTTGTAATTAATATTTCTATAAAAATAAACTGATAAATAATTAAAATAAAAATTTAAAATTATACTGAATAAAATTAAAATGAGATTTATGAATTATTATTAATGTATACAAGTTTAATATTTTAAATATTAAAGGTTTTTTCTTTTATGACTTTAGCAATTTATGATTTTAGGCATTTAGTTGTTTATAGATTTTATTTAAATAATGAAATAACAAAAAAAATTATTTTTGATATTTTTTCACATTTTCAAAGGTTATAACCTTTGAAAATATAATTATTTAAAAATTTTTTAAAAATGAGAATACAATATTTAGTAATAATAATCATTATAATTATATATAATATAAACTAAATATAAACAATTTTATTGATAGATATGATATAAATTATCAAAAAATAAATTAATATGCTATTATTAATATGATAGATATAAATTAAAATATAATTGAAAAACCTAAAAATATTCAAAATCCAAGTAAATTTATTACAAAATAATAATTTTTTTTTAGTTTTTTCTTCTTTTTATAAGCTTATATATTTTTTATGAAAAATAAATTATTTAAATTATATTTGTATCACTCATTATTTATTTTGTAATTAATATTTTAATAAATTATTAAAATTATATTTAAGGTTTACGAGTTTTAAGGTTTATGTATTTAGGGGCTTTTGTGTTTGGGAGTTTAGAGGTTTAAGTGTTTAGGCATTTAGTGGTTTCTATGTTTTATTCACGATGATATAACAAAAATTTTATTTTTATTATTTTTTTAATTTTGTAACGTTATAACCATTGAAAATATATTAATTTTTAAAGTTTTTTCAAATGTAAATATAATATTTAGTTATAATAATCTTAATAATTATAAGTCATTTAAATTCAATATAAATAATTACATTGTAGATATTATAATAATGATAAAAAATATTTAATAAACTATTATCAATAAGATAGATATTATTTAAAATATATTTGAAAAATCTAAATTTATTATAAATAAATTATTTAAATTAATTTGTCTTACTCATAATTTATTTTGTAAATTATGATTATATAATAATAAATTAATAAATAATTAAAATAATTATTTAAAATTATAATGAATACAAATAAAATTGAGATTTATTATTTATTATTCAGGATATACCGCCTTAATGTTTTATGTATTTAGATGTTTTTGGGTTTGGGAGTTTAGTGATTTATGTGTTTAGACCTTTTGTGATTTATAGTTATTATCTAAAGAATTATAAAACAAAAAATTTAATTTTTTGAATTTTTTTAATTTTTGAAGGTTGTAACCTTTGATAATATAATAATTTGAAATTTTTTCAAATGTGAATATAATATTTAGTTATAATAATCTTAATAATTATATATAATGTAAACTAAATATAAATAATTTTATTAATAGATATTATAATAATGATCAATAAATAAATTAATAAACTAGTATTTATAAGAATGATATAAATTAAAATATAATTGTAGAATCTAAAATGATTCAAAATCAAAATAAGATATATTACTAAAAAATAATTCTTTATTTTAAAAATTTTGCCTCATTTTATAAGCAATTATATTTTTTTGATGAAAAATAAATTATTTAAATTATTAATGTCTCACTAATAAATTATTTTGTAATTAATATTTCTATAAAAATAAATTGATAAATAATTAAAATGAAATTTTAAAATTATAATGAATACAAATAAAAATGAAATTTATTATTTATTATTTAGGTTATATAGGTTTAATGGTTTAAGTATTTAGGAAGTTTTGGGGTTAAGGTGTCTATATATTTAAATGATTAGGCATTTAGTGGTTTATAAGTTTTATTTAAATAATAAAATAATAATTTTTTTTTGTTTTTTATCATTTTTGAAGTTTATAATCTTTGAAAATATAATAATTTTTAAATTTTTTTCCAATGTAAATATAATATTTAGTTATAATAATCTTAATATTTATAAGACATTTAAATTGAATATAAGTAATTTTATTGTCAGATATTATAAAAATGATCAAATAATAAATTAATAACTTTTATTAAAAAGATTGATAGCAATTAAAATATAATTGCAAAACCTATATATAATGATTCAAAATCAAAGTAAAATATATTACTAAAAAATACTTTTTTCTTTTTACATTTTTACTTCTTTTTATAAGCTTATTTTTTTTTATGATTAAAAATAAATTATTAAAATTATATTTGTCTAATTCATTATTTATTTTGTAATTAATATTTCTATAAAAAATAAACTAATAAATAATTAAAATGAATATTTAAATTTATAATGAATACAAATTAAAATGAGATTTATGATTTATTATATGTGGAATACCGGTTTAATGGTTTGATTATTTAGGAGTTTTGTCGTACAGGAGTTTATCAATTTATGTTTTTAGGCATTTAGTAGATTATAGGTTTTATTTATATAATAAAAATAAAAAATTTTTTTAGATTATTTCTGATTTTCAAAGGTTATAACCTTTAAAAAATATATAATTTTTAAAATTTTTTGAAATGTGAATACTATTCATAATTATATTAATCTTACTAATTATATATCATATAAATTCAATATAAACAATTTTAATGATAGATATTATAATAATGATAAAAAATTAAATTAATAAACTATTATTAATAATATAAATAATAATTAAAATATATTTACATAACACAATGATTCAAAATCAAATCAAAAAAGATTACTAAATAATAATATTTAGTTGAAAAATATATTACTATATAAAAATGATTCAGAAGAAAGCAAAATATATTACTATATAATAATTTTTTGTTTTGAAATTTTTTTTTCATTTAAAATAAATTATTTTTAATTTTAATTAAAAAAAATTTATATAAATTATATTTGTATAAATCATAATTTATTTTGTAATTAATATTTATATAAAAATAAACAAATAAATAATTAAAATGAATATTTAAAATTATAATTAAAAAGATAATATTGAGATTTAATATTTATTATTTAGGGTTACTGGTTTAAAAGTATTATTATTTATTATTTAGGGGTTTAGAGATTTAGGAGTTATTGATTTAAGTGTTTAGGCATTTAGTGGTTTATAGGATTTATTTAAATAATGAAATATCAAAAAACAATATTTTTTTTTATTTTTTCACTTTTTCAAAAGTTATAATCTTTGAAAATATAATAATTTGAAATTTTTTTTCAAAAGTGAATTCAATATTTAATTATAAAAATCATTATATTTAAATATCATATAAATTCAATATAAACAATTTTAATAATAAATATTCTAATAATGATCAAATAATAAATTAATAATCTATTATTAATAAGATAGATATCAATTATAATATGATTACAAAACCAATAAAGATTTAAAAGCAAAACAAATTATATTATTATATAATAATTTTTTGTTTTTAATTTTTTTTTCTATTAATAAGTTTATCTATATTTTTTTTTGATTAAAAATAATTTATATAAATTATAATTGTCTAACCCATAATTTATTTTGTAATTACTATTATTATTAAAATAAACAAATAAATAATTATAATGAATATTTAAAATTATAATGAAAAAAATAAAAATGAGATTTATTGTTAATTATTTAGGATATATCTAATTAAAAAAAATTATCTATTAAGGGTTTTCGAGATTTAGAAGTTATTCATTTAAGTATTTAGGCAATTAGTTGTTTATAGGTTTTATTTAAATAATGAAATAACAAATAAATTATTTTTGATATTTTTTCAAATTTTCAAAGATTATAACCTTTGAAAATATAATAACTTTAAAATTTTTAAAAAAATGTGAATACAATACTTAGTAAATATAATAATTATTATTACAATATATAATATAAAATAAATATAAACAATTTTATTGATAGATATTATATCAAATATCAAAAAATAAATTATTAATCTATTATTAATATGATAGATATAAATTAAATTTAATTACAAAAACTAAAATGATTAAAAATCAAAGTAAATTTATTACTAAATAATAATTTTTCTTTTTTAGTTTTTGCCTTATTTTATAAGATTATATATTTTTTTGATAAAAAGTAAATTATTTAAATTATATTTGTATCACTCATAATTTATTTTTAATTAATATTTCAATAAATTATTTAAATTATATTAATGATTTACGAGTTTAAAGGTTTAAGTATTTAGGGGCTTTTGTGTATAAGAGTTTAGATATTTAAGTTTTTAGGCATTTAGTAGTTTATAAGTTTTATTTAAATAATGATATAGCATAAAATTTATTTTTATTATTTTTTCAAATTTTTGAAAATTATATCCTTTGAAATTTTAATAATTTTTAAATTTTATTCAAATGTAAATATAATATTTATTTATAATAATCTTCATAATTATAATTTATATAAATTCAATATAAATGATTATATTGCTAGATATTATAATTATGATCAAAAAATAAATTAATAAACTATTATTAATCAAATAGTTATTATTTAAAAAGTATTTGCAAAATCTAAATTTATTCAAATCAAAGTAAAATATATTACTAAATAATAAATTTTTTTTAATGTTTTGCTTTTTTTTATAAGTTTATATTTTTCTTATTAAAAATAAATTATTTAAATTATATTTGTCTTTCTCATAAATTTTTTTTGTATTTATAATTCTATAATAATAAACTACTAAATAATTAAAATGAATATTTAAAATTATAATGAATACAAATAAAATTTAGATTTATTATTTATTATTCAGGATATACTGGTTTAATGGTTTAAGTATTTAGGTGTATTTTTGGTTTAGGAGTTTAGTGATTTAATTGTTTAGACCTTTAGTGATTTATAGTTTTTATTTAATGAATGAAAAAACAAAAAATTTAATTTTTTTATTTTTTTTTAATTTTTGAAGGTTGTAACCTTTGAAAATATTATAATTTTTAATTTTTTTAAATGTGAATATAATATTTAGTTATAATAATCTTAATAATTATATATAATGTAAACTCAATATAAATAATTTTATTGATAGATATTATAATAATGATCAATATATAAATTAATCAACTTGTATTTATAAGAATGATATAAATTAAAATATAATTGTAAAATCTAAAATGATTCAAAATCAAAATAAGATATATTATTAAATAAAATTTTTTATTTTTAAAATTTTGCCTATTTTATAAGAATTTTTTTTGATGAAAAATAAATTATTTAAATTATATATGTCACACTAAAAATTTATTTTGCAATTAATATTTCTATAAAAATAAACTGATAAATAATTAAAATGAATATTAAAAATTATAATAAATACTAATAAAACTGAGATTTATGTTTTATTATTTAGACAATACTAATTTTATGTTTTAAGTATTTATAGGCTTCGGGGATTAGGAGTTTATTCATTTTAGTATTTAGTCATTTAGTGGTTTATAGGTTTTATATAAAAAATAAAATAAAATTTATTTTTGTTATTTTTTCTCATTTTTAAAGGTTATAAACTTTGAAAAAATAATAATTTTTAAATTTTTTTTTCAAAAGTGAATACAATATGAAGTTATAATAATCATAATAATTATATATAATATAAATTCAATATAAACTATTTTATTTATATTTATTATAATAATGATCATAAAAAAGTAATAACCAATTATTAATAAGATAAATATTGTTTAAAATATATTTGCAAAACCTAAAATGACTCAAAATTAAAGTAAAATAGTTTACTAAATATTAATTATAAATTTTTAAATTTTTGTATCCATTTGCAAGCCTATATATTTTTTGATGAAAAATAAATTATTTAAATTATATTTGTCTCCCTAATAATTTATTTTTTAATTTATATTTCTATAAAATTAAACTAATAAATAATTAAAATGTATATTTAAATTATAATGAATACTAATAAAAATGAGATTTAAATTTATTATTTAGGGTTTACCAATTTAATGGTTTATGTTTTTTGTGGTTTTGGGGTTAAGGAGTTTATTGATTTATATGTTTGCACATTTAGGTGTTTATAGGTTTTATTTAATCAATGAAATAAAAAAAAATTATTTTTATGAATTTTCGTAATTTTCAAAGGTTATGAACTTTAAAAATATAATAATTTTTTAATAGTTCTAAAATATGAATACAATAGTTAGTTATAATAATCTTAATAATTATATTTGTTGTAGATTCAATATAAAAAAATGTATTAATATATAATATAATAATGATCAAAAAATAAATTAATAAACTATTATTAATAAGATAAATATTAATTAAAATATATTTGCAGAACACATAATAAATCAAAATCAAAGTAAATTATATTACTAAATAAAATTTTAATTTTTGAAATTTTGTTTATTTTTATAAGATTATATTTTTTTCATAAAAAAATAATATATTTAAAATATATTTGTCTCACTCATTATTTATTTTGTAATTAATATTTCTATAAAAATAAACTAAAAAATATTTAAATGAATATTTAAAAACATTAATGAATACAATTAAAAATGAAATTTATTATTTACTATTTAGGTTATATAGGTTTAATGGTTTAAGTATTTAGGGGGTTTTGGGGTTTAGGAGTCTAGAGATTTAAATGTTTAGGCTTTTAGTGGTTTTAAAGTTATATTTAAATAAAAAAATAATAAAAAAATTATTTTTTATTTTTTATCATTTTTGAAGGTTATAACCTTTGAAAATATAATAATTTTTAAATTTGTTTCAAATCTAATTATAATTTTTAGTTATAATAATCTTAATAATTATAAGACAATTAAATTCAATATAAGTAATTTTATTGTTAGATATTATAAAATTGATCAAATAATAAATTAATAAACTATTCTTAATAAGATTGATAGCAATTAAAATATAAATGCAAAACCTATATATAATGATTCAAAATCAAAGTAAAATTTATTACAAAAAATTAATTTTTTGTTTTTAAATTTTTACTTCTTTTTATAAGCTTATATTTTTTTATTGATTAAAAATAAATTATTAAAATTATAGTTGTCTCGCTCATTATTTATTTTGTAATTAATATTTCTAAAAAAATAAATTAATAAATAATTAAAATGAATATTTAAAATTATAATGAATACAAATTAAAATGAGATGTATGATTTATTATATAAGGTATACCGGTTTAATGGTTTGATTATTTAGGAGTTTTGTCGTTTAGGAGTTAAGCAATTTATGTTTTTAGGCATTTAGTGGTTTATAGGGTTTATTTATATAAAAAAAAATTTAAAATTCTTTTTTAGATTTTTTCTGATTTTCAAAGGATATAATTTTAGAAAATAAAATAATTTTTAAAATTTTTTGAAATGTGAGTATAATGTATAATTATATTAATCTTACTAATTATAGATCATATAAATTCAATAAAAATAATTTTAATGATAGATATTATAATAATGATCAAAAATTAAATTAATAAACTATTATTAATAATATAAATAGTAATTAAAATATATTTACATAACACAAAATGATTCAAAATCAAATCAAAATATATTACTAAATAATAATATTTAATTTTTTAAATTTTCCTTCTTTTTATAAGCTTATATTTTTTTTAAAAAAATAAATTATTTTAATTATATTTGTCTCACTCGAAATTTTTTTTGTAATTAAATTTTCTAAAAATTAATCTATAAATAATTAAAATTAATATTTATAATTAAAATAAATATAAATAAAAATGAGATTTATTATTTCTTAAGTAGTTTATAGCTGTTAAAAGGTTTATGTATTTAGGGGTTTCGAAATTTATGAGCTTACTGATTTAAGTAAGTAAGCATTTAATGATCTATAGGTTTTATTTAAAAAATTAAATAACAAAAAATTTATTTTTATTATTTTTTCTCATTTTTTAAGTTTATAACCTTTTGAAAATATAATAATTTTTAAATTGTTTTCAAAAGTGAATACAATATTTAGTTATAATAATCATTATATTTATATAACATATAAATTCAATATAACCAATTTTATTGATAAATATTTTAATAATGATCAAAAAAAATATTAATAATCTATTATTAATAAGATAGATATCAATTAATATATAATTACAAAACATATAATGATTCAGAAGCAAAGCAAATTATATTACTATATAATAATTTCTTGTTTTTAATTTTTTTTCTTTTAATAAGTTTATCTATATTTTTTTTATAAAAAATAATTTATATAAATTATATTTGTCTAACTCATAATTTATTTTGTAATTAATATTTATATAAAAATAAACAAATAAATAATTACAATGAATATTTAAAATTATAATGAAAAAAAATGAGATTTATTAATTATTATTTAGGGTATACCAGTTTAATTTTAATTATATCTATCTCACTAATAATTTATTTTGTAATTAATATTTCTATAAAAATAAACTGATAAATAATTAAAATAAAAATTTTAAATTATACTCAATAAAAATTAAAAAGAGATTTATGATTTAATATTAATGTAAACTAGTTTAATGGTTTAAGTATTTAGATGTTTTGGCATTTGAAAATTTAGTGATTTATGTTTTTAGGCATTTAGTGGTTTATAGGTTTTATTTAAACAATAAAATAATAATAAAAATTTTATAATTATTTCTCATTTTCATAGGTTATAACCTTTGAAAATATAATAATAATTAAAATTTTTTTAATTATAAAAATAATATTTTATTTATAATAATATTAATAATTATATATTATATAAAATCAATATAAATAATTTTATTGAAAGATATTATAATAATGATAAAAATTAAATTAATAAAGTATTAATAATAATATAGATATTAATTAAAAAATATTTACAAACCCAAATTGATTGATAATTAAAGTAAAATATATTATTGGATAATAATTTAAATTTTTTAAATTTTTACTTCTTTAATATGCGTATATATATTATTTCATTAAAAATAAATTATTTAAATTATATTTGTCGCACTCATAATTTATTTTGTAATAAATATTTCTATAAAAATAAACTAATAATAATTAAAAAGAATATTTAAAATTATAATAAATACAAATAAAAATTAGATTTATAATTTATTATGTATTATATATCGGTTTAATGGTTACTGTATTTAGGCATACAGGGTCTAGGAATTTTCTTATTTAACTGTGTATGCATTTAGAAGTTTATAGGTTTTATTTAAAAAATAAAAAAACAAAAAATTTATTTTTATTATTTTTTGATATTTTCAAAGGTTATAACCTTAGAAAATATAATAATTTTTATATTTTTTTCAAAAGTGAATTCGATATTTAGTTATATTAATCATTATATTTATATATCATATAAATTCAAAATAAACTATTTTATTGATAAATATTCTAATATTGATCAAAAAATAAATTAAAAATCTATTATTAATAAGATAGATATCAATTATAATATAATTACAAAACCTAAAATGATTCATAAGCAAAGCAAAATAAATTACTATATAATAATTTTTTGTTTTGAACTTTTTTTTTCTTTTAAAAAGATTATCAATAATTTTTTAATGAAAAATAATTTATTAAAATTATATTGTCAAACTCAATTTATTTTGTAATTAATATTTATATAGAAATAAACAAATAAATAATTAAAATGAATATTTAAAATTATAATGAAAAAAAAATGAGATTTATTATTTATTATTTAGGCATACTGATTTAATTTAAATTAGATCTGTCTCACTAATAATTTATTTTGTATTTAATATTTCTATAAAATAAATTGTTAAATAATTAAAATAAAAATTTAAAATTATACTGAATAAAAATTAAAATGAGATTTAGTATTTATTATTAATGTATACCAGTTTAATGATTTAAGTATTTATAGGTTTTGTGGTTAGTTGTTTAGCTATTTATGTTTTTATGCTTTTAGTGGTTTATAGGTTTTATTTAAAAAAATAAAATAAAAAAAAATTCTATAATTTTTTATCATTTTCATAGGTTATAACATTTGAAAATATAATAATATTTAAATTTTTTTGAAATTTTAATACAATATTTTGTAATAATAATATTAATAATTATATATCATATAAATTTAATATAAATAATTATATTGATAGATATTATAATAATGATCAAAAATTAAATTTATAAACTATTAATTTTAAGATAGATATTAATTAAATAATATTTACAAAACCCAAATTGATTGAAAATTAAAGTAACTTATATTACTTGATAATAATATTTAATTTTTAAATTTATACTTCTTTTATAAGCGTATATTTTTATTAGATAAATAATATATTATTTAAATTATATTTGTACCACTCATAATTTATTTTATAATAAATATTTCTAAATAAATACACTAATAAATAATTAAAATGAATATTTAAAAATATAATAAATAGCAATAAAAAATAGATATATTAATTATTAAGTAGTATTTAGTGGTTTAATGGTTTATGTATTTAGGCATTACGGGGTTTAGGATTTTACTGATTTAACTATATATGCATTTAGTCGGGCTGCTCACGGGGACTCAGAGATTCACTACCCGACCCGAAGTCTTGTCCCGAAAGAATCGGGACTAAGAAAAATACGTTGGCTTTGACTTTTCCCGTCCCATTTTGTCACGTATTTTTTCTATTGGGACGGTTCTAAATCTTAAGCAATATCCATCCCGAGAATAGTCCCATCCTAAAAAACTGATACTAGAACCAGGAATATATATATATATATATAACATGAAGATGCCACCAATTCCGCGACTGCCCATCCAATTCCGATGCACCTATTGCTGTTCCGACGAGTTCCAGGCCACCTCATCTCATTCCAGCCATGTTCAGTTAGGTCGAGCCCTTGTTCGTCGCACTTCTGGAGGCCTCCACCATGTCTCAGATGCCACCATTCTTTTGGTTTGTTTTTCTGATGAGAATTGAGTGATTAATTATTATTTTTATGTGTCCCCATCAGTTTTGTTGAGTATTGGTTGTGGTGTTGTGGTGGGGCCGAATGAATGGGCTGAATGTGTTACAGTCAGTTTTGTAGAGCTTGCTTGTTTGAAATATTTATAAGTATTTATGCTTAACATATCATATAAATTAATGGCAATCCAGATGGCACAATCCAGCGGTAAATGAAAAATACAATAAATTGAAGATAATCACATCTCAAATGATCAAAGTACTGATAAATCCAATCATCATCCTTTCACGAACCCTCATATTGTTACAACATGTTCTTCAATTCCAATCATAAAAGAAAGTCAAGGTACATCTGAACCTCAAGCTCATATAAAGTATAAGTCTACTGTTAGGGAAACTTATGAGATATTAGTTGATTAAGAGGGAAATGAAACTAGTAGTGCAGCTTGTATATGGTGTAGGAAATAATATTTGGCAAAAAGTGATCAAGGTACTTCGGGTTTATGTAAATACTTGAGAGAGACTTGTAAGAAATTTCCACACAAAAAAGAATTAATAGAAGCTAACAAAGGTAAAGACAAGTCACAATCTTTGTTGAGTTTCACTAAAGGTACTAGTTCAAAGAATAACAAATTAACTTGTTGGCAATTTGATCAACAACTAGTTATGGATGCTTTGGTGAAAATGATCATAAAAGATGAATTGCCTTTTTGTTTTGTTGAGAGGGATGAGTTTAAAAAGTTTTGTGAAGTTAGTGTGCCTCAATTTAAAATTCCATCTAGGCACCCCACACTGAGGGATTGTTTTTCTTTGTTTGTGAAGGAAAAGAAGAAATTATTTGATAGCATATCATGTCATTGTTGTAGAGTTTCATTGACTACCGACACTTGGACTAGCATTCAAAATTTGTCTTATATATGTTTGACTGTTCATTTCATTGATTCTCAATGGAATATGCATAAAAGGCTTTTGAACTTTTGTGTAATTAAAATCATTCTGGAGTTAATATTAGAAATGCTATTGAGTTTTGCATAAATGAATGGGGTTTGAGAAAGTTGATGTGCATTACTGTAGACAATGCATAAAATAATGATGTTGATGTCGAACAATTGAAAAAATGGCTTGTGAAGAAAAGTGTTGTACCTTTGGAAGGCAAGCATTTTCATATGAGATGTTGTGCTCATATCCTAAACATAATTTTCAGAGATGGCATTGCAGTAGTTGAGGGTGCTATTCAAAAAATTAGAGGTGTGGTGAATTATGTGAGGAACAGTCCTAAAAGACTAGATATGTTTAAGTTATGTGTTGAAGAATTAAACTTGACTTATGGATCTTCATTGAAATTAGATTGTCCTACAAGATGGAATTCAACTTATTTGATGCTACAAATTGATATAAAATATAAAAGAGAATTTGATAAGTTGGAGGACAAAGGCAAAAGGTTTTTGAAATAGTTTGGTTCAAATGTTCCAACTGAGAGAGACTTAACTAACGCCAAAATTGTGGCTTGTTTCTTGAAAACTTTTTATTAGGTAACTTGTAAATTTTCTGGCTCATAATATTCTACCTCTAGTGTTTATTTTCCTTAGATTATTCAAATTTTGAAAAAAAATCTGCATTGTGAAAATAGTAGAGATACAATGGTGTCTGAAATAGGTATGAAAATGAGGCATAAATTCAACAAATATTGGAGTTCTCTTCAGTCAACAAATATTATTCTTTTTGTTGCCGGAGTGTTGGATCCGAGATATAAGCTCAAATATCTCATGGTTAAGTACACTTAGCATTATGGAGAAGAATTGGCTAGAAATTTGGTGAAAAAGGTTATAAATGCTTTAAATGAGATGATGGATGATTATAACGATTTAAATGAAGATAAATCAAAAGAAGATGTTTTCTCTTCTACTGTGTTGAAGAAAAATGATGATTTCTTTGATGGTAGTGATACTTATGTTGATGATTTTTTTTTGAATTGGAGAAAAACAAGAAGTTGCAGCTTTGGAAGAGTTGGATAGGTACTTGGAGGACAAATTTGAAAAAAATAGAATTGATTTTGATCTTCTAAACTAGTGGAAGGTAAATGAATTTAGGTATCCTTCTTGGGAAAATGTTACTAGGGATGTATTTGCTATCCAAGCATCTACTATGGCCTACGAATCGACATTTAGCACTAGGGGGAGAACTTTAGATAAATTTAGGAGTTCTTTAACACCTATTATAGCTGAAGTTCACATATGTCTATAATATTGGTTGAGAAGCTCAACCAAACCTTGAAATTGAACAATTAGTTCAAGACCTTGATGATAAAGAATCAGGTTAGTATACAAATCTTGTAAATTTTAATTTCACTTTTACTTATTTTATTCATTCAATTTAATAAAAATATGTTTCATTTACAATTTTGAGAGGGTTCACAAGATCCAAATATTCTTCCAACTATAGTTGGCCAACTAAATTTGAAATGGGTGTATTAAATTTTATAAGGGAATATTTTGTTTTTTTATTACCTTATCATCTTAGAAATTTATGTTTACATGATTAACACATTTTCATCTTTGGTTGTCCTTCTACAGTGGAGGAAGAAAAGGGAGGAGTTGTAGAAGTGATAATTAGCTGGGTTAGGATTTTTGTTGCTGTTATGGGATGGACCTTTGAAATGATTATTATCATGGTTGTTATTAGTTGTATTTTTTTGTTATATTAAGCTGCCTAATTTTAGTAATTACTTAAGTAGTAATTGATGCCGCCAATGTTTGTGGTCATCTTTAGCTATTCCTTAATATTTTAACTAATTGTTTAAAAAATGAGTATTGCTATTATGGTTAACTTTCACTCGGCTGAACAAAGCCAACTTGTGAAAAAACAAATCACCAAATTAAGCACACAACTTAGTCTCGTTCTATTTAACATTTCTATACTTTTATGCACATAAAAGCTATTGACAAGATAATGGAACTCGTTTGCAGTATTCAGCCTATTTGACAAAACAAAATTGTCCCAATTTGAGTTTGAAAGATACATAACTATGGAATGATAAATTGTACAACAAAAAGTTTAGACATGAACTAACTTGGCCGGTTTGAAGAAAATAAATTGAAAAAAATGTCCGAACTCCATTCCGTCCCGGAACCATTTTCTCCTACCCAAAATCCCCAATCTCTGTCCCATCCCATCCCGATATTTTCAACCTAAGGGACGGGTCTGGATCTTCAAAAAAAAATCTCCGAACTGTGGGAAGGGACTGGAAATTTGTAATCCCCATCCCATCCCGTCCCATGAGCACCCCTAGCATTTAGTGGTTTATAAGTTTTATTTAAAAAATAAAATAACAAAAAATTTAATCTAACCTTTCAAACTATAACAATTTTTATATTTTTATTTTAAATGTGAATATTATATTTTGTTATGATAATCTTAATAATTATATATCATGTAAATTCAATATAAACAATTATATTGATATATATTATAATAATGATCATACAAAATATTAATAAACAATTATTAATAAGATAAATATTGTTTAAAATATATTTACAAAACCTAAAATGATTCAAAATAAAAGTGAAATATTTTACTAAATATTAATTTTAAATTTTTAAATTTTTGTATCCATTTATATGCTTATATATTTTTTGATGAAAATTAAATTATTTAAATTATATTTGTCTCACTAATAATTTATTTTTTAATTTATATTTCTATAAAAATAAACTAATAAAAAATTAAAATGTATATTTAAAATTATAATGAATACTAATAAAAATGAGATTTATTATTTATTATTTAGGGTATAACTATTTAATTGTTTAAGTTTTTTGTGGTTTTGGGGTTAATGAGTTTATTAATTAATATGTTTACACATTTAGGTTTTATTTATTGATTTATAGGTTTTATTTAATCAATGAAATAACAAAAAAATTATTTTTATGAATTTTCATGCTTTTCAAATGTTATAACCTTTAAAAATATATTAATTTATTATTAGTTATAAAATATGAATATAATACTTAGTTATAATAATCTTAAAAATTATATTTGTTGTAAATTCAATAAAAAAAAATTTATTAATATATATTATTATAATGATCAAAAAATAAAATAATAAACTATTATTAATAAGATAGATATTAATTAAAATATATTTGCAGGAACCAAGATAATTCAAAATCAAAGTAAATTATATTACTAAACAAAATTTTAAATTTTTGAAATTTTGTTTATTTTTATAAGGTTATTTTTTTCATAAAAAATAATTTATTTAAATTGTATATGTCTCACTCATTATTTAATTTGTAATTAATATTTTATAAAAATAAACTAAAAAATAATAAAAATGAATATTTAAAATTATAGTGAATACAAATAAAAATGAGATTTATTATTTATTATTTAGGTTATATAGGTTTAATGGTTTAAGTATTTAGGGGTTTTTGGTGTTTGGGAGTCTAGAGATTTAAATGTTTAGGCATTTAGTAGTTTATAAGTTTTATTTAAATAATAAAATAATTATTTTTGTGATTTTTTATCATTTTTTAAGGTTATAACCTTTGAAAAATAATAATTTTTAAATTTTTTTCAAATGTAAATATAATATTTAGTTATAATAATCTTAATAATTATAAGACATTTAAATTAAATATAAGTAATTTTATTGTTATATATTATAAAAATTATCAAATAATAAATTAATAAACTTTTATTAATAAGATTGATAGCAATTAAAATATAATTGCAAAACCTATATATAATGATTCAAAATCAAAGTAAAATATATTACTAAATAATACTTTTTTGTTTTTAAATTTTTACTACTTTTCATAAGCTTATATTTTTTTTGATTAAAAATAAATTATTAAAATTATATTTGTCTAACTCATTAGTTATTTTGTAATTAATATTTCTATAAAAAATAAACTAATAAATAATTAAAATACATATTTAAAATTATAATAAATACTAATTAAAATGAGATTTATGATTTATTATATGTGGTATACCGGTTTAATTGTTTGATTATTTAAAAGTTTTGTCGTTTAGGAATTTATCAATTTTTGTTTTTAGACATTTAGTGGTTTATATGTTTTATTTATTAAATAAAAATAAAAATTTTTTTTTTAGATTTTTTCTGATTTTCAAAGGTTATAACCCTTAAAAATAAATTAATATTATACATTTTTTGAAATGTGAATATAATATTTAGTCATAATAATATTAAAAATTATATATGATATAAATTCAATATAAATAATTTTAATGATAGATATTATAATAATGATCAAAAATTAAATTAATAAACTATTAATAATAAGATAGATATTAATTAAAAAATATTTACAAAACTCAAATTGATTCAAAATTAAAGTAAAATATATCACTAAATAATAATTTTTTAATTTTTAATTTTTTTACTTCATTTATAAGCGTATATATATATTTTGATTAAAAATAAATTATTTAAATTATATGTGTCGTACACATAATTTATTTTGTAATAAAAATTTCTATAAAAATAAACTAATAAATAATTAAAATGAATATTTAAAAAAATAATAAATTGAAATAAAAATTCAATTTATTAATTATTAAGTAGTATATACTGGTTTAATGGTTTATGTATTTAGGGATTACCGGGTTTAAAAGTTTACTGATATAACTGTATATGCATTTAGTGGTTTATAGGTTTTATTTAAAAAATAAAAGTACAGAAAATTTATTTTTGTTATTTTTTCATATTTTCCAAGTTTATAACATTTGAAAATATAATAATTTTTAAATTTTTTTCAAAAGTGAATTCAATATTTAGTTATAATAATCATTATATTTAAATATCATATAAATTCAATATAAACAATTTTATTGATAAATATTCTAATAATGATCAAAAAATAAATTAATAATCTATTATTAATATGATAGATATCAATTAAAATATAATTACAAAACCAATAATGATTCAGAAGCAAAGCAAATTATATAATTATATAATAATTTTTTGTTTTTAATTTTTTTTCTTTTAATAAGTTTATCTATATTCTTTTTGATGAAAAATACTTTATATAAATTATAATTGTCTAACTCATAATTTATTATGTAATTAATATTTATATAAAAATAAACAAATAAATAATTAAAATGAATATTTAAAATTATAATGAAAAAAATAAAAATGGATTTATTATTTATTATTTAGGATATATCTTATTAAAAAAATTATCTATTTATGGTTTTCGAGATTTAGAAGTTATTCATTTAAGTATTTAGTCAATTAGTGGTATATAGGTTTTAGTTAAACAATGAAATAAAAAATAAATTATTTTTGATTTTTTTTAAAATTTTCAAAGGTTATAACCTTTGAAAATATAATAATTTTAAAATTTTTTAAAAATGTGATTACA
Organism: Sapria himalayana; assembly: GCA_029783825.1. Taxonomy (NCBI): domain Eukaryota; kingdom Viridiplantae; phylum Streptophyta; class Magnoliopsida; order Malpighiales; family Rafflesiaceae; genus Sapria; species Sapria himalayana. The sequence goes on along the minus strand of JAREIK010002453.1, from coordinate 109,883 downwards.
ATATTTAGTAATAATAATAATTATAATAATATATAATATAAACTAAATATAAATAATTTTATTGATAGATATTATATCAATTCTCAAAAAATAAAATAATAAACTATTATTAATATGATAGATATAAATTAAAATTTAATTACAAAAACTAAAATGATTAAAATTCAAATTAAATCTATTACTAAATAATAATTTTTATTTTTTAGTTTTTGACTCATTTTTTTAGATTATATATTTTTTTGATTAAAAATAAATTATTTAAATTTTGTTTACATCACTCATAATTTATTTTTTAATTAATATTTCAATAAATTATTTAAATTATATTTAACGTTTATGAGTTTAAATGTTTAAGTATTTAGGGGCTTCGGGGTTTATGAGTTTAGAGATTTATGTGTTTATATATTTAATAGTTTATAAGTTTTATTTAAACAATGATATAACAAAAAATTTATTTTTTGTTATTTTTTCTCAATTTTGAAGGTTATAACCTTTGAAAATATAACAATTTTTAAATTTTTTTAAATGTGAATACTATATTTAGTTATGATAATAATAATAATAATTATATATCATATAAATTCAATATAAACAATTATATTGATCGATATTATATTAATGATAAAAAAATTAATTAATAAACTATTATAAATAAGATAGATATTATTTAAAATATATTTGCAAAACCTAAATTTATTAAAAATCATACTAAAATAAATTACTAAATAATAATGTTTTTGATGTTTTGCTACTTTTTATAAGTTTATATTTTTTGTTCTTAAAAGTATATTATTTAAATTATATTTGTCTTCCTCATAATATATTTTGTAATTTATAATTCTATAAAAATAAACTAAAAAATAATTAAAATGAATATTTAAAATTATAATGAATACAAATAAAAGTGAGATTAATTATTTATTATTCAGGATATATAGCTTTAATGATTTAGGTATTTAGGTATTTTGGGGTTTAGTGATTTAAGTGCTTATGCCTTTAATGATTTATAGTTTTTATTTAAAGAATAAAAAAACAAAAAATTTAATTTTTTGTTTTTTTAAATTTTTGAATGTTATAACCTTTGAAAATATAATAATTTTTAATTTTTTTTAAATGAGAGTATATTATTTAGTTATAATAATATTAATAATTATATATAATATAAAATCAATATAAATAATTTTATTGATAGATATTATAATAATGATAAATAAATTAATAATAAACTATTATTAAAAAGAATGATATAAATTAAAATATAAATGAAAAATCTAAAATGATACAAAATCAAAATAAAATATTATACTAAATAATAAATTTTTGTTTTTAAAATTGTGACTATTTTTAAAAGCTTATATTTTTTTTGATGAAATATAAAGTATTTAAATTATATATGTCTCACTAATAATTTATTTTGTAATTAATATTTCTATAAAAATAAACTAATAAATAATTAAAATAAAAATTTAAAATTATACCGAATAAAAATTAAAAAGAGATTTATGATTTATTATTAATGTATACCAGTTTAATAGTTTTGAGATTTAAAATTTTCTGAAATGTGAATACAATATTTTGTTATAATATTATTAATAATCATAGATCATATAAATTCAATATAAATAATTTTATTGATAGTTATTATAATAATGATCAAAAATTAAGTTAATAAATTTACTTCTTTTATAAGCGTATATATATTTTTTGATTAAAAATAAATTATTTAAATTATATTTGTCTTACTTATAATTTATTTTGTAATAAATATTTCTATAAAAATAAACTAATAAATAATTAAATGAATATTTAAAATTATAATAAATAAAATTTAAAATTAGATTTATTAATTATTATGTATTATATAGTGGTTTAATGGTTTATGTATATAGGTATTACGGGGTTTAGGAGTATATTGATATAATTGTGTATGCATTTAGTGGTTTATAGGTTTTATTTAAAAAATAAAATAAAAAAATTATTTTTTTTATTTTTTGATATTTTCAAAGGTTATAACCATTGAAAATCTCAAAATTTTTAAATTTTTTCAAAAGGGAATTCAATATTAAGTTATAAAAATCATTATATTTATATATCATATAAATTCAATATAAACAATTTTAGTGATTAATATTCTAATAATGATCAAAAAATAATTTAATAATCTATTATTAATAAGATAGATATTAATTTAAATAAAATTACAAAACATAAAAATGATTCATAAGCAAACCAAAATATATTACTATATATTTTGTTTTGTATTTTTTTTTATTTTAAAAAGTTTATCTATATTTTTTTGATTAAAAATAATTTACATAAAGTATATTTGTCTAACTCATAATTTATTTTTTAATTAAAGTTTATATAAAAATAAACAAATAAATAATAAAAATGAATATTTAAAATTATAATGAAAAAAATGAGATTTATTATTTATTATTTAGGGTAAACCAGTTTAATTTAAATTAAATCTGTATCACTAATAATTTATTTTGTAATTAATATTTCTATAAAATAAACTGATAAATAATTAAAATAAAAATTTAAAATTATACTGAAAAAAAATTAATATGAGATTTATGATTTATTATTAATGTATAACAATTTAACAGTTTAAGTATTTAGAGGTTTTTTCATATAGGTGTTTAGCGATTCATGTTTTTAGGCATTTAGTGATTTATAGGTTTTATTTAAACAATAAAATAACAAAAAAAAATTTGTAATTTTTATTCATTTTCATAGGTTATAACCATTTGATAAATATAATAATATTTAAAATTTATTTAATGTAAATACAATATTTAGTTATAATAATTTTAATAATTATATATCATATAAATTCAATATAAATAATTTTATTGATAGATATTATAATAATGATCAAAAATTAAATTAATAAACTATTATAATAAGATAGATATTAATTAAAAAATATTTACAAAACCCAAAATGATTCAAAAATAAAGTATAAAATATTATTGGATAATAATTTTTAATTTTTAAATTTTAAATTTATACTTCTTTTATAAGCATATATATTTTTTTTATTAAAAATAAATTATTTAAATTATATTTGTCGCAATCATAATTTATTTTGTAATAAAAATTTATATAAAATTAAACTAATAAATAATTAAAATGAATATTTAAAATTATAATAAATTGAAATAAAAATTAGTTTCTTAATTATTAAGTAGTATATAGCAGTTTAATGGTTTATGTATTTAGGCATTATGGGCTTTAGGAGTTTCCTGATTTCACTGTGTATGCATTTAGTGGTTTATAGGTTTTATTTAAAAATTAAAATAACAAAATATTTATTTTTATTATTTTTTGATATTTTCAAAGGTTATAACCTTTGAAAATATAATAATTTTTAAATATTTTTTTTAAAAGCGAATTCAATATTTAGTTATAATAATCATTATATTTATATATCATATAAATTCAATATAAACAATTTTAGTGATTAATATTCTAATAATGATCAAAAATTAAATTAATAATCTATTATTAATAAGATAGATATCAATTAAAATATAATTAAAAAACATAAAATGATTTATAAATTATATATTAATTTACATAAATTACATAAATTATTTTTAATCATAAATTAATATAAGCAAACCAAAATATATTACTATATAATAATTTTTTGTTTTGTAATTTTTTTTATTTTAAAATGTTTATCTATATTTTTTTGATTAAAAATAATTTACATAAATTATATTTGACTAACTCATAATTTATTTTTTAATTAATATTTATATAAAAATAAAAAAATAAATAATTAAAATGAATATTTAAAATTATAATGAAAAAAAATGAGATTTATTATTTATTATTTAGGGTCTACCGGTTTAATTTAAATTATATCTATCTCATTAATAATTTATTTTGTAATTAATATTTCTATAAAAATAAACTGATAAATAATTAAAATTAAAATTTAAAATTATACTGAAAAAAAATTAAAATGAGATTTATGATTTATTATTAATGTATACCAATTTAATAGTTTAAGTATTTAGAGGTTTTGTCGTATAGGTATTTAGTGATTCATGTTTTTAGGCATTTAGTGTTTATATGTTTTATTTAAACAATAAAATAACAAAAAAATTTGTAATTTTTTGTCATTTTGATAGGTTATAACCTTTGAAAATATAATAATATTTAATTTTTTTTGAAATGTGAATACAATATTTAGTTATAATAATTTTAATAATTATATATCATATAAATCAATATAAATAATTTTATTGATAGATATTATAATAATGATCAAAAATTAAATTAATAAACTAAAAATTATAAGACAAATATTAATTAAAAAATATTTACAAAACCCAAATTGATTCAAAATTAAAGTAAAAAATATTATTGGATAATAATTTTTAATTTTTAAATTTTTACTTCTTTTATAAGCATATATATTTTTATTTATTAAAAATAAATTATTTAAATTATATTTGTCGCCATCATAATTTATTTTGTAATAAAAATTTATATAAAAATAAACTAATAAATAAATAAAATGAATTTAAAATTATAATAAATTGAAATAAAAATTAGATTTCTTAATTATAATGTAGTATATAGCATTTTAATGGTTTATGTATTTAGGCATTACGAGTTTAAGGAGTTTATTGATTTAATTATGTATCCATTTAGTGGTTTATAGGTTTTATTTAAACAAAAAATAACAAAATATCTATTTATATTATTTTTTTTATATTTTCAAAGGTTATAAACTTTGAAAATATAATAATTTTTAATTTTTTTTCAAATGTGAATTGAATATTTAGTTATAATAATCATTATATTTATATATCATATAAATTCAATATAAACAATATTATTGATAAATATTCTAATAATGATCAAAAAATAAATTAATAATCTATTATTAATAAGATAGATATCAATTAAAATATAATTACAATATCTATAATGATTCAGAAGCAAAGCAAATTATATTACTATATAATTATTTTTCGTTTTTAAATTTTTTATCTTTTAATAAGTTTATCTATATACTTTTTGATGGAAAAGAATCTATATAAATTATATTTGTCTAACTCATAATTTATTTTTTAATTAATATTTATATAAAAATAAACAAATAAATAATTAAAATGAATATTTATTATTATAATGAAAAAATATGAGATTTATTCTTTATTATTTAGGGTATATAGTTTAATTTAAATTATATCTATCTAACTAATAATTTATTTTGTAATTAATATTTCTATAAAAATAAACTGATAAATAATTAAAATAAAAATTTAAAATTATACTCAATAAAAATTAAAATGAGATTTATGAATTATTATTAATGTATACCAGTTTAATATTTTAAGAATTTAGAGGTTTTGTCGTTTAGGACTTTAGCGATTTATGCTTTTAGGCATTTAGTGGTTTATAGTTTTTGTTTTAACAATGAAATAACAAAAAAATTATTTTTGATCTTTTTTCACATTTTCAAAGGTGAATACAATATTTAGTAATAATAATCATTATAATTATATATAATATAAACTAAATATAAACAATTTTATTCATAGATATGATATCAATTATCAAAAAATAAATTAATATGTTATTATTATTATGAAGGATATAAATTAAAATATAATTGCAAAACCTAAAATTTTTCAAAATCCAAGTAAAATTTATTACCAAATAATAATTTTTGTTTTTTAGTTTTTGCTTCTTTTTATAAGCTTATATATTTTTATGATGAAAAATAAATTATTTAAATAATATTTGTATCACTCATAATTTATTTTGTAATTATTATTTTAATAAATTATTTAAATTATATTTAAGGTTTACGAGTTTAAAGGTTTAAGTATTTAGGAGCTTTTGTGTTTAGGAGTTTAGATGTTTAAGTGTTTAGGCATTTAGTGGTCTATAAGTTTTATTTAAACAATGATATAGCAAAAAATTTATTTATATTATTTTTTCTAATTTTTGAAGATTATATCCTTTGAAAATATAATAATTTTCAAATTTTTTTCAAATCTAAATATAATATTTATTTATAATAATCTTCATAATTATAATTCATTTAAATTCAATATAAATAATTATATTGCAAGATATTATAATTATGATCAAAAAATAATTAAATAAACTATTATTAATAAAATAGTTATTATTTAAAATGTATTTACAAATTCTAAATTTATTCAAATTAGAGTAAAATATATTACTAAATAATAATTTTTTTAATGTTTTGCTTTTTTTATAACTTTATATTTTTGTTATTAAAAATAAATGATATAAATTATATTTCTTACTCATAATTTACTTTGTAATTTATAATTCTATAATAATAAACTACTAAATAATTAAAATGAATATTTCAAATTATAATGAATACAAATAAAATTGAGATTTATTATTTATTATTCAGGATATACCAGTTTAATGGTTTAATTATTCAGGTGTTTTGTGGTTTAGAAGTTTAGTGATTTAATTGTTTATACCTTTAGTGATTTATAGTTTTTTTTAAAGAATGAAAACACAAAAAATTTAATTTTTTTTATTTTTTTTAATCTTTGAATGTTGTAACCTTTGAAAATATAATAATATTTATTTTTTTTAAAATGTGGATATAATATTTTGTAATAATAATATTAATAATTATATATAATGTAAACTCAATATATATAATTTCATTGATAGATATTATAATAATGATCAATAAATAAATTAATAAACTTGTATTTATAAGAATGATATAAATTAAAATATAATTGTAAAATCTAAAATGATTCAAAATCAAGATAAGATATATTATTAAATAATAATTTTTTATTTTTAAAATTTTGCCTCTTTTTATAAGCATTTTTTTTGATGAAAAATAAATTATTTAAATTATATATGTCGCACTAATAATTTATTTTGTAATTAATATTTCTATAAAAATAAACTGATAAATAATTAAAATGAATATTTAAAATTATAATGAATACTAATAAACTCAGATTTATGATTTATTATTTAGACTATACTAATTTAATGTTTTAAGTATTTATGGGCTTCGGGGTTTAGGAGTTTAGTCATTTTAGTATTTAGTCATTTAGTGGTTTATAGGTTTTATATAAATAATAAAATAACAAAAAATTTATTTATGTTATTTTTTCTAATTTTTGAAGGTTATAACCTTTGAAAGTATAATAATTTTTAAATTTTTTTTGAAAAGTGAATACAATATGAAGTTATAAAAATCATAATAATTATATATCATATAAATTCAATATAAACTATTTTATTGATATTTATTATAATAATGATCATAAAAAGTTATAACCAATTATTATTAAGATATATATTGTTTAAAATATATTTGCAAAACCTAAAATGACTCAAAATCAAAGTGAAATATTTTACTAAATATTAATTTTAAATTTTTAAATTTTTGTATCCATTTATAAGCCTATATATTTTTTTAATGAAAAATAAATTATTTAAATTATATTTGTCTCTCTAATAATTTATTTTTTTAATTTATATTTATATAAAATTAAACTAATAAATAATTAAAATGTATATTTAAAATTATAATAAATACTAATAAAAATAAGATTTATTATTTATTATTTAGGGTATAACTATTTAATTGGTTAAGTTTTTTGTGGTTTTGGAGTTAAGGAGTTTATTGATTTATATGTTTACACATTTTCGTGTTTATAGGTTTTATTTAATCAATGAAATAACAAAATATTTATTTTTATGAATTTGGTGATTTTCAAAGGTTATGACCTTTAAAAATATAATAGTTTTTTAATAGTTCTAAAATATGAATACAATACTTAGTTATAATAATCTTAATAATTATATTTATTGTAGATTCAATATAAAAAAATGTATTAATATATATTATAAAGATGATCAAAAAAATTATTAATAAACAATTATTAATAAGAGAGATATTAATTAAAATATATTTGCAGAACCCAAAATAATTCAAAATCAAAGTAAATTATATTACTAAATAAAATTTTAAATTTTTGAAATTTTGTTTATTTTTATAAGCTTATTTTTTTTTCATAGAAAATAATTTATTTAAAATATATTTGTCTCACTCATTATTTATTTTGTTATTAAAATTTCTATAAAAATAAACTAAAAAGTAATTAAAATGTATATTTAAAATTATAATGAATACAAATAAAAATGAGATTTATTATTTATTATTTAGGTTATATAGGTTTAATGGTTTAAGTATTTAGGGGGTTTTGGGGTTTAGGAGTCTAGAGATTTAAATGTTTAGGAATTTAATGCTTTTTAAGTTTTATTTAATTAATAAAATAATAAAAAATTATTTTTGTTATTTTTTATCATTTTTGAAGGTTAAAACCTTTGAAAATATAATAATATTTAAATTTTTTTCAAAGGTAAATATATTATTTAGTTATAATAACTTAATAAAATTAAGAAATTTTAATTGACTATATGTAATTTTATTGTTCGATATTATAAAAATGATCGAATAATAAATTATTAAACTATTATTAATAAGATTGATTGCAATTAAAATATAATTGCAAAACCTATATATAATGATTCAAAATCAATGTAAAATATATTAGTAAATAATAATTTTTTGTTTTTAAATTTTTACTTTTTTATATAAGCTTATTTTTTTATGATTAAAAATAAATTATTAAAATTACATTTGTTTCACTCATTATTTATTTTGTGATTGATATTTCTCGAAAAAATAAATTAATAAATAATTATAATTAATATTTAAAATTATAATGAATACAAATTAAAATGAGATTTATGATTTATTATATATGGTATTCCGGTTTAATGGTTTGTTTATTTACGAGTTTTGTCATTTAAGAGTTTAGCAATTTAACTTTTTAGGAATTTAGTGGTTTATTGATTTTATTTATATAATAAAAATTAAAAATTATTTTTTTGATTTTTTATGATTTTCAAAGGTTATAAACTTTGAAAATAAAATAATTTTTAAAATTTTTTGAAATATGAATACAATGTATAATTATATTAATCTTACTAATTATATATCATATAAATTCAATATAAATAATTTTAATGATAGATATTATAATAATGATCAAAAATTAAATTAATAAACTATTATTAATAATATTAATATTAATTAAAAAATATTTACATAACACAAATGATTTAAAATCAAATAAAAATGTATTACTAAATAATAATATTTAATTTTTAAAATTTTCCTACTTTTTATAAGCTTATATTTCTTTTTATTAAAATAAATTATTTAAAAAATATTTGTCTCACTCAACATTTATTTTGTAATTAATTTTTCTAAAAAATAAAACTATAAATAATTAAAATGAATATTTAAAATTATAATAAATAGAAATAAAAATGAGATTTATTATTTATTAAGTAGTATATAGATGTTAAAAGATTTATGTATTTAGGGGTTTCGGGATTTATGAGCCTACTGATTTAAGTAAGTAAGCATTTAATGATCTAAAGGTTTTATTTAAAAAATTAAATAACAAAAAATTTATTTTTATTATTTTTTCTTATTTTTTAAGGTTATAACCTTTTGAAAATATAATAATTTTTAAATTTTTTTCAAAAGTGAATACAATATTTAGTTATAATAATCATTATATTTATATATCATATAAATTCAATATAACCAATTTTATTGATAAATATTCTAATAATGATCAAAAAATAAAGTAATAATCTATTATTAATTAGATAGATATCAATTAAAATATAATTACAAAACCTAAAATAATATAAAAGCAAAGCAATATATATTACAATATAATAATTTTTTGTTTTGAATTTTTTTTTATTTCAAAAAGTTTATCTATATTTTTGATTAAAAATAATTTATATTTGTCTAATTAATAATTTATTTTGTAATTAATAGTTATATAAAAATAAACAAATAAATAATTAAAATGAATATTTAAAATTATATTGAAAATAAATGAGATTTATTAATTATTATTTAGGGTATACCAGTTTAATTTTAAGTATATCTGTCTCGCTAATAATTTATTTTGTAATTAATATTTCTATACAAATAAACTGATAATTAATTAAATAAATATTTTAAATTATACTGAATAAAAATTAAAATGAGATTTATGATTTATTATTAATGTATACCAGTTTAATGATTTAAGTATTTAGATGTTTTTTAATTTGAAAATTTAGCAATTTATCTTTTTAGACATTTAGTGGTTTATAAGTTTTATTTAAACAAAAAAATAATAAAAATAAAATTTATAATTTTTTCTTATTTTCATAGGTTATAATCTTAGAAAATATAATAATATTTAAAATTTTTTTTAACGTAAATATAATATTTTATTTATAATAATATTAATAATTATACATCATATAAATTCAATATAAACAATTTTATTGATACATATTATAATAATGATCAAAAATTAAATTAATAAACTATTAATAAAAAGATAGAAATTAATTAAAAAATATTTACAGAACCCAATTTGATTCAAAAGTAAAGTAAAATATATTACTAGATAATTATTTTAAATTTTTAAATGTTTACTTCTTTTATATGCGTATATATTTTATTTCATTAAAAATAAATTATTTAAATTATATTTGTTGCACTCATAATTTATTTAGTAATAAATATTTCTATAAAAATAAACTAATAAATAATTAAAATGAATATTTAAAATTATAATAAATAGAAATAAAAATTAGATTTATTATTTATTTTTTATTATGTATTATATATCGGTTTAATGGTTACTATATTTAGGCATTACGGGGTCTAAGAATTTACTTATTTAACTGTGTATGCATATAGTAGTTTATAGGTTTTATTTAAAAAATTAAAAAACAAAAAAATTATTTTATTATTTTTTGATATTTTCAAAGTTTATAACCTTTGAAAATATAATAATTTTTAAATTTTTTTCAAAAGTGAATTCAATATTTAGTTATAATAATAATTATATTATATATCATACAAATTCAATATAAACTATTTTATTGATAAATAATCTAATAATGATCAAAAAATAAATTAATAATCTTTTATTAATAAGATAGATATCAGTGATAATATAATTATAAAATCTAAAATGATTCAGAAGCAAAGCAAAATATATTACTATATAATAATTTTTTGTTTTGAAATTTTTTTTTCTTTTAAAAAGGTTATCTATATTTTTTGATTAAAAATAATTTATATAAATTATATTTGTCTAACTCATAATTTATTTTGTAATTAATATTTATATAAAAATAAACAAATAAATAATTAAAATGAATATTTAAAATTATATTGAAAAAAAATGAGATTTATTAATTATTATTTAGGGTATACCAGTTTAATTTTAAGTATATCTGTCTCGCTAATAATTTATTTTGTAATTAATATTTCTATACAAATAAACTGATAATTAATTAAAATAAATATTTTAAATTATACTGAATAAAAATTAAAATGAGATTTATGATTTATTATTAATGTATACTAGTTTAATGATTTAATTATTTAGATGTTTTTTAATTTGAAAATTTAGCAATTTATCTTTTTAGTTTAAAAAGTTATAATTTTTTCTTATTTTCATAGGTTATAATCTTAGAAAATATAATAATATTTAAAATTTTTTTAAATGTAAATATAATATTTTATTTATAATAATATTAATATTTATATATCATATAAATTCAATATAAACAATTTTATTGATACATATTATAATAATGATTAAAAATTAAATTAATAAACTATTAATAAAAAGATAGAAATTAATTAAAAAATATTTACAAAACCCAATTTGATTCAAAATTAAAGTAAAAAATATTACTAGATAATTATTTTAAATTTTTAAATTTTTACTTCTTTTATATGCGTATATATATTTTTTCATTAAAAATAAATTATTTAAATTATATTTGTTGCACTCATAATTAATTAGTAATAAATATTGCTATAAAAATAAACTAATAAATAATTAAAATGAATATTTAAAATTATAATAAATAGAAATAAAAATTAGATTTATTATTCATTATTTATTATGTATTATATATCAGTTTAATGGTTACTATATTTAGGCATTATGGGGTCTAGGAGTTTACTTATTTAACTGTGTATGCATGGTTTTATTTAAATAATTAAAAAAAAAAAAATTTATTTTATTATTTTTTGATATTTTCAAATGTTATAACCTTTGAAAATATAATAATTTTTAAATTTTGTTCAAAAGTGAATTCAATATTTAGTTATAATAATAATTATATTTTATATCATACAAATTCAATATAAACTATTTTATTGATAAATAATCTAATAATGATCAAAAAATAAATTAATAATCTTAATTTAATAAGATAGATATCATTGATAATATAATTATAAAACCAATGATTCAGAAGCAAAGCAAAATATATTACTATATAATAATTTTTTGTTTTGAAATTTTTTTTTCTTTTAAAAAGTTTATCTATATTTTTTTGATTAAAAATAATTTTATAAATTATATTTGTGTAACTCATAATTTATTTTGTAATTAATATTTATATAAAAATAAACAAATAAAAAATTAAATTTGAATATTTAAAATTAAAATAAAAAAAATGTGATTTATTCTTTATTATTTAGGATATACTTGTTTAATTTAAATTAGATCTATCTCACTAATAATTTATTTTGTAATTAATATTTGTATAAAAATAAAATGATAAATAATTAAAATAAAAATTAAAATTATACTGAATAATTAAAATAATTTATTTTGTTCCTCTCTCAACTCTAGAATGATTGCTAATGCTCTAACCAAAATAATAGGAGCTTTTAATTTATCTCTATTATGTCACATCTTATTTTATGTTGAATCACTTGGCTATCAAATGTATTTTGACCCATGTATGCTAACATACTAAACCAAAGTTGTACCCCTATGTGTTGAAATAGCTAGTTGTTGAGGATGCTATTTATATTGATTATTGTAATATCTTCTAAAATATCTCTCATGCGCACACTCAAAGCAATTTTTTTAAAACATAGTTCGCCTCTAAAAAAATAACCACTTTGTAGCCTATTAGAACAAACTAGCCCCTGGGGGATTTAACAGGGCAAGAAGTATGGGCTCTCTTTCAATCAGAATCAAAAAATTTATTTTTTTGGCATGTCTAAGCCTTTTTTTTATATACTCATGAATATTAAAAGTCTCATTTCTTTCTTTTTATATTAAATGAGTTATGTATACAAGCTCACAATACCCAAAAAGGTGTAAATGAATCATATTCAAATGTATAAAAGGTTTTAATCATTGCTCAAAATATTAGTCTTGCATATTGACACTTGAGGTCACAAATTAAAGAAAAAAGCCATAGTGATATTTCCAATCCCAAGAATTTTAGCTATATAAAGTTATAAAGAGTAGTACTCGAGCTTTGACTATTTCTAGGGTCATGAATTTTGCTCTCAAGGAATGTCCAAAGTTACAATCATTCCTAGTGCAATGACTTTGCAATATAAAGATAAAATGCACAAGCTATGGTCATATCCAATACTATGACCCAGTATTATAGTGATTAAATATGTATTCAAGATCATTCTTAGTGCCATAACAATATGTTCAATAGAGAGACACAAGTTATGGCATATTCTCATCTATAATATTTTGTTTTCTAGAGACAAAATATACAAACATTACCATTGTTATTGCGACAATAATCTAAAGCAAGAAAGAGACTGAATCCATAACTCACTCAAAGCAATTTTTTTAAAACATAGTTCGCCTCTAAAAAAATAACCACCTTGTAGCCTATTAGAACAAACTAGCCCCTGGGAGCTTTAGAGGGGCAAGAAGTATGGGCTCTCTTTCAATCAGAATCAAAAAATTTATTTTATTGGCATGTCTAAGCCTTTTTTTTATATACTCATGGATATTAAAAGTATCATTTCTTTATTTTTATATTAAATGAGTTATGTATACAAGCTCACAATACCCAAAAAGGTGTAAATGAATCATATTCAAATGTATAAAAAGTTTTAATCATTGCTCAAAATATTAGTGTTGCATATTGACAGTTGAGGTCACAAATTAAAGAAAAAAGCCATAGTGATATTTCCAATCCCAAGAATTTTAGCTATAGAAAGTTATAAAGAGTTGTACTCGAGATTTGACTATTTCTAGGGTCATGAATTTTGCTCTCAAGGAATGTCCAAAGTTACAATCATTCCTAGTGCAATGACTTTGCAATATAAAGATAAAATGCACAAGCTCTGGTCATATTCAATACTATGACCCAGTATTATAGTGATTAAATATGTATTCATGATCATTCTTAGTGCCATAACAATATGTTCAACAGAGAGACACAAGTTATGGTATATTCTCATCTATATGATTTTGTGTTCTAGAGACAAAATATATGAACATTAAAACTATGAAAATATAAGATTGTGAATGTGTGTGACATGCAGCATCAAGCCTTTGCCAATGCCATTGCTATGTAATGGAAGACATGTAAAACTGAATACCCATAAATCCACAAGTCCATATCTACGGTACTTTGTCAATTCAATCTCACCTGTGAATTCCACATTCTTTTGCTCAAATGATCCTCAAAAGAGTATCTCTTGGGTTAGAATGCTTCCTCCTCGAGCTCCAAGAATTGGCTATATGTTGCACCGACAAAATATCAAAAAATATGCATGCATCGGTGTGCATGTGTGATGAAGTCCATCTCATAGTCTAATTATCTATGCATACAACCAAGCTAGAATATAAGTAAAATTAAAAAATGCTATTAAGATGGGTCTTCTTCTTCCGGGAGTGTAGCATCGCCTAATGTGTATTTACTAAATCCATTAGTGGGACCGACTTAGAGATACTCATGGGTCCAGTTGCCCTCATTGCATGCTACATAGAGAACAGACATGATTGTGTGTGTGAGTATGTCATGATCCATCTCTACAAGTACATGGTGCACACAAAGTCCAAAATACAATTAAGACTACAAACATAAATTACAAGTTTGAATCTTTCGCTAGCGTGTGGCTGGTCTGGACTTCATTGCTTACTGGCCCTCATTGGTGATGCTTCGAATTTTGCTGGCTCTCCAATTAATCATGGATTACCCGCTACTCCCGTTGGGCGACGGTTGGGTGGCCCTCTATGCTGCATGATACGGCTAGTGGGGCCCTCTACAAGCTGGTGGTTCATACTTCTGGCTGCTTGCGGGACTTGCTGGCCCCTTTTAATGCTATACCAAAATGGACAAGAATATGTGCACGTGTGTACTGTGGTCCGTCACTATGTGTGTGTGGTGGAGTTGTATCATGGTTTAGGAGTTTAGTAATTTAAGTATTTAGGTATTTTGTGGTTTATAGGTTTTATTTAATTATTAAATAACAAAAAAATTATTTTTATGATTTTTTCTCATTTTCAAGGTCATAAACATTGAAAATATTATAATTTTTAATTTTTTTTTCAAATGTTAATACAATATTTAATTATAATAATCATAAAAATTAAATATCATGTAAATTTAATATAAATAATTTTATTGATCGATATTATAATACTAATCATAAAATAAATTAATATACTATTATTAATAAGATAGATATTAATTAAAATAATTTGCAAAACCTAAAACTATTCAAAATCAAAGTAAAATATATTACTAAATAATATTTTTTTATTTTTAAATTTTTGATTCTTTTTATAAGCTTATAAATTTTTTTGATGAAGATAAATTATTTAAATTATATTTGTCTCATTCATAATTTATTTTTAATAAAAAAAAAATATAGGCTTTTAAAATAAGTAAAAATTTAAAAATTAAAAATTATTATCCAGTAATATATTTTACTTTATTTTTGAATCAATTGAGGTTTTGTAAATATTTTTTAATTAATATCTAACTTTTTAATAATAGTTTATTTATTTAATTTTTGATCATTTTTATATTATCTATCAATAAAATTGTTTATACTAAATTTATATGATATATAATTATTAATATTATTATAACTAAATATTGTATTCACATTTCAAAAAATTGTAAACATTATTATATTTTTAAAGGTTATAACCTATAGAAATGATAACAAATTATAGAAATTTTTTTTGTTATTTTATTTTTTTATATAAAACCTATAAACCACTAAAAGCCTAAAAACATAAATCCCTAAACTCATAACGACAAAACCTCTAGATACATAAACCATTAAACTGGTATACATTAATAATAAATCTTAAATCTCATTTTAATTTTTATTCAGTATAATTTTAAATTTTTATTTTATTTATTTATCAGTTTATTTTTATAGAAATATTAATTACAAAATAAATTATTAGTGAGACAGATCTAATTTAAATTAAACCGGTATCTGTAAATAAAAAATAATAAATCTTATTTTTTTTTCATTATAATTTTAAATATTCATTTTAATTATTTATTTGTTTATTTATATATAAATATTAATTACAAAATAAATTGAGTTAGACAAATATAATTTATATATATTATTATTCATCAAAAAATTATAAATAAACTTTTTAGAAGAAAAAAAAATTCTAAAGAAATTATTATTATTTAGTAATATATTTTGCTTTGATTTTGAATCATTTTAGGTTTTATAATTATATTTTAATTGATATCTTTTTTTAATTGAAATCTATCTTATTAATAATAGATTATTAATTTATTTTTTGATCATTATTAGAATATTCATCAATAAAATTGTTTATATTGAATTTATATGATATATAAATATAATGATTATTATAACTAAAGATTATATTCACTTTTGAAAAAAATTTAAAAATTATTATATTTTGAAAGGTTATAACATTTGAAAATATTAAAAAATAATAAAAATATATTTATTTTTATTTTATTTTATAAATAAAACCTATAAACCACTAAAAGCCAAAAAACATAAATTTATAAACTCCTAAACGAAAAAACCTCTAAATACTTATTCCATTAAACTAGTATAGATTAATAATAAATCATAAATCTCATTTTAATATTTATTCTGTATAATTTTAAATATTTATTTTAATTATTTATCAGTTTAATTGTATAGAAATATTAATTACAAAATAAATTATTAGTGTGACAGATCTAATTTAAATTAAATCGGTATCCCTAAATCATAAATAATATATCTCATTTTTTTATTATAATTTTAAATATTCATTTTAATTTTTATTTGTTTATTTATATATAAATATTAATTACAAAATAAATTGAGTTAGACAAATATAATTTATATAAATTGTTTTTCATCAAAAAATTATAGACAAACTTTTTAAAAGAAAAAAAAATTTTAAAGCAAAAAATTATTATATAGTAATATATTTTGTTTTGCTTCTGAATCATTTTAGGTTTTGTAATTATATATTAATTGATATCTATCTTATAATAATAGATTATTAATTTAATTTTTGATCATTATTAGAATATTTATAAATGAAAATATACTGACTAAAATTATACTTAATAAAATTAATAAAATTACTTATATTGCAATTTAAAACCTAAAATCATAAATTGCAATTTAATTTTTATTAAGTATATTTTTAAATTTTTATTTTAATTATTTATCAGTTTATATTTATAGAAATATTACTTACAAAATAAATTATTAGTGAGAGAGATCTTATTTAAATAATTTATTTTTCATCAAAAAAAATATATATCGTTATAAAAATGAGGCAAAATTTTAAAAACAAAAATTATTATTTAGTAATATATTTTATTTTTATTTTGAATCATTTTAGATTTTTCAATTATATTTTAATTTATATAATTCTTATCAATAATAGTTTATTAATTTTTTATTGATCATTATTAATATCTATTAATAAAATTATTTATATTGAGTTTACATTATATATAATTATTAAGATTATTATTACTAAATATTATATTCACATTTAAAAAGAATTAAAAATTATTAAAATTTCAAAGGTTATAACCTTTAAAAATTAAAAAAAAATCAAAAAATTAAATTTTATATTTTTTCATTCTTTAAATAAAAACTATAAATCACTAAAGGCCTAAACACTTAAATCACTAAGCCCCAAAATACCTAAATACTTAAACCATTAAACTAGTATATCCTGAATAATAAATAATAAATATCTATTTTATTTGTATTCATTATAGTTTTAAATATTCATTTTAATTATTTATTAGTTTATTTTTATAGAATTATAAATTAAAAATAAATTATGAGGAAGACAAATATAATTTAAATAAATTACATATAATAAAAAAAATTATAAACTTTTAAAAAGAAGCAAAACATCAAATAAATTATTATTTAGTAATATATTTTATTATGATTTTGAATAAATTTACATTTTGCAATATATTTTAAATAAAATCTTTCTTATTAATATTAGTTTATTAATTTATTTTTTGATAATTAATATAATATCTTTCAATATAATTGTTTATATTGAATTTACATGATATATAATTATTAAGATTATCTTAACTAGATATAGTTTTTACATATAAAAAAATTTTTAATTGTTTTATTTTCAAAGGTTATAACCTTCAAAAATGATAAAAAATAACAAAAATGAATTTTTTGTTATATCAATGTTTAAATAAAACTTATAAAACATTAAATGCCTAAACACATAAATCATTAAACTCCTAAACCCCGAAGCTAGTAAATACTTAAACCTTTAAACTCGTAAACCTTAAATATAATTTAAATAATAATTGAAATATTAATTACAAAATAAACTATGAGTGATACAAATATAATTTAAATAATTTATTTTTTATCAAAAAAATATATAAGCTTATGAAAAGAAGCAAAAACTAAAAAACAAAAATTATTATTTAGTAATAAATTTTTCATAGTTTTTGAATCATTTTAGGTTTTTTAATTATATTTTAATTTATATCTATCATATTAATAATAGCACATTAATTTATTTTTTGATAATTGATATCATATCTATCAATAAAATTGTTTATATTTAGTTTATATATTATATAATTATAATGATTATTATTCATAAATATTGTATTCACATTTTTAAAAACATATAAACCTATAAACCACTTAATGCCTAAAAACATAAAATGCTAAACTCCTAATGACAAAACCTCTAAATAGTTAAATCATTAAACTGGTATACATTAATAATAAATCATAAATCTCATTTTAATTTTTATCCAGTATAATTTTAAATTTTATTTTATTTATTTATCATTTTATTTTATAGAAATATTAATTACAAAATAAATTATTTGTGAGACAGATCTAATTTAAATTATACCGGTATTCCTAAATAATAAATAATAAATCTCATTTTTTTTTCATTATAATTTTAAATATTCATTTTAATTATTTATTTGTTTATTTATATATAAATATTAATTACAAATAAATTGAGATAAACAAAAATAATTATTATAAATTATTTTTCATCAAAAAATTATAGATAAACTTTTTAAAAGAAAAAAAATTTTCAAAACAAAAAATTATTATATAGTAATATATTTTGCTTTACTTCTGACTCATTTTAGGTTTTGTAATTATATTTTAATTGATAACTATCTTATTAATAATAGATTATTAATTTATTTTTTGATCATTATAAGAATATATATAAATAAAATTGTTTATATTGAATTTACATGTTATATAAATATAAAGATTATTATAACTAAATATTATATTTACATTTGAAAATAATTTAAAAATTATTATATTTTTAAGGTTATAATCTTTGAAAATGATATAAAATCACAAAAATAATTTTTTTGTTATTTTATTGTTTATATAAAACCTATAAACTACTAAATGCCTAAATACTTAAATCATTAAACTCCTAAACCCCAAAACTACAAAACCATTAAATACTTAAACATTTAAACCATCTTTAAAGGTTTAAGTATTTATATATAATATATAAATATCTATCAATAAATAATAGTTTATTAATTTATTTTTTGATCATTCTTATATTTATATTATATTTAGTTTATTAATATCTTTCAATAAAATTGTTTATTTTTAATTTATATGATATATAATTATTAATTTATTATAACTAAATATTGTATTCACATTTGAAAAAAATTTAAAAATTATTATATTTATAAAGGTTATAACCTTCAGAATTTATAAAAAATTAAAAAAATAATTTTTTTGTTATTTCATTATTTAAATAAAACATATAAACTACTAAATCCCTAAACAATTAAATCACTAAACTTTTAAATACTTAAACCATTTAATCAGTATACCCTAAATAATTAATCATAAATCTCATTTTTATTTGTATTCATTATAATTTTATTCTTCATTTTAATTATTTATTAGTTTATTTTTATAGAAATATTAATTGCAAAATAAAATTATGAATGAGACAAATATAATTTAAAAATAATTTATCTTCATCAAAAAAATTTATAAGCTTATAAAAAGAATCAAAAATTTAAAAATAAAAAATTATTATTTAGTAATATATTTTACTTTGATTTTGAATCATTTTAGGTTTTGCAAATATATTTTAATTAATATCTTATTTGTATTTTGGACTTTGTATGCACCATGTACTTGTAGAGATGGATCATGACATACACACACAAACACACAATCTTGTATGTTCTCTATGTAGCATGCAATGGGGGACTCTGGACACATGAATATCTCTTAGTGGGGACCTCTAATGCATTTTGTAAATACACATTAGGCGATGCTACACTCCTGGCAGCAGAAGACCCATCTTTATAGCATTTTGTAATTTTACTTGTATTCTAGCTTTGTGGTACGCATAGATAATTAGACTATGAGATGGACCTCATCACACATGTACACCGATGCATTCATATTTTTTGATATTTTGTCGGTTCAACATACAGCTACTTATTGGAGCTCGAGGAGGAAGCAATCTAACCCAATAGATACTCTTTTGAGGATCATTGGAGCAAAAGAATGTGGAATTCAGAGGTGAGAATGAATTGACAAAGTGCGGTAGATATGGACTTGTGGATTTATAAGTATTCAGTTTTACATGTATTCCATTGCATAGCTATGACATAGGAAAATGCTTGAAGCTGCATATCACACACATGCACAATCTTATATTTGCATACTTTTAATATGGCGCATCATTCAGGTTCCTCCAAAAGGCTTTGACAAATCCGAATGGAAAGGACGCAGTGCGCATAATGACTCAATGCCAACTCTGAAGTCCGGGATTGCCAGGTGATTTTAGTTGTATTCGTACGCTTGGAATTATTAGGCATTATGTTTTTTTATGTATTTTATGAATGAACTCATTAAGGTGCATAGGATTTAGTGGCATGGCCTAAATTAGTCAGCCTTTTAGTCTCTTGTAAGTTGTGTGCCTAAATGATAAATAAAGTGTGTATTTTCCAAAAAAAACAAAAAAAACCATAAACCCTAAACTTTGATTCCTAAACCTTAAACCATAAACTATAACCCTAATCCATAAACCCTAAATCCTAAATCTCATGTTTTGCACTTTTATAATCAAATGACTAAGTGTTAAATTCAAATTGAAATTCACAACTTTTAGGAATGCAACAGATTTATCTTTTTGTATATGTAACACAAAATCATGACTCAAGGGGTGAGTTATGGATTCAGTCTCTTTCTTGCTTTAGATTATTGTAGCATTAGCAATGGTCATGATTGTATATTTTGTCTCTAGAACACAAAATTATATCGATGAGATAATGCCATAACTTGTGTCTCTCTGTTGAACATATTGTTATGGCACTAAGAATGATCATGAATACATATTTAATCACTATAATACTGGGTCACAGTATTGGTTAGAGCTTTGGCAATCATTCTAGAGTTGAGAGAGGAACAAAATAAATTATTTTAATTATTCAGTATAATTTTAATTTTTATTTTAATTATTTATCAATTTATTTTTATAGAAATATTAATTACAAAATAAATTATTAGTGAGACAAATCTAATTTAAATTAAACCAGTATATCCTAAATAATAAATAACAAAATCTCATTTTTTTTCATTTTAATTTTAAATATTCAAATTTAATTATTTATTTGTTTTTTTTATATAAATATTAATTACGAAATAAATTATGAGTTACACAAATATAATTTATATAAATTATTTTTCATCAAAATAATATATATAAACTTTTTAAAAGAAAAAAAAATTCAAATCAAAAAATTATTATATAGTAATATATTTTGCTTTGCATATGAATCATTTTAGGTTTTGTAATTATATTATAATTGATATATATCTTATTAATAATAGATTATTAATTTATTTTTTGAACATTATTATAATATTTATCAATAAAATAGTTTATATTGAATATATATGATATATAAATAAAATGATTATTTTAACTAAATATTGATTTCACTTTTGAAAATAATTTAAAAATTATTATATTTTATAATGTTATAACCTTTGAAAATATAAAAATATAATAAAAATAAATTTTTTGTTTTTTTATTTTTTAAATAAAACTTTAACCTACTAAATGCATAAACAGTTAAATAAGTAAATTCCTAGACCCCGCAATGCCTAAATACAGAAAGCATTAAACTAATATATAATACATAATAAATAATAAATAATAAATCTAATTTTAATTTCTATTTATTATAATTTTAAATATTCATTTTAATTATTTATTAGTTTATTTTTATAGAAATATTTATTTCAAAATAAATTATGAGTGCGACAAACATAATTTAAATAATTTATTTTTAATTAAATAATATATATACACAAATACAAGAAGTAAAAATTTAAGTGTTTAAAATTATTATCCAGTAATATATTTTACCCTAATTTTGAATCAATTTGGGTTTTGTAAATATTTTTTAATTAATTTCTATCTTTTTATTAATTGTTTATTAATTTAATTTTCGATCATTATTATTATATCTATCAATAAAATTGTTTATATTAAATTTATATTATATATAATTATTAATATTTTTATAACAAATATATTATATTTACATTT
>JAREIK010002453.1:0-83862 GCA_029783825.1 Sapria himalayana | reverse complement strand
ATATTCATTTTAATTATTTATTTTTTATTTTTATATAAATATTAATTACAAAATAAATTATGAGTTAGACAAATATAATTTATATAAATTATTTTTTATCAAAAAATATGGATAAACTTTTTAAAATAAAAAAAAAATTCAAAACAAAAAATATTTATATTTTAATATATTTTTCTTTGCTTATGAATTATTTTAGGTTTTGTAATTATATTTTAATAGATATCTTTCTTATTAATAATAGATTATATATTTATTTTTTGATCATTATTAGAATATTTATCAATAAAATTGGTTATTTTGAATTTATATGATATATAATTATAATGATTATTATAACTAAATATTGTATTCCCTTTTGAATTAAATTTAAAAATTATTATATTTTCAAATGTTATAACCTTAAAAAATGAGAAAAAATAATAAAAATAAATGTTTTGTTTTTTCATTTTTTAAATAAAACCTATAGATCATTAAATCTTAGTTACTTAAATCAGTAAGCTCATAAATCCCGAAACCCATAAATACATAAACCTTTTAATAGCTATATACTGCTTAATAAATAATAAATCTCATTTTTATTTCTATTTATTATAATTTTAAATATTCATTTTAATTATTAATAGTTTAATTTTATAGAAAAATTAATTACAAAATAAATTTTGAATGAGACATATATTATTTAAATAATTTATTCTAATAAAAAAAAATATAAGCTTATAAAAAGAAGGAAAATTTTAAAAATTAAATCTTATTGTTTAGTAATATATTTTGATTTGATTTTGAATCATTTTGTGTTTTGTAAATATATTTTAATTAAAATTTATATTATTAATAAAAGTTTATTAATTTAATTTTTGATCATTATTATAATATCTATCATTAAAATTATTTATATTGAATTTATATGATATATAATTAGTAAGATTAATATAATTATACATTGTATTCACATTTCAAAAAATTTTAACAATTATTTTATTTTCAAAGGTTATAACCTTTGAAAATCAGAAAAAATCTAAAAAAAAAATTTTATTATTATTATATTAATAAAACCTATAAACCACTAAATACCTAAAAACATAAATTGATAAACTCCTAAATGACAAAACTCCTAAATAATCAAACCATTAAACTGGGATAACACATATAATAAATCCTATATCTCATTTTAATTTGTATTCATTATAATTTTAAATATTCATTTTAATTATTAATTAGTTTATTTTTTATAGAAATATAAATTACAAAATAAATAATGAGCGAGACAACTATAATTTTAATAATTTATTTTTAATTAAAAAAAATATAAGCTTATAAAAAGAAGTAAAAATTTAAAAACAAAAAATTATTATTTAGTAATATATTTTACTTTGATTTTGAATCATTATATATAGGTTTTGCAATTATATTTTAATTGTTATCAATCTTATTAAGAATACTTTATTAATTTATTATTCGATCAATTTTATAATATCTAACAATAAAATTACTTATATTGAATTTAAATGTCTTATAACTTTTAAGATTATTATAACTAAATATTATATTTACATTTGAAATAAATTTTAAAATTATTATATTTTCAAAGGTTATAACCTTCAAAAATGATAAAAAATAACAAAAATAATTTTTATTATTTTATTATTGAAATAAAACTTATAAACCACTAAATTCCTAAACATTTAAATGTCTAGACTTTTAAACCCCAAAACCCCCTAAATACATAAACCATTAAACCTATATAACCTAAAAAACAAATAATAAATCTCATTTTTATTTGTATTCATTATAATTTTAAATATTCATTTTAATTATTTTTCAGTTTATTTTTTAAAAAATATTAATTACAAAAAAAATAATGAGTGAAACAGATATAATTTAAATAAATTAATTTTTATTAAAAAATTAAGCTTATAAAAATAAACAAAATTTCAAAAATTTAAAATTTTATTTAGTAATATAATTTACTTTGATTTTGAATTATTTTGGGTTCTAGAAATATATTTTAATTAATATCTCTCTTATTAATAATTGTTTATTAATATATTTTTGGATCACATTTATAATATATATTAATACATTTTTTTATTGAATCAAAAACAAATATAATTATTAAGATTATTATAACTAAGTATTGTATTCATATTTTAGAACTATTAAAAAATTATTATATTTTTAAAGGTCATAACCTGTGAAAATCATGAAAATTCATAAAAATAAATTTTTTGTTATTTCATTGATTAAATAAAACCTATAAACACGAAAATGTGCAACCATATAAATCAATAAACTCCTTAACCCCAAAACAACAAAAAACTTAAAAAATTAAATAGTTATACCCTAAATAATAAATAATAAATCTCATTTTTATTAGTATTTATTATAATTTTAAATATACATTTTAATTATTTATTAGTTTAATTTTATAGACATATAAATTAAAATATAAATTATTAGTGTGCCAAATATAATTTAAATAATTTATTTTCCATCAAAAAATATATAGTCTTATAAATGGATACAAAAATTTAAAAATTTAAAATTAATATTTAGTAAAATATTTCACTTTGATTTTGAGTCATTTAAGGTTTTGCAAATATATTTTAATAAATATTTATCTTATTAAATATCAATAAAATAGTTTATATTGAATTTATATGATATATAATTATTATGATTATTATAACTTCATATTGTATTCATTTTTCAAAAAAAATTTAAAATTATTATATTTTCAAAGGTTATATTCTTCAAAAATGAGAAAAAAAACTAAAATAAATTTTTTGTTATTTTATATTTTATATAAAACCTATAAAACACTAAATGACTAAATACTAAAATGACTAAACTCGTAAACCCCGAAGCCCATAAATACTTAAAAAATTTAATTTCAGTATAGTCTTAATAATAAATCATAAATCTTAGTTTTATTAGTATTCATTATAATTTTAAATATTCATTTTAATTATTTATCAATTTATTTTTATAGAAATATTAATTACAAAAAAAATTATTAGTGCAACATATATAATTTAAATAATTTATTTATCATAAAAAAATGCTCATAAAAAGAATCAAATTTTAAAAATAAAAAATTATTATTTAATAATATATCTTATTTTGATTTTGAATCATTTTAGATTTTACAATTATATTTTAATTTATATCATTCTTAAAAATACAAGTTTATTAATTTATTTATTGATCATTATTATAATATTTATCAATAAAAATATTTATATTGAGTTTATATTATATATAATTATTAAGATTATTATAACTAAATATTATATTAACATTTAAAAAAAATAAATATTATTATATTTTTAAATGTTACAACCTTCAAAAATTAAAAAAAAATCAAAAAATTAAATTTTTTGTTTTTTCATTTTTTAAATAAAAACTATAAATCACTAATGGTCTAAACAATTAAATCACTAAACTCCAAAACCACAAAACACCTAAATACTTTAACCATTAAACCAGTATATCTTGAATAATAAATAATAAATCTCAATTTTATTTGTATTCATTATAATTTTAAATATTTATTTTAATTATTCAGTAGTTTATTATTATAGAATTATAAATTACAAAATAAATTATAAGTAAGACAAATATAATTTAAATAATTTATTTTTAATAACAAAAATATAAAGTTATAAAAAAGGCAGAACATTAAAAAAAATTATTATTTAGTAATATATTTTACTTTGATTTGAATAAATTTAGATTTTGCAAATACTTTTAAAATAATAACTAATTTATTAATAAATGTTTATTAATTTATTTTTTGATCATAATTATAATATCTATCAATATAATTATTTATATTGAATTTAAATGAATTATAATTATGAAGTTTATTATAAATAAATATTATATTTACATTTGAAAAATTTTAAAAATTATTATAATTATTAAGATTATGAAAATATATTTAAAATAATATCTCTCTTATTAATAATAGTTTATTAATTTATTTTTTGAACATTAATATAATATATTTCAATATAATTATTTATATTGAATGTACATGATATATAATTATTAAGATAATCATAACTAAATATAGTATTCACATATAAAAAAAATTTTAAAATTGATATATTTCAAAGTTTATAAAATTCAAAAATGAGAAAAAATAATAAAATTAATTTTTTGTTAAATAATTTTTTAAATAATAGTTATAAACAATTAAATGCCTAAATACATATATATCTAAACTCCTTATCCCCGAAGCCTCTAAATACTTAAACCTTTAAACTCGTAAACCTTAAATAAAATTTAAATAATTTATAGAAATAGTAATTACAAAATAAATTATGAGTGATACAAATATAATTTAAAAAATATATTTTTTATCAAAAAAACATATAAGCGTATAAAATAATGCAAAAACAAAAAAAAATTATTATTTAGTAATATATTTTACTTTGATTTTGAATTATTTAAGGTTTTTTAATTATATTTTAATTTATATCTATCATATTAATAATAGTTTATTAATTTATTTTTTCATAATTGATTTAATATCTATCAATAAAATTGTTTATATTTAGTTTAAATTATATATAGTTATAATAATTATTATTACTAAATATTGTATTCATATTTTTAAAAAATTTTAAAATTATTATATTTTGAAATCTTATAACCTTTGAAAATTTGAAAAAATATCAAAAATAAATTTTTTGTTATTTCATTGTTTGAATAAAACCTATAAACCATTAAATGCCAAAATACTTAAATCAAAAACTTCTAGATCTCGAAAACACTAAATAGATAAATTTTTAAAACATGTATATCCTAAATAATAAATAATAAATCTCATTTTTATTCTTTTCATTATAATTTTAAATATTCATTTTAATTATTTATTTGTTTATTTTTATATAAAAATTAAACACAAAATAAATTATAATTTATACAAATATAATTTATATAAATTATTTTTCAACAATAAAATATAGATAAACTTAATAAAATAAAAAAAAAATTAATAACAAAAATATATTATATAGTAATATATTTTGCTTTGTTTCTGAATCATTTTAGGTTTTGTAATTATATTTTAATTGATATATAACTTATTAATAATAGATTATTAATTTATTTTTTGATCACTATTAGAATATTTATCAATAAAAATGTTTATATTGAATTTATATGATATATAAATTTAATAATTATTATATCTAAATATTGTATTCACTTTTGAAAAAAAGTTTAAAAATTTTTATATTTTCAAATATTATAACCTTTGAACATGTGAAAAAATAAAAAAAATATTTTTTTGTTCTTTCATTGTTTAAATAAAACCTATAAATAACTAAATGCCTAAACACTTAAATCACTAACCTAAAAAAATCCCGATACCCCTATATAGATAATCCTTTAAACCGGTATACCTTAAATAATAATTAATAAATCTCATTTTTCTTTTTGTTCATTATAATTTAAAAAATTTATTTTGATTGTTAGGATATATATATATATATATATATATATATATATTAATTATAAAATAAATTATGAGTTAAAAATATAATTTATAATAATCTATTTCTTCAAAAAATAGATAAGCTTATAAAAAGAATAAATATTTAAAAACAAATAATTATTATTAAGTAATATATTTTGCTTTGCTTTTGAATCATTTTAGGTTTTGATATTATATTTTAAGTAATATCAATCTTATTCATAATATATTTTTAATTTATTTATTTATAATTATTAGAATATCAATGAATAAAATTGTTGATATTGAATTTATATGATATATAATTATTATAATTATTATAAATAAATATTGTATTCACTTTTGAAAAAAATTTAAAAATTATTATATTTTCAAAGTTTTTAATCTTAAAAATTGAGAAAGAATAAAAAAAATAATTTTTTTGTTATTTCTTTATTAAATAAAAACTATAGACCACTAAATGTTTACTTACTTAAATCAGTAGCTCATTAAACCCGAAACCCCTAAATACATGAACCTTATAACAACTGTATACTAGATTAAAATGATTATCTATTTAGGGTTTTCAAGATTGAGTAGTTATTTATTTAAGTATTTAGGCATTTAGTGGTTTATAGGTTTTATTTAAATAATGAAATAAATAAAAAATTTTTTTTTGATATTTTTTAACATTTTCAATGGTTATAACCTTTGAAAATATAATAATTTTAAATTTTTTTAAAAATGTGAATGTAATATTTACTAATAATAATCATTATAATTATATAATATATAAACTAAATATAAACAATTTTATTGATAGATATCATATCAATTATCAAAAAATAAATTAATGTGCTATTTTTAATATGATAGATATAAATTAAAATATAATTAAAAAACCTAAAATGATTCAAAAATTATGAAAAATTTATTACTAAATAATAATTTTTGTTTTTTAGTTTTTCCATCTTTTTATAAGCTTATATTTTTTTTTGATGAAAAATATATTATTTAAATTATATTTGTATCACTCATAATTTATTTTATAATTAATATTTCAATATATTATTTAAATTATATTTAAGTTTTACGAGTTAAAAGGTTTAAGTATTTAGGGGCATCGAGGTTTAGGAGTTTAGAGATTTATGTGTTTGTGCATTTAATGGTTTATAAGTTTTATTTAAATAATGATATAACAAAAAATTATTTTTGTTATTTTTTATTATTTTTAAAGGTTATAACCTTTGAAAATATAACAATTTTTAAATTTTTTTTCTATGTGAATACTATATTCAGTTATAATAATCTTAATAATTATATATCATGTAAATTCAATATAAACAGTTATATTGATAGATATTATATTAATGATCAAAAAATAAATTAATAAACTACTATTAATAAGAAATATTTTATTTAAAATATATTTGCAAAACATAAATTTATTTAAAATCAAAATAAAATATATTACTAAATAATAATTTTTTTGATGTTTTGCTTATTTTTATAAGTTGATATTTTTTTATTTAATGTAAATTATTTAAATTATATTTTTCTTCCTCATATTTTATTTTTAATTTATAATTCTATAAAAATAAACTAATAAATAATTAAAATGAATATTTAAAACTATAATGAACACAAATAAAATTGAGATTTATTATTTATTATTCAGGATATACTATTTTAATGGTTTAAGTATTTAGGTGTTATGGGGTTTAGTTATTTAAGTGTTTAGCCCTTTAGTGATTTATAGTTTTTATTTAAAGAATGAAAAAATAAAAAATTTAATTTTTTGATTTTTTTCTAATTTTTGAAGGTTAACCTTCGAAAATATAATAATTTTTTATTTTTTTAAAATGTGAATATAATATTTAGTTATAATAATCTTAATAATTATATATAATGTAAACTCAATATAAATAATTTTATTAATACATATTATAATAATGATCAATAAAAAATTAATAAACTATTATTAAATAGAATTATATAAATTAAAATATAATTACAAAATCTAAAATGATTCAAAAAAAATAAAATATATTACTAAATAATATATTTTTGTTTTTAAAATCGTGCATATTTTTATGAGGATATATATTTTTTTGATGAAAAATAAATTATTTATATTAGATCTGTCTCACTAATAATTTATTTTGTAATTAATATTTCTATAAAAATAAAGTGATAAATAATTATAATAAAAATTAAAAATTTTACTTAAATAAAATTAAATTGAGATTTATGATTTTTTCTTAATGTACACCTGTTTAATGGTTTAAGTATCTAGGGGTTTTGTAGTTTAGGAGTTTAGCGATTTATGTTTTTAGACAATTAGTGGTTTATAGGTTTTATTTAAACAATAAAATAACAAAAAAAAATTTGTATTTTTTTCTAATTTTCATAGGTTATAACCTTTGAAAATATAATAATATTTAAAATTTTTTGAAATGTGAATACAATATTTAGTTATAATAATATTAATAATTATATATCATATAAATTCAATATAAACAATTTTATTGATAGATATTATAATAATGATCAAAAATTAAATTAATAAACTTTTAATAATCTGATAGATATTAATTAAAAAATATTTACAAAACCAAAATTGAGTCAAAATTAAAGTAAAAAATATTATTGGATAATAATTTTTAATTTTTAAAATTTTACTTCTTTTATAAGCGTATATATTTTTTTTTGATTAAAAATAAATTATTTAAATTATATTTGTCGCACTGATAATTTATTTTGTAATAAATATTTCTATAAAATAAAGTTATAAATAAATAAAATGAATATTTAAACTAATAATAAATTGAAATAAAAATTAGATTTCTTAATTATTAAGTAGTATATAGCAGTTTACGAGTTTATGTATTTAGGAATTACGAGCCTTAGGAGTTTACTTGTTTTACTTTATATGCATTTAGTGATTTATAAGTTTTTTTTTTTAAATTACAATAACCAAATATTTAAATTTTTTTATTTTTTAATATTTTCAAAGGTTATAACATTTGAAAATATAATAATTTTTAAATTTTTTTCAAATGTGAATTCAGTATTTAGTTATAATAGTCACTATATTTATATATCATATAAATTCAATATAAACAATATTATTGATAAATATTCATAAAATGATCAAAAAATAAATTAATAATTTATTATTAATGAGATAGATATCAATTAAAATATAATAAAAAAACCTAAAATGATTCAGAAGAAATCAAAATATATTACTATATAATAATTTGTTGTTTTGAAATTTTTTTTTCTGTTAAAAAGTTTATCCATATTCTTTTGATGAAAATTAATTTATATAAATTGTATTTGTCTAATTCATAATTAATTTTATAATTAATATTAATATAAAAATAAACAAATAAATAATTATAATGAATATTTAAAATTATAATGAAAAAAATAATATTGAGATTTATTCTTTATTATTTTGGGTATACCAGTCTAAATTAAATTAGATCTGTCTCTCTAATAATTTATTTTGTAATTAATATTTTTATAAAAATAAACTGATAAATAATTAAAATAAAAATTTAAAATTATACTGAATAAAAATCAAAATGAGATTTATGAATTATTATTAATGTATACCAGTTTAATATTTTAAGTATTTAGAGGTTTTTTCGTTTATGACTTTAGTGATTTATGTTTTTAGGTATTTAGTAGTATATAGGTTTTATTTAAACAATTTAATAACAAAAAATTATTTTTCATATTTTTTCACATTTTCAAAGGTTATAACCTATGAAAATATTAAAATTTTAAAATATTTTAAAAATGTGAATACAATATATAGTAATAATAATCATTATAATTATATATAATATAAACTAAACATAAACACTTTTATTGATAGATATAATATCAATTATCAAAAAGTAAATTAATATGCTAAATAATAATTAATATGATAGATATAAATTAAAAATATAATTACAAAACCTAAAAATATTCAAAATCCAAGTAAATTTATTACAAAATAATAATATTTTTTAGTTTTTGCTTCTTTTTATAAGCTTATATTTTTTTTTGATGAAAAATAAATTATTTAAATTATATTTGTATCACTAATAATTTATTTTGTAATTAATATTTTAATAAATTATTTAAATTATATTTAAGGCTTATGAGTTTAAAGGTTTAAGTATTTAGGTGCTTTTGTATATAGGAGTTTAGAGGTTTATGTGTTTATGCATTTAGTGGTTTATAAGTTTTATTTAAACAATGATATAACAAAAAATTTATTTTTATTATTTTTAAAATTTTTGAAGGTTATAACCTTTGAAAATATAATAATTTTTAAATTTTTTCCAAATGTAAATATAATATTTAGTTATAATAATCATAATAATTATAAGTCATTTAAATTCAATATAAATAATTACATTGCTAGATATTATAATAATGATCAAATAAGATTTAATAAACTATTATTAATAAGATAGATATTATTTAAAATATATTTGCAAAATCTAAATTTATTCAAAATCAAAGTAAAATATATTACTTAATAATAATTTTTTTAATGTTTTGCTTTTTTTACAACATTATATTTTTGTTATTAAAAATAAATTATTTAAATTAATTTGTCTAACTCATAATTTATTTTGTAATTTATAATTCTATAATAATAAACTAATAAATAATTAAAATAATTATATAAAATTTTAATGAATACAAATAAAATGATATTTATTATTTATTTTTCAGGATATCCCAGTTTAATAGTTTAAGTATTTAGGTGTTTTTGGGTTTAGGTGTTTAGTGATTTAAGTGTTTAAACCTTTAGTGATTTATAGTTATTATCTAAAGAATTAAAAAACAAAAAATTTAATTTTTTGAATTTTTTTAATTTTTGAAGGTTGTTACCTTTGAAAATATAATAATTTTAAATTTTTTTAAATGTGAATATAATATTTAGTTATAATAATCTTAATAATTATATATAATGTAAACTAAATATAAATAATTTTATTAATAGATATTATAATAATGATCAATAAATTAATTAATAAACTAGGATTAATAAGAATGATATAAATTAAAATATAATTGTAGAATCTAAAATGAATCAAAATCAAAATAAGATATATTACTAAATAATAATTTTTTTTAAAAAAAATTTTGCCTTATTTTATATGCATATACATTTTTTTGATGAAAAATAAATTATTTAAATTATATCTGTCTCACTAATAATTTATTTTGTAATTAATATTTCTATAAAATTAATTTTATAAATAATTAAAATGAATATTTAAAATTATAATGAATACTAATAAAAATAGATTTATGATTTATTATTTAGGGTATACCTATTTAATGGTTTAAGTTTTTTGTCGTTTTAGGGTTAAGGAGTTTGTTGTTTATATGTTTGCACATTCATGTGTTTATAGGTTTTATTTAATCAATAAAATAACAAAAAATTTATTTTTATTAATTTTCGTGATTTTCAAAGGTTATATTACCTTTTAAAATATAATAATTTTTTAATCTTTCTAAAATATGAATGCAATACTTATTTATAATAATCTTAATAATTATATTTGATGTAAATTTAATATAAAAAATTTTATTAATATATATTATTTTAATGATCGAAAAATAAATTAATAAACAATTATTAATATGATAGATATTAATTAAAATATATTTGCAGAGGCCAAATAATTCAAAATCAAAGTAAATTATATTATTAAATAAAATTTTAAATTTTTGAAATTTTGTTTATTTTTATAAGCTTATATTTTATTTCATACAAAATAATTTATTTAAATTATATATGTCTCACTCATTATTTATTTTGTAATTAATATTTCTATAAAAATAATCTAAAAAATAATTAAAATGAATATTTAAAATTATAATGAATACAAATAAAAATGAGATTTATTATTTATTTTTTAGGTTATATAGGTTTAAGGGTTTAAGTATTTAGGGGGTTTTGGGTTTTAGGAGCCTAGAGATTTAAACGTTTAGGCATTTAGTGGTTTATAAGTTTTATTTAAATAATAAAATAATAAAAAAATTATTTTTGTGATTTTTTATCATTTTTGAAGGTTATAACCTTTGAAAAATAATAATTTTTAAATTTTTTTCAAATGTAAATATAATATTTAGTTATAATAATCTTAATAATTAAATGACATTTAAATTCAATATAAGTAATTTTATTGTTCGATATTATAAAATTTATCAAATAATAAATTAATAAACTATTCTTAATAATATTGATTGCAATTAAAATATAATTGGAAACCTATATATAATGATTCAAAATCAAAGAAAAATATATTACTAAATAATAATTTTTTGTTTTTAAATTTTTACTTCTTTATATAAGCTTTTTTTTTTGATTAAAAATAAATTATTAAAATTATAGGTTCACTAATTATTTATTTTATGATTGATATTTCTATAAAAAATAAACTAATAAATAATTAAAATGAATATTTAAAATTATAATGAATACAAATTAAAATGAGATTTATGATTTATTATATATGGTATACCAGTTTAATGGTTTGATTATTTAGTGGTTTATAGGGTTTATTTATATAAAAAATATTTAAAATTGTATTTTTTGATTTTTTCTGATTTTGAAAGGTTATAACCTTTGAAAAAAAATAATTTTTAAAATATTTTGAAATGTGAATACCATGTATAATTATATTAATCTTACTAATTATATATCATATAAATTCAATATAAATAATTTTAATGATAGATATTATAAAAATGATCAAAAATTAAATTAATAAACTATTATTAATAATATGAATATTAATTAAAATATATTTACATAACACAAAATGATTCAAAATCAAATCAAAATATATTATTCAATAATAATATTTAATTTTTAAAATTTTCCTACTTTTTATAAGCTTATATTTTTTTTATTGAAATAAATTATTTAAATAATATTTGTCTCACTTGAAATTTATTTTGTAATTAATTTTTCTAAAAAATTAAACTATAAATAATTAATATGAATATTTAGAATTATAATATATAGAAATAAAAATGAGATTTATTATTTATTAAGATGTATATAGCTGTTAAAAGGTTTATGTATTTAGGGGTTTCAGGATTTATGAGCTTACTGATTTAAGTAAGTACGTATTTAATGATCTATAGGTTTAATTTAAAAAATGAAATAACAAAAAATTTATTTTTATTATTTTTTCTCATTTTTTAAGGTTATAACCTTTGAAAATATAATACTTTTTAATTTTTTTTTCAAAAGTAAATTAAATATTTAGTTATAATAATCATTATATTTATGTATCACATAAATTCAATATAAACTATTTTATTGATAAATAATCTAATAATGATCAAAAAATAAATTAATAATCTATTATTAATAAGATAGATATCAATTATAAAATAATTACAAAACCTAAAATGATTCAGAAGCAAAGCAAAATATATTACTCTATAATAATTTTTTGTTGTGAAATTTTTTTTTCTTTTAAAAAGTTTATCTATATTATTTTAATGAAAAATAATTTATATAAATTATATTTGTGTAACTCATAATTTATTTTGTAATTAATACTTATTTAAGAATAAACAAATAAATAATTATATTTGAATATTTAAAATTAAAATGAAAAAAAATGAGATTTATTCTTTATTATTTATGATATATCGGTTTAATTTAAATTAGATCTATTTATCTAATAATTTATTTTGTAATTAATATTTCTATAAAAATAAACTGATAAATAAATAAAATTAAAATTAAAATTATACTGAATAATTAAAATAATTTATTTTGTTCCTCTCTCAACTCTAGAATGATTGCTAAAGCTCTAACCAAAATAATATGAGCATTTACTTTATCACAATTATGTCTCATTATATTTGATGTTGAATCACTGGGCTATCTATGGTAATTTGACTCATGTACGCTAACAGACTAAACCAAAGTTGTACCCCTATGTGTTGAAATAGCTAGTTGTTGAGGATGCTATTTATATTGAATATTGTAATTTCTTCTAAAATATCTCTCATGCACACACTCAAAGCACTTTTTTTAAAACATAGTTCACCTCTAAAAAAATAATCACCTTGTAGCCTATTAGAACAAACTAGCCCCATGGCAGTTTTAGCAGGGCAAGAAGTATGGGCTCTCTTTCAATCACGAATAAAAAAATTTATTATATTTGCATGTCTAAGCCATTTTTTCATATCCTCATGGATATGAAAAGTATCATTTCTTTCTTTTTATATTAAATGAGTCATGTATACAAGCTCACAAAACTCAAAAAGATGTAAATGAATCATATTCAAATGTATAAAACATTTTAATCATTTAGGCACACAACTTACAAGAGACTAAAAAGCTAACTAATTTTAGGCCAGCCCGCCAAATCCTATGTACCTTAATGATTCTATGCATAAAAACACATAAAAAAACATGATGCATAATAATTCCATGTGAACGGATACAACTAAAATCACCTAGGATTCTTGGACTAAGGAGTTGGCATTGAGTCATTATGCCAACTGCGTAATATCCATTAGGATTTGTCAAAGCAATATGGAGGGACCAGAATGATGCACCATATTAAAACTATGCAAATATAAGATTGTGCATGTGTGTGACATGCAGCATTAAGCATTTGCCTATGTCATTGCTATGCAATGGAATATATGTAAAACTGAATACCCATAAATCCACAAGTCCATATCTACGGCACTTTGTCAATTCATTCTCACCTATGAATTCTAGATTCTTTTGCTCTAATGATTCTCAAAAGAGTATATCTTGGGTTAGAATGCTTCCTCCTCGAGCTCCAAGAAGTGGATGTATGTTGCACCGACAAAATATCAAAAAATATGCATGCATCGGTGTGCATGTGTGATGAGGTCCATCTCATAGTCGAATTATCTACGCATACAACCAAGCTAGAATACAAGTAAAATTACAAATTGCTATAAAGATGAGTCTTCTACCGTCGGGAGTGTAGCATCGTCTAATGTGTATTTACAAAAAGCATTACTGGGCCCTACTTAGAGATACTCATGGGTCTAGTTTCCCTCATTGCATGCTACATAGAGAATAGACAAGATTGTGTGTGTGAGTATGTCATGATCCATCTCTACAAGTACATGGTGCATACAAAGTCCAAAATACAAATAAGACTACAAACATAAACTATAAGTTTGAATCTTTCACTCCCGTGTGGCTGGTGTGGACTCCATTGCTTACTGGCCCTGCTTGGCGATGCTTCAGATTTTTCCGGCTCTCCAATTAATCATGGATTACCCGCTACTCCTGTTGGGTGACGGTTGGGTGGCCCTCTATGCTGCCTGATAGGGCTAGTAGGAACCATTCCTAGCTACTCCTGGGTTTACTCCTGACCACTTTGCTTGGTCTCGTCAGTTGTCTGAATGTTATCACCTGGCTTGCTAGTGGGGCCCTCTTCAAGCTAGTGGCCCATACTTCTAGCTGCTTCCAGGACTTGCTGGCCCCTCTAAATGCTACACCAAAATGGACAAGAATATGTGCACGTGTGTACTGTGGTGCGTCGCTATGTGTGTGTAGTGCAACAGTTTCAAAGTTTAAGAGTTTAGTAATTTAAGTATTTAGGTATTTTGTTGTTCATAGGTTTTATTTAAATAATTAAATAACAAAAAAATTATAGTTATGATTTTTTCTCATTTTCAAGGTTATAACCATTGAAAATATTATAATTTTTAATTTTTTTTTTCAAATGTTAATACAATATTTAATTAAAATAATCATAAAAATTAAATATCATGTAAATTCAATATAAATAATTTTATTGGTCGATATTATAATACTGATCATAAAATAGATTAATTAACTATTTTTAATAAGATAGAGATTAATTAAAATATATTTGCAAAACCTAAAACGATTCAAAATAAAAGTAAAATATATTACTAAATAATAAATCTTTATATTTAAATTTTTTATTCTTTTTATAAGCTTATAAATTTTTTTGACGAAGATAAATTATTTAAATTATATTTTTCTCATTCATAATTTTATTTTGCAATTAATATTTCTATAAAAATAAACTAATAAATAATTAAAATGAATATTGAAATTATAATGAATACAAATAAAAATAGGATTTATGATTAATTATTTAGGGTATACTGATTTAATTGTTTAAGTATTTCGGAGTTTAGTGATTTAAGTGTTTAGGAATTTAGTAGTTTATATGTTTTATTTAAATAATGAAATAACAAAAAAAATTATTTCTAAAATTTTTTATCAATTTTGAAGGTTATAACCTTTGTAAATATAATAATTTTTAAATTTTTTTCAAATGTGAGTAGAATATTTAGTTATAATAAACTTAATAATTATATATCATGTATATTAAAAATAAACAATTTTATTGATAGATATTAATAAACTAAATATAAATATAAAAATAATAATGATCAAAAAATCAATTAATAAATTATTATTTATTGATAGACATTTATATATTATTTATAAATACTTAAACCATTAAAGATGGTTTAAATGTTTAAGTATTTAAGGGTTTTGGGGTTTAGGAGTTTAATGATTTAAGCATTTAGGCATTTAGTAGTTTATAGGTTTTATATAAACAATTAAATATCAAAAAATTTATTTTTGTGATTTTATATCATTTTCAAAGATGATAACATTTAAAAATATAATAATTTTTAAATTATTTTCAAATGTAAATATAATATTTAGTCATAATAATTATAATAATTATATATCATGTAAATTCAATATAAACAAATATTATAACCTTTAAAATATAATAATTTTAAAATTTTTTAAAATTATTATTACAATATTTAGTAATAATAATCATTATAATTATATATAATATAAACTAAATATAAACAATTTTATTGATAGATATGATATCAATTATCAAAAAGCAAATTAATAAGTTATTATTAATATGATAGATATAAATTAAAATTTAATTACAAAAACTAAAATGATTAAAAATCAAAGTAAATTTATTACTAAATAATAATTTTTGTTTTTTAGTTTTTGACTCAATTTATAAGATTGTATATTTTTTTGATGAAAAATAAATTATTTAAATTATATTTGTATCACTCATAATTTATTTTGTAATTAATATTTCAATAATTTATTTAAATTATATTTAAGGTTTACGAGTTGAAAGGTTTAAGTATTTAGGGGCTTCGGGGTTTAGGAGTTTAGAGATTTATGTGTTTATGTATTTAATGGTTTATAAGTTTTATTTAAACAATAATATAAAAAAAATTCATTATTTATCATTTTTTTCTCATTTGTTAAGGTTATAACCAAAGAAAATATAATAATTTTTAAATTATTTTTAGATGTGAATACTATATTTAGTTTTGATAATATTAATAATTATTTATTATATAAATTCTATATAAATAATTATATTGATAGATATTATATTAATGATCAAAAAATAAATTCATAAACTATTATAAATAAGATAGATATTATTTAAAATATATTTGCAAAACCTAAATTTATTCAAAATCAAAGTAAAATAAATTACTAAATAATAATGTTTATGATGTTTTGCTTATTTTTATAAGTTTATATTTTTTGTTCTTAAAAGTATATTATTTAAATTATATTTATCTTCCTCATAATATATTTTGTAATTTATAATTCTATAAAAATAAACTAAAAAATAATTAAAATGAATATTTAAAATTATAATGAATACAAATAAAAGTGAGACTTATTATTTACTATTCAGAATATACAGTTTTAATGGTTTAGGTATTTATGTGTTCTCGAGTTTAGTGATTTAAGTGTTTCTACCTTTAGTCATTTATAGTTTTAATTTAAATAATTAAAAAACAAAAAATTTAATTTTTTGTTTTATTTTTAATTTTTGAAGGTTATAAACTTCTAAAATATAATAATAATT
This sequence comes from Sapria himalayana, assembly GCA_029783825.1. Classification (NCBI taxonomy): domain Eukaryota; kingdom Viridiplantae; phylum Streptophyta; class Magnoliopsida; order Malpighiales; family Rafflesiaceae; genus Sapria; species Sapria himalayana. The sequence continues at coordinate 66,450 of JAREIK010002453.1, read as the reverse complement.
AATTTTTTTTAAATGTGAATATAATATTTAGTTATAATAATCTTAATAATTATATATAATATAAACTCAATATAAATTATTTTATTGATAGATATTATAATAATGATCAATAAATAATTAATAAACTATTATTAAAAAGAATGATATAAATAAATATATAATTGCAAAATCTAAAATGATACAAAATCAAATAAAATATTTTACTAAATAATAAATTTTTGTTTTTAAAAAGGAAGAACGGCAGAAAATGAAGAAAAGGAAGAAAAGGAAGAAAATGAAGAAAAGGAAGAAAAGGAAGAAAATGAAGAAAAAGAAGAAAGGAAGAAAAGGACGAAAATGAAGAAAAGGAAGAAAAATAAGAATGAAAAAACAAAAAATTAAAATTTTTGTAATTTTTTTAATTTTTTAAGGTTATAATATTTGAAAATATAATAATTTTTAATTTTTTTAAATGTGAATATAATATTTAGTTATAATAATCTTGATAATTATATATAATATAAAATTAATATAAATAATTATATTAATAGATATTATAATAATGATCAATAAATAAATTAATAAACTATTATTAATTAGAATGATATAAATTAAAATATAATTGCAAAATCTAAAATAATTCAAAATTAAATTGAAATAAATTACTAAATAATAATATTTTGTTTTAAAAATTTTGCCTCTTTTTATTATCACATATTTTTTTGATGAAAAATTAATTTTTTAAATTATATCTGTCTCACTAATAATTTTTTTTGCAATTAATAGTTCAATAAAAATAAACTGATAAATAATTAAAACGAATATTTAAAATTATAATGAATACAAATAAAAATGAGATTTAATATTTATTATTTAGAGTATACTAATTTAAAGGCTTATGTATTTATGGGCATCGGGGTTTAGTAGTTTAGTCATTATGAATTTATGTATTCTATGGTTTATAGATTTTATTTAAAAAATCTAATAACAAAAAATTTATTTTTTTATTTTTTCTTATTTTCAAATGTTATATCCTTTGAAAATTAATAATTTTTAAATTTTTTAAAAATGTGAAAATATTATTTTATTATAATAATCTAAATAATTATATATTAGGTAAATTCAATATAAATAGTTTTTTTATCGATATTATGATGACGATAATAGAATAAATTAATAAACTATTATTAATAAGATCAATATTAAAAAAAATTTATTTGCAAAACCTAAAATGATTCAAAATCAAAGTAAAATATATTAATAAGATAGATATTAAATAAAAATATTATTAATAAGATAAAATATAAAGGTTTAAAAGATTATATATTTAGGAGTTTTAGGATTTAAGAATTTAGTGATTTAAGTGTTTAGGCATTTAATAGTTTATAGGTTTTATTTTAAAAATAAAATAACAAAAAATATTTTTTTGGTTATTTGTTCTCATTTTTCAAGGATATAACATTTGAAACAATAACTCTTTTTAATTTTTTTTAAATGTGAATACTATATTTATCTATGATAATTTTAATAATTATATATCATGAAAATTTAATATAAACAATTATATTGATATATATTATAAAAATGATCAGATGAAAGATTAATAAACAATTATTAATAAGATAAATATTGTTTAAAATATATTTACAAAACCTAAAATGATTCAAAATGAAAGTGAAATATTTTACTAAATACTAATTTTAAATTTTTAAATTTTTAAATTTTTCTATCAATTTATAAGCTTATATTTTTTTTGATGAAAAATATATTATTTAAATTATATTTGTCTCACTATTAATTTATTTTTTAATTTGTATTTCTATAAAAATAAATTATAAATAATTAAAATGTCTATATAAAATTATAATGAATACTAATAAAAATGAGATTTATGATTAATTATTTAGGGTATACCTATTTAATGGTTTAAGTTTATTGTGGTTTTGGGGTTAATAAGTTTATTGATTTATATGTTTACAGATTTAGGTGTTTATAGGTTTTATTTAATCAATGCAATAATAAAAAATTTATTTTTATGAATTTTCTTGATTTTCAAAGGTTATAACCTTTGAAAATATAATAATTTCGTAATAATTCTAAAATATGAATACAATACCTAGTTATAATAATCTTAATAATTATATTTGTTGTAAATTCAATATAAAAAATTTTATTAATAGATATTATTTTGTTTATAAAAAAATGAATTAGTAAATTATTATTAAAAAGATAGATATTAATTAAAATATATTTACAGAACCCAAAATAATTCAAAATCAAAGTAAATTATATTACTAAATAAAATTTTAAATTTTTGAAATTTTGTTTATTTTTATAAGCTTATATTTTTTTTCATAAAAAATAATTTATTTAAATTATGTCTCACTCATTATTTATTTTGTAATTAATATTTATATAAAAATAAACTAAAAATAATTAAAATGAAAATTTAAAATTATAAAGAATACAAATAAAAATGAGATTTATTATTTATTATTTAGGTTATATAGGTTTAATGGTTTAAGTATTTAGGAGATTTTGGGGTTTAGGAGTCTAGAGATTTAAATGTTTAGGCATTTAGTGGTTTATAAAATTTATTTAAAGAATAAAATAATAAAAAAATTATTTTTGTGATTTGTTATCATTTTCGAAGGTTATAACCTTAGAAAATATAATAATTTTTAAATTTTTTTCAAATGTAAATTTATATTTAGTTATAATAATTTTAATAATTATAAGACATTTAAATTCAATATAAGTAATTTTATTGTTAGATATTATAAAATTAATCAAATAATAAATTAATAAACTATTCTTAATAAGATTGATAGCAATTAAAATATAATTACAAAACCTGTATAAAATGATTCAAAATCAAATTAAAATATATTACTAAATAATAATTTTTTGTTTTAAAATTTTTACTTCTTTTTATAAGCTTATATTTTTTTTGATTAAAAATAAATTATTAAAATTATAGTAGTCTCGCTCATTATTTATTTTGTAATTAATATTCCTATAATAAATAAACTAATAAATAATTAAAATGAATATTTAAAATTATAATAAATACAAATTAAAATGAGATTTATGATTTATTATATGTTGTATACTAGTTTAATGGTTTGATTATTTAAGAGTTTTTTCGTTGAGGAGTTTATCAATTTATGTTTTTCGGTATTTAGTGGTTTATAGGTTTTAATTATCTCATAAAATTAAAATTTTTTTTTTACGATTTTTTCTGATTTTCAAAGGATATAACCTTTAAAAATAAAATTATTTTTAAAATTTTTTGAAATGTGAATATGATGTATAATTATATTAATCATACTATTATATATCATATAAAATTCAATATAAACAATTTTAATGATAGATATTATAATAATGATCAAAAATTAAATTAATAAACTATTATTAATTATATATATATTAATTAAAATAATTTACATAACACAAAATACTTCAAAATCAAATCAAAATATATTACTAAATAATAAAATTTAATTTTTAAATTTGTCCTTCTTTTTATAAGCTTATATTTTTTTGATTAAAAATAAATTATTTAAATAATATTTGTCTTACTCGAAATTCATTTTGTAATTAATTTTTCTTAATAATTAAACTATAAATAATTAAAATGAATATTTAAAATTATAATAAATAGAAATAAAAATAAGATTTATTATTTATTAAGTAGTATATAGATGTTAAAATGTTTATGTATTTAGGGGTTTCAGGGTTCATGAGCTTACTAATTTAAGTAAGTAAGCATTTAATTGTCTATAGGTTTTTTTAAAAAAATAAAATAACTAAAAATTTATTTTATAATTTTTTCTCATTTTTTAAGATTATAACCTTTGAAAATATACTAATTTTTAAATTTTTTTAAAAAGTGAATACAATATTTATTTATAATAATTATATATCATATAAATTCATTATAAACAATTTTATTGATAGATATTCTAATAATTATCAAGAAATAAATTAAAAATCAATTATAATAAGATTGATATTACTTAAAATATAATATCAAAACCTAAAATGATTCAAAATCAAAGCAAAATATATTAATAAATAATAATTATTTGTTTTTAAATTTTTATTATTTTTATAAGCTTATCAATTTTTTGATGAAAAATATTTTTTATAAATTATATTTTTAACTCATAATTTATTTTATAATTAATACATATATAAAAATAAAAAACTAAATAATCAAAATGAATTTTTTAAATTATAATGAAAAAATATAAAAATGAAATTTATTAAATATTATTTAGGCTATACCGATTTAAAGGATTAACTATATAGGGGTATCGGGATTTTGTAGTTTAGTTATTTAAGTGCGTAGGCATTTAGTGGTGTATAGGTTTTATTTAAACAATAGAATAACAAAGAAAAAATATTTATTTTTATTTTTTCACATTTTCAAAGTTTATAACCTTTTAAAATATAATAATTTTAAAATTTTTTTCAAAAGTGAATACAATATTTAGTTATAATAATCATTATATTTATATATCATATAAATTCAATATAAACATTTTTATTGATAAATATTCTAATAATGTTGAAAAAATAAATTAATAATATATTATTAATAATATAGATATCAATTAAAATATATTTACAAAACATAAAATGATTCAGAAGCAAAGCAAAATATATTAATATACAATAATTATTTGTTTTGAAATTTTTTTTCTTTTAAAAAGTTTATCTATAATTTTTTGATGAAAAATAATATATATAAATTATATTTTTGTAACTCATAAATTATTTTGTAATTAATATTTATATAAAAATAAACAAATAAATAATTAAAATGAATATTTAAAATTATAATTAAAAAAATGAGATTTATTATTTATTATTTAGGGTATACCGATCTAATTTAAATTAGATCTGTCTTACTAAGAATTTATTTTATATTTAATATTTATTTAAAAATAAACTAAAAATTAATTAAAATAAAAATTTAAAATTATACTGAATAAAAATTAAAATGATATTTATGATTTATTACTAATGTATACCAGTTTAATGGTTTAAGTATTTAGAGGTTTTGTCTTTTAGGAGTTTAGTGATTTAGGTTTTTAGGCATTTAGTTGTTTATAGGTTTTATTTAATCAATAAAAGAACGAAAAAAAATTTGTAATTTTTTCTGATCTTCATAGGTTATAACCTTTGAAAATATAATAATAATTAAAATTTTTTGAAATGTGAATACAATATTTAGATTTAATAATATTAGTAATTATATATGATATAAATTCAATATAAATAATTTTATTGATAGATGTTATAATAATGATCAAAAATTAAATTAATAAACTACTAATATTAAGATAGATATTAATTAAAAAATATTTACAAAACCCAAATTCATTCAAAAATTAAAGTAAAATATATTATTGGATAATAATTTTAATTTTTAAATTTTTACTTCTTTTATAAGCGTATTTATTTTTTTTGATTAAAAATAAATTATTTAAATTATATTTGTCGCACTCATAATTTATTTTATAATAAATATTTCTATAAATATAAACTAATAAATAATTAAAATAAATATTTAAAACTATAATAAATAGAAATTAAAATTAGATTTATTAATTATTATGTATTATATAGTAGTTTAATGGTTTATCTATTTAGGTATTACGGGTTTAGGTGTTTACTGATTTAACTGTGTATCCATTTAGTGGTTTATAGGTTTTATTTAAAAAATAAAATAACAAAACATTTATTTTTATTATTTTTTGATATTTTCAATGGTTATAAACTTTGAAAATATAATAATTTTTAAATTTTTTTCAAAAGTGAATTCAATATTTAGTTATAATAATCATTATATTTATGTATCATATAAATTCAACATAAATAATTTTAGTGATTCTTCTTAATTTAATTATTTTTCATATTTTTTTATTCTTCTAATTCTTCTTATTCTTCATATTCTTCTTATTCTTTTTAATATTTTTATTCATCAATCTTATTCTTCTTATTCTTATTTTTTTTATTCTTCTTATTCTTAATATTCTTTGATTCTTCTTATTATTCTCATTCTTCTTTAATTATTTATTATTTTTATTATTTTTATTCTTCTTTTTTTTAAAGGTTTATTTTATTAAAACTTATACCCTCTCTTTTGGTGGAGGAATACCATTTTTACAAGCTATAAAACTACCCTTTGCCCCCTTACACCCTTTTAAATTACAAAAAAGAAATCTCCAAATTCTTCGATTCTAGGTACACTTTATGGAAAGCATAAGAGATGATCTCTTAATCTTTTAAAAGCTGTTTTGTTATGACATTTTCTTTTTTTCCCAAGTCCTTTAGGTGCTAAATTCTTTTTTTCTGAAGAGTACGATACAATTTCTGCTCTTCTTCTCCCCCCCTATTCTGGTTGCTTGTTCTGCATGCTCTTTAATCCTTTTTCTTCTCACATTTCAGCAACTCTTTAAATCCTTCTCCTTTCTAGCATACAGCCTGCACCAAATACAAACAAAACACCAAAAAACCAGCTACCTCTTACCTTATACCTTACCATACAGCTGCCTTTCCCTAGCCTTCTTCATACACCATTTTAAAGCAAGCTTCAGACTTTTTATAAACATAAACTAACATTTTTATAAACATAGACTAACATAACTACAAATTCACAACTTTTCCAGCTTCCTCCCTCATCCGTAAAACTGTCCATGAATACCTGCAAATCAAAAAAAAACCATCAAATTACACAGCACATCACAATCATTTCCTTTCCCGGGTAGTCTATCTCTTGCTTTTGCTGTCTATTTTCTGATATATAAGCTGTATTACTGTAGGATAGAGACACAACCTGCACCAAATACAAATAAAACACCAAAAAACCAGGTACCTCTTACCTTATACCTTACCATACAGCTGCCTTTCCCTAGCCTTCTTTGTACTCCATTTTAAAGCAAGCTTCAGACTTTTTATAAGCATAAACTAACATTTTTATAAACATAGACTAACATAACTACAAATTCACAACTTTTCCAGCTTCCTCCCTCATCCGTAAAACTGTCCATAAATACTCTTTTTATTCTTCTTATTCTTCTTATTCTTCTTTTTCTTCTTTTTCTTCTATTTCTTCTCTTTCTTCTCTTTCTTCTCTTTCTTCTCTTTCTTCTCTTTCTTATCTTTCTTCTCTTTCTTATCTTTCTTCTCTTTCTTATCTTTCTTCTCTTACTTCTCTTTCTTCTCTTTCTTCTCTTTCTTCTCTTTCTTCTATTTTTTCTTTTTCTTCTTTTTCTTTTTTTACTTCTTTTTTTTCGTCTTTTTCTTCATTTCTTCTTTTTCTTCCTTTCCTACCTTTTCTTCCTTTTCTACATTTTCTTCCTTTTCTACCTTTTCTTCCTTTTCTACATTTTCTTCCTTTTCTTCCTCTTCTTCCTTATTTTTTTTTCTTCCTTTCTTCCTTTTTTTCCCCTTTCTTCCTTTCTTCCTTTTTTTTCCTTTTCTTCATTTCTTCCTTTTCTTACTTTTCTTCCTTTTCTTCATTTTATTCATTTTCTTCCATTTCTTCCATTTCTTTCATTTCTTCCATTTCTTCCATTTCTTCCATATCTTCCATTTCTTCCATTTCTTCATATTCTTCCTTTTATTCCATTTCTTCCATTTCTTCCATTTCTTCCATTTCTTCCTTTTCTTCCTTTTCTTCATTTTCTTCCTTTTCTTCCTTTTCTTCTATTTCTTCCTTTTCTTCTTTTTCTTCCTTTTATTCATTTTCTTCATTTTCTTCCTTTTCTTACTTTTCTTCCTTATCTTTTTTTCTTCCTTTTCTTCCTTATCTTTTTTTCTTCCTTTTCTTCCTTTCTTCATTTCTTCCTTTTTTTTCCATTTTTTCTTTTTCTTCCTTCCTTCCTTTTCTTACTTTTATTCCTTTTTTCATATTTTTCATTTTCTTCATTTTCTTTTCTTTCTTCCATTTCTTCCTTATCTTCCATTTCTTCAATTTCTTCCATTTCTTCCTTTTTTTCCATTTCATCCATTTCTTCCTTTTCTTAATCTTCTTCCTTTTCTTCCTCTTCTTCCTCTTCTTCTTATTCTTCTTTTTCTTCTTTTACTTCAATTTCTTCCATTTCTTCCATTTCTTCCATTTTTCCTTTTCTTCCATTTCTTCCTTTTCTTTCTTTTCTTCCTTTTCTTCCTTTTCTTCCATTTTTTACTTTTCTTCCATTTCTTCCATTTCTTCCATTTCTTCCTTTTCTTCCATTTCTTCATTTTCTTTCATTTCTTCCATTTCTTCCATTTCTTCCTTTTCTTCCATTTCTTCCTTTTCTTCCTTTTCTTCCATTTCTTCCTTTTCTTCCATTTCTTCCTTTTCTTCCTTTTCTTCCATTTCTTCCATTTCTTCCATTTCTTCCATTTCTTCCTTTTCTTCCATTTCTTCCATTTCTTCCATTTCTTCCATTTCTTCCTTTTCTTCCTTTTCTTCCTTTTCTTCCTTTTCTTCCTTTTCTTCCTTTTCTTCCTTTTCTTCCTTTTCTTCCTTTTCTTCCTTTTCTTCCTTTTCTTCCTTTTCTTCCTTTTCTTCCTTTTCTTCATTTTCTTCTTTTTCTTCCTTTTCTTACTTTTGTTCCTTTTCTTCCATTTCTTCCTTTTGTTACTTTTCTTCCTTTTCTTCCTTTTATTTCATTTCTTCCATTTCTTCCTTTTCTTCCATTTGTTCCTTATCTTCCATTTCTTTATTTTCTTTCATTTCTTCCATTTCTTCCTTTTCTTCCATTTCTTCCATTTCTTCCTTTTCTTTCTTTTCTTCCTTTTCTTACTTTTCTTCCTTTTCTTCTTTTTCTTTCATTTCTTCCTTTTCTTCCATTTATTCAATTTCTTCCATTTCTTCCTTCTCCTTTTCTTCATTTTCTTCATTTTCTTCATTTTCTTCATTTTCTTCCTTTTCTTCCTTTTCTTCCTTTTCTTCCTTTTCTTCCTTTTCTTCATTTTCTTCATTTTCTTCCTTTTCTTCATTTTCTTCCTTTTCTTATTACTGGATATTATTCAGTTTATAAATTATTTTACATTTATATATTACAGGATAAATATCTATTATATATTTTAATTAATATCTTTTTTACTTTAAAATTTATTATCCATTAATATAAATTAAATTTATTATTAATATATTTTACTATTATTATTACTGGATAAAATAATTTACTATTATTTTAAAAATTATTAATATCCATATAGTAATAATATATTTTACTATTATTAATATCTATTAATAATAGAAATATATATCGAAAAATAATAGAAAAATATATTAATATATTTTAATAAATATATTTTACTATATCTATTAATAATAGAAAAATATATATTTTTCTATTATCCAGTAATAATAAATCTATTAATAATAATTAATTTGATATATAATAATATATCTATTATTACTATATATTAATTTGAAGAAAAATAAGATAACAATATTTATCTTATTAATAATTGGTTATTACTAGAAAATATTATTATTATTACTGGATAAAATTAAAATTTATTATTACTATTATTAATATCCAGTAATTATTATATATTAATAGAAATAATATATAATATAACTGAATTCAGTAATATAAGCTTATATTTTTAAAATTTTACTGGATAAATTAAAGTAAAATATAAATTGAATATAAATTAAATGTTTGTAAATTCAGTTATAACCCAAATTGATTTTGAATTATTTTGGGTTCTACAAATATATTTTAATTAATATCTATGTTATTAATAATAGTTTATTAATTTTTTTTTGATCATTTTTATAATATATATTAATACATTTTTTTATATTGAATCTACAACAAATATAATTATTAAGATTATGATAACTAAGTATTGTATTCATATTTTAGAACTATTAAAAAATTATTATATTTTAAAAGGTCATAACCTCTGAAAATCACGAAAATTCATAAAAATAAATTTTTTGTTATTTCATTGATTAAATAAAACCAATAAACACGAAATGTGTAAACATATAAATCAATAAATGCCTTAACCCGAAAACCACAAAAAACTTAAACAATTAAATAGTTATGCCCTAAATAATAAATAATAAATCTCATTTTTATTAGTATTCATTATAATTTTAAATATACAATTTAATTATTTATTAGTTTAATTTTATAGAAATATAAATTAAAAAATAAATTATTAGTGAGACAAATATAATTTAAATAATTTATTTTTCATCAAAAAATATATAGGCTTATAAATGGATACAAAATTTAAAAATTTAAAATTAATATTTAGTAAAATATTTCACTTTGATTTGAGTCATTTTAGGTTTTGCAAATATATTTTAAACAATATTTATCTTATTAATAATTGGTTATTACTTTTTTATGATCATTATTATAATAAATATCAATAAAATAGTTTATATTGAATTTATATGATATATAATTATTATGATTATTATAACTTCATATTGTATTCACTTTTCAAAAAAAATTTAAAAATTATTATATTTTCAAAGGTTATAACCTTCAAAATTGAGAAAAAATAACAAAAATAAATTTTTTGTTATTTTATTTTTTATATAAAACCTATAAACCACTAAATGACTAAATACTAAAATGACTAAACTCCTAAACCCCGAAGCCCATAAATACTGAAAACATTAAATTAGTATAGTCTAAATAATATATCATAAATCTCAGTTTTATTAGTATCCATTATAATTTTAAATATTAATTTTAATTATTTATCAGTTTATTTTTATAGAAATATTAATTACAAAATAAATTATTAGTGCGACATATTTAATTTAAATAATTTATCTTTCATCAAAAAAAAATGCTTATTAAAAGAGGCAAAATTTTAAAAATAAAAAATTATTATTTAATAATATATCTTATTTTGATATTGAATCATTTTAGATTTCACAATTATATTTTAATTTATATCATTCTTATAAATACAAGTTTATTAATTTATTTATTGAACATTATTATAAAATCTATCAATAAAATTATTTATATCGAGTTTATATTATATATAATTATTAAGATTATTATAACTAAATATTATATTCACATTTAAAAAAAATAAATATTATTATATTTTCAAAGGTTACGACCTTCAAAAATTAAAAAAAAATCAAAAAATTAAATTTTTTGTTTTTTCATTCTTTAAAAAAAACTATAAATCACTAAAGGTCTAAACAATTAAATCACTAAACTCCTGAACCACAAAACACCTAAATACTTAAACCATTAAATCGGTATATCCTGAATAATAAATAATAAATCTCAATTTTATTTGTATTCATTATAATTTTAAATATTCATTTTAATTATTTAGTAGTTTATTATTATAGAATTATAAATTACAAAATAAATTATGAGTTAGACAAATATAATTTAAATAATTTATTTTTAATAACAAAAATATAAAGTTATAAAAAAATCAAAACATTAAAAAAAATTATTATTTAGTAATATATTTTACTTTGATTTCAATAAATTTAGATTTTGCAAATACTTTTTAAATAATAACTATTTTATTAATAATAGTTTATTAATGAATTATAATAATGAAGATTATTATAAATAAATATTATATTTACATTTTAAAAAAAATTTAAAAATTATTATATTTTCAAAGGATATAATCTTCAAAAATTAGAAAAAATAATATAAATAAATTTTTTGCTATATCATTGTTTAAATAAAACTTATAGACCACTAAATGCCTAAACACTTAAACATCTAAACTCCTAAACACAAAAGATCTTAAATACTTAAACCTTTAAACTCGTAAACCTTAAATCTAATTTAAATAGTTTATTAAAATAATAATTACAAAATAAATTATGAGTGATACAAATATAATTTAAATAATTTATTTTTCATCAAAAAAATATATAAGCTTATAAAAAGAAGCAAAAACTAAAAAACAAAAATTATTGTTTAGTAATAAATTTTACTTGGATTTTGAATAATTTTAGGTTTTGCAATTATATTTTAATTTATATCCATAATAATAATAATAACATATTAATTTATTTTTTGATAATTGATATCATATCTAGGAATAAAATTGTTTATATTTAGTTTATATTATATATAATTATAATGATTATTATTACTAAATATTGTATTCACATTTTTAAAAAATTTTAAAATTATTATATTGTTAAAGGTTATACCCATTGAAAATGTGAAAAAATATCAAAAATAATTTTTTTATTATTTCATTGTTTAAACAAAACATATAAACCACTAAATGCCTAAAAACATTAATCATTAAAGTCCTAAATGACAAAACCTCAAATACTTAAAATATTAAACTGGTATACATTAATAATAATTCATAAACCTCATTTTAATTTTTATTCAGTATAATTTTAAATTTTTTTTAATTATTTATCAGTTTATTTTTATTGAAATATTAATTACAAAATAAATTATTAGTGAGACATATATAATTTTAATTAAACTGGTATACCCTAAATAATAAAGAATAAATCTCATTTTTTTTCATTATAATTTTAAATATTCATTTTAATTATTTATTTGTTTATTTTTATATAAATATTAATTAAAAATAAAGTAGGAGGACAAAGACTAATTGTTTTTGAAGGAGTTTGGGTCAAACGCTCCAACTGAGAGAGACTGAACAACTGCTAAAATTTTGTCTAGTTTCTTGAAAACTTTTTATGAGGTAACTTGTAAATTTTCTGGCTCATAATATTTTACCTCTAGTGTTTATTTTTCTGAGATTATTCGAATTTTTTCAAAAATTGAACTTTGTGAAAATAGTAGAGATACAATGGTGTCTGAAATGGGTATGAAAATGAGGCATAAATTCAACAAATATTGGGGTTCTCTTCGGTCAACAAATATTATGCTTTTTGTAGCAGTAGTGTTGGATCCTAGATATAAGCTCAAATATCTCAAGGTTAAGTACACTTAGCATTATGGAGAGGAATTGACTAAAAATTTGGTGAAAAAGGTTATAAATGCTTTAAAATAGATAATGGATGATTATAAAGATTTAAATGAAGATAAATCAAAAGATTATGATTTCTCTTCTACTGTGTTGAAGTAAAATGATGATTTCTTTGATGTTAGTGATACTTATGTTGATGATTTTTTTGTTGAATTGGAGAAAGTACAAGAAGTTGTAGCTTTGGAAGAGTTGGATAGGTAATTGGAGGAAAAACTTCAAAAAATAGAATTGATTTTGATCTTCTAAACTGGTGGAAGGTAAATGAGGTTAGGTGTCATTCTTTGGCAAATGTAGCAAGGGATGTATTTGCTATCCAAGCATCTACTGTGGCCTACAAATCTACATTTAGCATTGGGGAAAGAACTTTAGATAAATTTAGTAGTTCTTTAACATCTATTACAGCTGAAGTTCTCATATGTCTAAAAGATTGGTTGTGAATCTCAAACAAACCTATTAAAATTGAAGAATTAGTTCAAGACCTTGATGATAATGAATGAGGTTAGTATACAAATCTTGTAAATTTTAATTTCAATTTAACTTATTTTATTCATTCAATTTAATAAAAATATAGTTCAATTATAATTTTCAGAGGGGTCACAAGATCCAAATATTCTTCCAACTATAGTTGTCCAACTAAGTTTGGAATGGGTGTATATTATTTTATAAAGTAATATTTTGTTTTTTTATTACTCTTTCATATTAAAAATTTATGTCTACATGATTAATACGTTTTAATATTTGTTTGTCCTTCTACAGTGGAGGAAGAAAATGGAGGAGTTGTAGAAGAGATAATTAATTGGGTTTAGATTTTCGTTGCTATTTTGGGACGGACCTTTGAAATGAGTATTATCATTGTTGTTATTAGTTGTATTTTTTTGTTATATTAAGTTACCTAATTTTAGCAATTACTTAAGTAGTAATTGATGCTAGCAATGTTTGTGGTCATCTTTAGCTATTCCTTAATATTTTTAAGTAATTGTTTAAAAAATATAGTATTGCTAATACGGTTAACTTTCACTCGGCTGAACAAAGCCAACTTGTGACAAAACAAAGAACCAAATTAAGCACACAACTCGGTCCCGTTCTATTTAACATTTCTATCCTTTCTACACATCAAAACTTTTGATAAGATAATGGAACTTGTTTGTGGTATTCAGCGTAATTGACAAAACAAAATTGGCCCAATTTGAGTTTGAAAGATACATAACTAAAGAATGATAAATGGTACAACAAAAGCTTTCGATATGAACTAACTTGACCGGTTTGAAGAAAATAAATCGAAAAAAATGTCCGAACTCATTTCAATCCCGTAACCGTTTTCTCCTAGCCAAAATCTCGGATCTTCATCCCGTCCAATCCTGATATTTTCAACCTATGGGATGGGTCTGGATCTTCAAAAAAAATCTCTGAACTGTGGGAAGGGACGATAGATTTGTAATCCACATCCTGTCTCGTCCCAATACACCCCTAGCATTTAGTGGTTTATAGGTTTTATTGAAAAAATAAAATAACAAAAAATTTATTTTTTTTATTTTTTGATATTTTCAACGATTATGACAATTGAAAATATAATAATTTTTAAATTTTTTCAAATATCAATACAATATTTAGTTATACTAATCATTTTATTTATATATTATATAAATTCAATATAAACAATTTTATTGATAAATATTCTAATAATAATCATAAAAATATTATTAAATATCCATTAATAATAAGATAAATATTAATTAAAATAGAATTACAAAACTTAAAATGATTCAGAAGCAAAGAAAAATATATTACTATATAGTAATTTTTTGTTTTTGAATTTTTTTTATTAAGTTTATCTAAATTTTTTTGATGAAAAATAATTTATATTATCTATCTTTGTCTAACTCATAATTTATTTTGTAATTAATATTTATATATAAATAAACAAATTAATAAAAAAATGAATATTTAAAATTATAATAAAAAATTGAAATTTATTATTTATTATTTATTATTTAGGGATACAGATTTAATTTAAATTAGATCCGTCTCACTAATAATTTATTTTGTAATTAATATTTTTATAAAAATAAACTGATAAATAATTAAAATAAAAATTTAAAATTATACTGAATAAAAATTAAAATGAGATTTAAAATTTATTATTAATGTATACCAGTTTAATTGTTTAAGTATTTAGAGGTTTTGTCGTTAGGAGTTTAGCGATTTATGTTTTTAGGCTTTTAGTGGTTTATAGGTTTTATATAAAAAAATAAAATAACAAAAAAATTTTCCATAATTTATTATCATTTTTATTGGTTATAACTCTTTAAAATATAATAATATTCACAATTTTTTGAAATGTGAAAACAATATTTAGTTATAATAGTATTAATAATTATATATCATATAAATTCAATATAAACAATTTTATTGATAGACAATATAATAATGATCAAAAATTAAATTAATAAACTATTAATAAAAAGATAGAAATTAATTAAAAAATATTTACAAAACCCAAATTGATTCAAAATTAAAGTAAAATATATTACTGGAAAATAATTTTTAATTTTTATATTTTTACTTCTTTTAGAACCGTATATTTTTTTTATTAAAAATAAATTAATTAAATTATATTTGTCGCACTCATACTTTATTTTGTACTAAATATTTCAATAAAAGTAACTAATAAATAAATAAAATGAATATTTAAAATTAAAATAAATAGAAATAAAAATTAAGATTTATTAATTATAAGTAGTATATAGCAGTTTAATGGTTTATGTATTTATGCATCACAAGGTTTAGAAGTTTAAATATTTAACTATGTATGCATTTAGTGGTTTATAGTTTCTATTTATGAGAAAAAATTATTTTTTTATTTTTTGATATTTTCAAAGGTTATAAACTTTGAAAATAGAATAATTTTTAAATTTTTTTCAAAAGTGAATAAATATTTATTTATAATAATCATAATAATTGTAAATCATAAAAATTCTATATAAACAATTTTATAGATAGATATTCTAATAATTATCAAAAATTAAATTAAAAATCTATTATGAATAAGATTGATATTACTTAAAATATAATATCAAATACTAAAATGATACAAAAGCAAAGCAAAATATATTACTTAATATTAATTATTTGTTTTTAAATTTTTATTCTTTTTATAAGCTTATCTATTTTTTGATGAAAAATAATTTTTATAAATTATATTTTTAACTCATAATTTATTTTATAATTAATATATATATATATATAAATAAAAAAATTAACAATAAAAATGAATTTTTTAAATTATAATGAAAACAAATAAAAATGAGATTTATTAATTATTTTTTAGGGTATACTGGTTTAAAGGATGATCTATATAGGGGTATCAAAATTTTGTAGTTTAGTGATTTAAGTGTTTAGGCATTAAGTGATTTATAGGTTTTATTTAAATAATTTAATAACAAAAAAAATATTTTTTTATTTTTTCAAATGTTCAAAGGTTATAAACTTTGAAAATATAAAAATTTTAAAACTTTTTTCAAAAGTGAATACGATATTTAGTTATAAAAATTATTAAATTTATATATCATATAAATTCAATATAAACATTTTTATTTGATAAATATTCTAATAATGATCAAAAAATAAATTAATAATCTCTTATTAATAAGTTAGATATCAATTAAAATATAATCACAAAACCTAAAATGATTTAGAAACAAAGCAAAATATATTACTATATAATATTTTTTTGTTTTTAAATTTTTTTTATTTTATTAAGTTTATCTATATTTTTATGTTGAAAAATAATTTATATAAATTATATTTGTATAAATTATATTTTATTTTGTAATTAATATTTATATAAAAATAAACAAATAAATAATTAAAATGAATATTTAAAATTATAATTAAAAAAATAATATTGAGATTTATTATTTATTATTTAGGATATACATGTTTAAAAAAATTATCTATTTAGGGTTTTTTAGATTTAGAAGTTATTGATTTAAGTATTTAGGCATTTAATGGTTTATAGGTTTTATTCAAATAATGAAATAATAAAAAATTTATTTTTGATATTTTTTCAAATTTTCAAAGGTTATAACATTAGAAAATATCATAATTTTAAAATTTTTTAAAAATGTGAATACAATATTTAGTAATAATAAATATTATAACTATATAAAATATCAACTAAATCTAAACAATTTTATTGATAGATATTATATCAATTATCAAAAAATAAATTAAAAAACTTTTATTAATAAGATAGATATAAATTAAAATATAATTAAAAAACATAAAATGATTCAAAATCAAAGAAAAATTTATTAATAAATAATAATTTTTTTTAGGTTTTGCATCATTTTATAAGCTTATATGTTTTTTTGATGAAAAATATATTATTTAAATTATATTTGTATCACTCATAATTTATTTTGTAATTAATATTTCTATAAATTATTTAAATTATATTTAAGATTTACGAGTTTAAAGGTTTAAGTATTTAGGGGTTTCAGGGTTTAGCAGTTTAGATATTTATGTGTTTAGGCATTTAATGGTTTATAAGTTTTATTTAAATAATGATATAACAAAAAAATTATTTTTGTTATTTTTTCTAAATTTTGAATGTCTTAAACTTTGAAAATATAACAATTTTTAAATTTTTTTTATATGTGAATACTATATTTAGTTATGATAATTTAAATAATTATATATCATGTAAATTCAATATAAACAATTATAATGAAATATATTATATTAATGATCAAAAAATAAATTTCCAAAATGTAAATTTTGCAAAATGTAAATTTATTCAAAATCAAAGTAAAATATAATACTAAATAATAATTTATTTGATGTTTTGCTTCTTTTTATAAGTTTATATTTTTTGTTATTAAAAGTAAATTATTTAAATTATATTTGTCTTCCACATAATTTTTTTTAATTTATAATTCTATAAAAAAAACTAATAAATAATTAAAATGAATATTTAAATTATAATGAATACAAATAAAATTTAGAATTATTATTTATTATTCAGGATATACTAGTTTAATGGTTTAAGTATTTAGTTGTTTTGGGGATTAGTGATTTAAGTGTTTAGGACTTTAGTGATTTATAGTTTTTATTTAAAGAATAAAAGAATAAAAAATTAAATTTTTTTATTTTTTTTTTAATATTTGAAGTTTATAACCTTTGAAATTATAATAATTTTTAATTTTTTTTAAATGTGAATATAATATTCATTAATAATAATCTTAATAATTATATATAATGTAAACTCAATATAAATAATTTTATTAAATGATATTATAATAATGATCAATAAAAAATTAATAAACTATTATTAATAAGAATGATATAAATTAAAATATAATTGCAAAATCTAAAATGATTCAAAATAAAAATAAAATATATTAATAAATAATAGATTTTTGTTTTTAAAATTTTACCACTTTTTATAAGGATATATATATTTTTTTAATGAAAAATAAATTATTTAAATTAGATCTATCTCACTAATAATTTATTTTGTAATTAATATTTCTATTAAAAAAACTGATAAATAATTAAAATAAAAATTTAAAATTATACTTAATAAAAATTAAATTGAGATTTATGATTTTTTATTAATGTACACCCGTTTAATAGTTTAAGTATTTAATGGTTTTGTCGTTTAGGAGTTTAGCAATTTATGTTTTAAGGCATTTAGTGGTTTAAATGTTTTATTTAAACAAAAATATTACAAAAAAAATTTGTAATTTTTTCTCATTTTTATAGGTTGTAACCTTAGAAAATATAATGATATTTAAAATTTTTTGAAATGTGAATACAATATTTAGTAATAATAATATTAATAATTATATATCATATAAATTCAATATAAACAATTTCTTTGATAGATAATATAATACTGATCAAAATTTAAAATAATAAACTATTAATAAAAAGATTGATATTAATTAAAAAATATTTACAAAATCCAAATTGATTCAAAATTAAATTAAAATATTTTACTAGATAATAATTTTTAATTTTTAAATTTCTACTTCTTTTATAAGCATATATTTTTTTTGATTAAAAATAAATTAATTAAATTATATATCTTGCTCTTATAATTTAATTTGTAATAAATATTTCTATAAAAATTAACTAATAAATAATTAAAATGAATATTTAAAATTATAATAAATAGAAATAAAAATTACATTTATAAATTATTAAGTAGTATATAGCAGTTTAATGGTTTATGTATTTAGCATTATGAGGTTTAAAAGTTTACTGATTTAATTGTGTATGCATTTAGTGGTTTATAGGATTTATTAAAAAAATAAAAAATTTATTTTTATTATTTTTTGATATTTTCAAAGGTTATAACCTTAGAAAATAAAATAATTTTTAAATTTTTTTTAAAGTGATTACAATATATTGTTATAATAATCATTATATTTATATATCATATAAATTCAATATAAATAATTTTATTGATAAATATTCTAATAATGATCAAAATATAAATTAATAATCTATTATTAATAATATAAATATCAATTAAAATATAATTACAAAACCTAAAATGATTCGGAAGAAAAGCAAAATATATTACTATATAATAATTTTTTGTTTTGAAATTTTTTTTTCTTTAAAAAGTTTATCAATAATTTTTTGATGAAAAATAATTTATATTAATTATATTTGTCTAACTCAATTTATTTTGTAATTAATATTTATATATAATTAAAAATATAAATAATTAAAATGAATCTTTAAAAATATAATAAATAGCAATAAAAAATAGATTTATTAATTTTTAAGTAGTATTTAGCCATTTAATGGTTTATGTATTTAGGCATTATGGGGTTTAGGAGTTTACTGATTTAACTTTATATGCATTTAGTAGGGCTGCTCACTGGACTCGGAGATTCGCGACTTGACCCGAAGTCTTGTCTCGAAAGAATCGTGACTAAGAAAAATCCGTTGGCTTTGACTTTTCCCGTCCCGTTCTGTCACGTATTTTTTATTTTGGGACGATTTCGGATCTTAAGCAATATCTATCCCGAGAACCATCCCGTCCTAAAAAACCAATACTAGAACCAGGAATATATATATATATAATACATGAAGATGCCACCAATTCCGCTACTAACCATCCAATTCCGACGTACCTATTGCTGTTCCGACGAGTTCCAGGCCACCTCACGCCGTTCTAGCCGTGTTCAGTTAGGTCCAGCTACATGTGTCAACCAGGCCGGGCCGGCACGGCCCTGCACGAGGCACGGCACGCTCAGCCATGCCTGGCTCATCCCGGCACGGAAAAATTCCGTGCCCAGGCCCATGCCGTGCCCTGGTTAGGAGCGTGTCGTGCCGTACCGAGCCTGGCCAGAGCCGTGCCGTGCCTGACCCGGCACGGTTCGGCACGCGGCACGCCACCCTGGCACGTGTCAGTCCCGTGCCGGGTGTCACGTGAGCCCGACCCCAGGATGCCCCTCCTGCAAAAAAAGACCGCTGGTCGGGTCTGATTCGACCCGAGCCGCGGTCTTCCCGTATCCCGAACCACTCTGATAGCCAAGCCCGAGCGGGCCAGGCAAGGCACTGCAAAACCCGCCGTGCCTATGGGCCGGGCCGGGTATGGTAGCACGAACATGCCCTAAAAAACGGGTCGGACCGTGCCGGGCCAGCCCGTTTGACACCTCTAGGTCCGGCCCTTGTCCATCGCACTTCTGGTTGCCTCCACCATGTCTTAGATGCCACCAGCCTTTTGGTTTGTTTTTATGACGAGAATTGAGTGATTAATTATTATTATTATGTGTCTTAGTTAGTTTTGTTGAGTATTGGTTGTGGTGTTGTGGTTGGGCCGAATAAATGAGCTGAATGTGTTACAGCAAGTTTTGTAGAGCTTGCTTATTTGAAATATTTATATGTATTTATGCTTAACATATCATATTAATTAATGGCAATGTAGATGGCACAATCCAATGCTAAATGAACAATACAATAAATTGAAGATGATCACATCTCAAATGATCAAGGTACTGGTAAATGCAATCATCATCCTTTCACGAACCATTTTATTTTTACGGCAGGTTCTTCAATTCCAATTGTAAAAGAAATTCAAGGTACATCTGAACCTCAAGTTTATAAAAAGTATAAGTCTGATGTTTGGGAAACTTATGAGATCTTAGTTGATTCAGAGGGAAATGAAACTAGTAGGGCAGCTTGTATATGGTGTATGAAAGAATAATTGGCAAAAAGTGATCAAGGTACTTTCTGGTTATAAAAATACTTGAGAGAGACTTGTATGAAATTTCCACACGAAAAAGAATTAATAGAAGCTCACAAAGATAAAGACAAGTCACAATCTTTGTTGTGTTTCACTAAAGGTACTAGTTCATAGGATAACAAATTAACTTGTTGGCAATTTTATCAACAACTAGTTAGGGAGGCTTTGGTGAAAATGATCATAAAAGATGAATTACATTTTTTTTGTTGAGAGGGATGAGTTTAAGGAGTTTTGTAAAGTAGTGAGCCTCAATTTAAAATTCCATCTAGGCACTCTATGTTGAGAGATTATTATTTTTTTGTTTGTGAAGGAAAAAAAGAAATTATTTGATAGCATATCATCTCACTGTTGTAGAGTTTCATTGACTACCGACACTTGGACTAGCATTCAAAATTTGTCTTATATATGTTTGACTGTTCATTTCATTGATTTTCAATGGAATATGCATCAAAGGCTTTTGAACTTTTGTGTAATTAAAAGTCATTCTAGAGTTAATATTAGAAATGCTATTTAGTTTTAAATGAATGAATGGGGCTTGAGAAAGATGAAGTGCATTACTATTGACAATGCATCAAATAATGATGTTGAGGTTAAACAATTGACAAAAAGGCTTGTGAAGAAAAGTGTAGAACCTTTGAGAGGCGAGAATTTTAATATGAGATGTTGTGCTCATATCCTAAACTTAATTGTCAGAGATGGCATTGCAGTAGTTGAGGGTGCTATTCAAAAAATTAGAGGTGTGGTGAAATATGTGAGGAGCAGTCCTAAAAGATTTGATATGTTTAAGTTATGTGTTGAAGAAGCAAACTTGACATATGGATCTTCATTGCAATTAGATTGTCCTACAAGATGGAATTCAACATATTTGATGCTACCAACTGATATAAAATATCAAAAAGAATTTGATAAGTTGGAGGACAAAGACAAAAGGTTTTTGAAGGAGTTCGGTTCAAACGTTCCAACTGAGAGAGTCTGAACAAACGCCAAAATTTTAGCTCGTTTCTTGAAAACTTTTTATGAGGTAACTTGTAAATTATCTGGCTCATAATATTCTACCTCTAGTGTTTATTTTCTTGAGATTATTCGAATTTTGAAAAAAATTGAGCTTTGTGAAAATTGTAGAGATACAATAGTGTCTGAAATGGGTATGAAAATGAGGCATAAATTGAACAAATATTGGTGTTCTCTTCAGTCAACAAATATTATGCTTTTTTGTAGCAGTAGTGTTGGATCCTAGATATAAGTTCAAATATATCAAGGTTAAGTACACTTAGCATTATGGAGAAGAATTGGTCGAAATTTGGTGAAAAAGTTTATTAATGCTTTAAATGAGTTGCTGGATGATTATAAAGATTTAAATGAAGATGAATCAAAAGAAGATGATTTCTCTTCTACTGTGTGAAAAAAAATGATGAATTCTTTGATGGTAGTGATACTTATTTTGATGATTTTTTTGTTGAATTGGAGAAAGAACAAGAAGTTACAGCTTTGGAAGAGTTGGATAGGTACTTGTAGGACAAACTTGAAAAAAATAGAATTGATTTTGATCTTCTAAACTAGTGGAAGGTAAATGAGATTAGGTATCCTTCTTTGGCAAATGTAGAAAAGAATGTATTTGCTATCCAAGCATTTACTGTGGCCTTCTAATCTACATTTAGCACTGGGGGGAGAACTTTAGATAAATTTAGGAGTTCTTTAACACCTATTACAGCTGAAGTTCTCATATTTCTACAAGATTGGTTGAGAAGCTCAAACAAACCTATTGAAATTGAAGAATTTGTTCAAGACTTTGATGATAATGAATCAGGTTAGTATACAAATCTTGTAAATTTTAATTTCACTTTTACTTATTTTAATTATTCAATTCAATAAAAATATGGTTCAATTAAAATTTTTTGAGGGGTCACAAGATTCAAATATTATTCCAACTATAGTTGGCCAACTAAATTTTGAATGGGTGTATTAAATTTTATAAGGTAATATTTTGTTTTTTTATTACTCTTTCATCTTAGAAATTTATGTCTGCATGATTAACACGTTTTCATCTTTGGTTCTCCTTCTACAGTGGAGGAAGAAAGGGGAGGAGTAGTAGAAGAGATAATTAATTGGGTTTGGATTTTCCTTGCTGTTATGGGATGGACCTTTGAAATGATTATTATCATGGTTGTTATTAGTTGTATTTTTTTTTGTTATATCATGCTGCCTTATTTTATCAATTACTTAAGTAGTAATTGCTACTACCAATGTTTGTGGTCATCTTTAGCTATTCCTTAATATTTTTAAGTAATTGTTAAAAAAATGTAGTATTGCTAATATGGTTAACTTTCAATCGGCTGAACAAAGCCAACTTGTGACAAAACCAAGAACCAAATTAAGAACACAACTTGGTCCCGTTCTATTTAACAATTCTATCCTTTTCTGCACATCAAAACTTTTGATAAGATAATGGAACTCTATTATGGTATTCAGCCTAATTGACAACACAAAATTGGCCCAATTTGAGTTTGAAAGATACATAACTAAGGAATGATAAATGGTACAATAAAAGGTTTCAATATGAACTAACTTAGCTGGTTTGAAGAAAATAAATTAAAAAAAATAAATTGAAAAAAATAAATTGAAAAAAATGTCCGAACTCCTTTCCATCCCGGAACCGTTTTCTCCTACCAAAAATCCCGGATCTACAACCCGTCCCATTTCGATATTTTCAACCTATGGGACGGGTCTGGATCTTCAAAAAAAAATCTCCGAACTGTGGGAAGGGACTGGAGATTTCTAATCCCCATCCCATCCCATCCCATGAGCACCCCTAGCATTTAGTGGTTTATAGGTTTTATTTAAAAAATAAAATAAGAAAAAATTTATTCTTATTATTTTTTGATATTTTCAAAGGTTATAACCTTTGAAAATATAATAATTTTTAAATTTTTTTCAAATGTGAATACAATATTTAGTTATACTAATCATTATATTTATATATTATATAAATTCTATATAAACAATTTTATTGATAAATATTCTTATATTATCAAAAAATAACTTAATAATCCATTAATAATAAGATAGATATTAATTAAAATATAATTTCAAAACTTAAAATGATTCAGAAGCAAAGAAAAATATATTACTATATAATAATTTTTTGTTTTTGAATTTTTTATTCTTTTAATAAATTTATGTATTTTTTTTATGGAAAATAATTTATATAAATTATATTTGTCTAACTCATAATTTATTTTGTAATTAATATTTATATATAAATAAACAAATAAATAATTAAAATAAATATTTAAAATTATAATAAAAAATAATGAGATTTAGTATTTATTATTTATTATTTAGGGATACTGGTTTAATTTAAATTAGATCCGTCCCACTAATTATTTATTTTCTAATTAATATTTCTATAAAAAAACTTATAGATAATTAAAATGAAAATTTAAAATTATACTAAATAAAAATTAAAATGAGATTTAAGTTTATTATTAATGTATACCAGTTTAATAGTTTAAGTATTTAGATGTTTTGCCGTTAGGAGTTTAGTGATTTATGTTTTTAGGCATTTAGTTGTTTATAGGTTTTATATAAAAAAATAAAATAACATAAAAAATTTCTATAATTCATTATAATTTTTATAGGTTACAACCTTTGAAAATTTAATAAAATTTATAATTTTTTGAAATGTGAATACAATATTTAGTTTTAATAATATTAAA
This sequence comes from Sapria himalayana, assembly GCA_029783825.1. Lineage (NCBI taxonomy): Eukaryota > Viridiplantae > Streptophyta > Magnoliopsida > Malpighiales > Rafflesiaceae > Sapria > Sapria himalayana. The sequence continues at coordinate 41,502 of JAREIK010002453.1, read as the reverse complement.
AATTATATATCATATAAATTCAATATAAATAATTTTATTGATAGATAATATAAAAATGATCAAAAATTAAATTAATAAACTTTTAATAAAAAGATAGATATTAATTAAAAAATATTTATGAAACCCAAATTGATACAAAATTATAGTAAAATATATTACTTTGTAAAAATTTTAAATTTTTAAATTTCTACTTCGTTTATAGCGTATATTTTTTTTATTAAAAATAAATTAATTAAATTATATTTGTCACACTCATTCTTTTTTTGTAATACATATTTCTATAAAAATAAACTAATAAATAATTAAAATGAATATTTAAAAGTATAATAAATAGAAATAAAAATTACAATTATTAATTATTAAGTAGTATATAGCAGTTTAATGGTTTATGTATTTAGGCATTAGGTGGTTTAGTAGTTTACTGATTTAACTGTGTATGTATTTAGTGGTTTATAGGTTTTATTTAAAAAAAAAATAAAAAAAAATTATTTTTATTATTTTTTGATATTTTCAAAGGTTTTAACCTTTGAAAATATAATAATTTTTAAATTTTTTTCAAAAGGGAATAAATATTTATTTATAATAATCATAAAAATTATATATCATATAAATTCAATATAAACAATTTTATTGATAGATATTCTAATAATTATCAAAAAATTAATTAAAAATCTATTATGAATAAGATTGATATTACATAAAATATAATATCAAAACATAAAATGATTCAGAAGCAAAGCAAAATATATTACTTAATATTAATTATTTGTTTTTAAATTTTTATTCTTTTTATAAGCTTATCTATTTTTTGATGAAAAATAATTTTCTAAATTATATTTTTAACTCATAATTTATTTTATAATAAATATATATATATAAAGAAAAAACTAAACAATCAAAATAATTTTTTTAAATTATAATGAAAACAAATAAAAATGAGATTTATTAATTATTATTTAGGGTCAACCCGTTTAAACAATTATCTATATAGCAGTATCGGGATTTTGTAGTTTAGTGATTTAAGTATTTAGGCATTTAATGATTTATAGGTTTTATTTAAACAAATAAATAATAAAATAAAATATTTTTTTTGTTTTTTCACATGTTTAAAGGTTATTTCATTTAAAAATATAATAATTTTAAAATTTTTTTCAAAAGTGAATACAATATTTAGTTATAATAATTATTAAATCTATATATCATATAAATTAAATATAAATATTTTTATTGATAAATATTCTAATAATGATCAAAAAATAAATTAATAATCTATTATTAATAAGTTAGATATCAATTAAAATATAATTACAAAATCTAAAATGATTCAGAAACAAAATAAAATATATTACTATATAATAATTTTTTGATTTTAATTTTTTTCTTTTAATAAGTTTATCTATATTTTTTTGTTGAAAAATAATTTATATAAATTATATTTGTCTTACTTATAATTTATTTTGAAATTAAAATTTATATAAAAATAAACAAAATACATAAGTAAAATGAATATTTAAAATTATAATGAAAAAAATAAAAATGAAATTTATTATATATTATTTAGGATATACCTTTTTTTAAAAATTTATCTATTTAGGGATTTCGAGATTTAGAAGTTATTGATTTAAGTATTTAGGCATTTAATGGTTTATAACTTTTATTTAAATAATTAAATAATAAAAATTTTATTTTTAATATTTTTTCAAATTTTCAAATGTCATAACATTTGAAAATATAATAATTTTAAAATTTTTTAAAATGTGAATACAATATTTAGTAATAATAGTAATTATTACTATATATAATATAAACTAAATATAAACAATTTTATTGATAATATTATATCAATTATCAAAAAATAAATTAAGAACTATTATTAATATGATAGATATAAATTAAAATATAATTCAAAAACCTAAAATGATTCAAAATCAAAGTAAAATTTATTACTAAATAATAATTTTTTTTTAGTTTTTGCATCATTTTATAAGCTTATATATTTTTTTGTTAAAAATATATTATTTAAATTATATTTGTGACTCATAATTTATTTTGTAATTAATAGTTCTATAAATTATTTAAATTATATTTAAGGTTTAAGAGTTTAAAGGTTTAGGTATTTAAGGGCATCGGGGTTAAGGAGTTAAGAAATTTATGTATTTAGGCATTTAATGGTTTATATGTTTTATTTATACAATGATATAATAAATAATTTATTTTTGTTATTTTTCTCATTTTTGAAGGTTATAACCTTTGAAAAAATAACAAAAAAACTTTTAGTAATTTTTTGTCATTTTCATAGGTTATAACCTTTGACAATATAATAATATTTAAAATTTTATTAAATGTGAGTACAATTTTTAATTATAATAATTTTAATAATTATATATCATATAAATTCAATATGAACAATTTTATTGATAGATATTATAATTATGATCAAAAATTAAATTAATAAACTATTAATAATAAGATAAATATTAATTAAAAAATATTTACGAAACCCAAATTGATTCAAAATTAAAGTAAAAAATATTACTGGAAAATAATAATTAATTTTTAAAATTTTACTTATTTTTTGAGCGTATATATATTTTTTGATTAAAAATAAATTATTTAAATTATATTTGTCGCACTTATAATTTATTTTGCAATAAATATTTTTATAAAATAAACTTATAAATAATTAAAATGAATAATTAAAATAATAATAAATTGAAATAAAAATTAGATTTCTTAATTATTAAGTAGTATATAGTAGTTTAATTGTTTGTGTATTTAGGCATTACGGGCCTAAGAAGTTTACTGATTTTATAGTGTATGCATTTAGTGGTTTATAGGTTTTATTTAAAAATTAAAGTAACAAAATATTTAATTTTATTATTTTTATATATTTTCCAAGGTTATATCATTTGAAAATATAATAATTTTTCAATTTTTTTCAAATGTGAATTCAATATTTAGTTATAATAATCATTATATTTATATATCAAATAAATTCAATATAAACAATATTATTGATAAATATTCTAAATATGATCAAAAAATAAAGTAATAATCTATTATTAATAAGATGGATATCAATTAAAATATAATAAAAAACCCTAAAATGATTCAGAAAAAATCAAAATATATTACTATATAATAATTTGTTGTTTTAAAATTTTTATTTCTTTTAAAAAGTTTATCCATATTTTTTTGTTGAAAATTAATTTATATAAATTATATTTGTCTAACTCATAATTTATTTTTAAATTTATATTTATATAAAAATAAACAAATAAATAATTAAAATGAATATTTAAAATTATAATGAAAAAAATAATATTGAGATTTATTCTTTATTATTTTATGTATACAAGTCTAATTTAAATTAGATCTGTCTCACTAATAATTTATTTTGTAATTAATATTTCTATAAAAATAAACTGATAAATAATTAAAATAAAAATTTAAAATTATACTGAATAAATATTAAAATGAGATTTATGAATTATTATTAATGTTTAATAGTTTAATGGTTTAAGTATTTAGAGGTTTTGTCATTTAGGAGTTTAGAAATTTATGTTTTTAGGCATTTAGTGGTTTATTGGTTTTATTTAAACAATGAAATAACAAAAAAAATATTTTTGATATTTTTTCACATTTTCAAAGATTATAACCTTTTAAAATATAATAATTTTAAATTTTTTTAAAAATGTGAATACAATATTTAGTAATAATAATCATTATAATTATATATAATATAAACTAAATATAAACAATTTTATTGATAGATATGATATCAATTAATAAAAAATAAATTAATATGCTATTATTAATAAGAATGATATAAATTAAAATATAATTACAAAATCTAAAATGATTCAAAATCAAACTAAAATATATTACTAAATAATAAATTTTTGTTTTTAAAATTTTGCCTCTTTTTATAACGATATATATATTTTTGATAAAAAATAAATTATTTAAATTAAATTTGTCTCACTAATAATTTATTTTTAAATTAATATTTCTATAAAAATAAACCGATAAATAATTAAAATAAAAATTTAAAATTATACTGAATAAAAATTAAAATGAGATTTATGAATTATTATTAATGTATACCAGTTTAATATTTTAAGTATTTAAAGGTTTTTTCGTTTTTGACTTTAGCGATTTATGTTTTTAGGCACATAATTGTTTATAGATTTTATTTAAATAATAAAATAACAAAAAAAAATTTGTAATTTTTTCTCATTTTCATAGGTTATGACCTTTGAGAATATAGTAATATTTAAAATTTTTTGAAATGTGAATACAATATTTAGTTATTTTAATATAAATAATTATATATCATATAAATTCAATATAAACAATTTTATTGATAGATAATATAATAATGATCAAAAATTAAATTAATAAACTATTAATAATAAGATAGATATTAATTAAAAAATATTTACAATACCCAAATCGATTCAAGATTAAACTATAATATATTACTGTATATTAATTTTTAATTTTTGAATTTTTACTTCTTTTATATGCATATATATATTTTTTGATTAAAAATAAATTATTTAAATTATATTTGTCGCACTCATAATTTATTTTGTAATAAATATTTTATAAAAATAAATTAATAAATAATTAAAATCAATAAAATTGTTTATATTTAGTTTATATTATATATACTTATAATGATTATTATTACTAAATATTGTATTCACATTTTTAAATAAATTTAAAAGTATTATATTTTCAAAGGTTATGACCTTTGAAAATGTGAAAAAATATCAATTTTTTTTTGTTATTTCATTGTTTAAATAAAACCTATAAACCACTAAATGCCTAAAAATATAAATTGCTAAACTCCCAAACGAAAAAACCTCTAAATACTTATTCCATTAAACTGGTATAGATTAATAATAAATCATAAATCTCATTTTAATTTTTATTCAGTATAATTTTAAATTTTTATTTTAATTATTTATCAGTTTATTTTTATAAAATTATTAATTACAAAATAAATTATTAGTAAGACAGATCTAATTTAAATTAAAATAGTATCCCTAAATATTAATTAATAAATCTCATTTTTTTTCATTATAATTTTAAATATTCATTTTAATTATTTATTTGTTTATTTATATATAAATATTAATTACAAAATAAATTGAGCTAGACAAAAATAATTTTTATATAAATTATTTTTCATCAAAAAATTATAGATAAACTTTTTAAAAGAAAAAAAATTTTCAAAACAAGAAATTATTTTATAGTAATATATTTTGCATTGCTTCTGAATCATTTTAGGTTTTGTAATTATATTTTAATTGATATCTATCTTATTAATAATAGATTATTAATTTATTTTTTGATCATTATTAGAATATTTATCAATAAAATTGTTTATATTGAATTTACATGAAATATAATTATTAAGATTATTATAAATAAATATTATATTTACATTTGAAAATAATTTAAAAATTATTATATTTTTAAAGTTTATCATCTTTGAAAATGAGATAAAATCACACAAATAAATTTTTTGTTATTTTATTGTTTATATAAAACCTATAAACTACTAAATGCCTAAACGCTTAACTCATTAAACTCCTAAACCCCAAAACCCAAAAACCCTTAAAAACTTAAACATTTAAACCATCTTTAAAGGTTTAAGTATTTATAAATAATATATAAATATCTATCAATAAATAATAATTTATTGATTTATTTTTTGATCATTATTATATTTTTATTTAGTTTATTAATATCTATCAATAAAATTGTTTATTTTTAATTTACATGATATATAGTTATTAAATTTATTATAACTAAATATTATATTCACATTTGAAAAAAATTTAAAAATTATTATATTTATAAAGGTTATAACCTTCATAATTGATAAAAAAATTGAAAAATATTTTTTTTGTTATTTAATTATTTAAATAAAACATATAAGTTAATAAATGGCCTAAACACTTAAATCACTAAACTCTTAAACTCCTAAATACTTAAACCATTAAACTGGTATACCCTAAATAATTAATCATAAATATCATTTTTATTTGTATTCATTATAATTTCTAAATTCATTTTAATTATTTATTAGTTTATTTTTATAGAAATATTAATTGCAAAATAAAATTATGAATGATACAAATATAATTTAAATAATTTATCTTCATGAAAAAAATTTATAAGCTTATAATATGAATCAAAAATTTAAAAACAAAAAATTATTATTTAGTAATATATTTTAATTTGATTTTGAATCGTTTTAAGTTTTGCAAATATATTTTAATTAATATTTATCTTATTAATAATAGTTTATTAATCTATTTTATGATTAGTATTATAATATCGATCAATAAAATTATTTATATTGAATTTACATAATATTTAATTTTTATTATTATTATAATTAAATATTGTATTAACATTTGAAAAAAAATTAAAAATTATAATATTTTCAATGGTTATAACCTTGAAAATGAGAAAAAAATCAAAAAACTAATTTTTTTATTATTTAATTTTTTAAATAAAACCTATAAACCACAAAATACCTAAATACTTAAATTACTAAACTCCTAAACCCGGATACTACTACACCACACACACATAGCGACGGACCACAATACACACATGCACATATTCTTGTCCATTTTGGTGTAGCATTTAGTGGGGCCAGCAAGTCTTGGAAGCAGCCAGAAGTATGGCCCACCAGCTTGTTGAGGGTCCCACTAGCAAACTGGGATGATAACATTCAAACAACTGACGAGACCGAGCAAAGTGGTCGGGAGTAAACCCAGGAGTAGCTAGGAGTGGGTACCACTAGCCATATCAGGCAGCATAGAGGGCCACCCAACCATCGCACAACAGGAGTAGCGGGTAATCCATGATTAATTGGAGAGCCGGAAAAATCCGAAGCATCACCAAGCAGGGTCAGTAAGCAATGGAGTCCAGACCTGCCAAACTGGAGCGGAAGATACAGACTAGTAGTTTATGTTTGCAGTCTTATTTGTATTTTGGACTTTGTATGCACCATATACTTGTAGAGACGGATCATGACATACTGACACACCCAATCTTGTGCGTTCTCTATGTAACATGCAATGAGGGCAACTAGACCCATGAGTATCTCTAAGTGGGGCCAACTAATGCATTTTGTAAATACACATTAGGCAATGCTACACTCCCGTGGGTAGAAGACCCATCTTTATAGCATTTTGTAATTTTACTTGTATTCTAGCTTGGTTGTACGCGTAGATAATTAGACCATGAGATGGACCTCATCACACATGCACACTGATGCATGCATAAATTTTGATATTTTGTCGGTACAACATACAGCCACTTCTTGGAGCTTGAGGAGGAAGCATTCTAACCCAAGAGTTACCCTTTTGAGGATCATTGGAGTAAAAGAAATGTGGAATTCATAGCTGAGGATGAATTGAAAAAATGCCGTAGATGTGGACTTGTTGATTTATGGGTATTCACTTTTACATGTATTCCATTGCATAACAATGACATAGGAAAACGCTTGATGCTGCATGGCACACACATGCACAATCTTATATTTGCATAGTTTTAATATGATGCATCATTCAGGTTCCTCCAAAAGGTTTGGACAAATCTGAATGGAAAGGAAGCAGTGCGCATAATGACTCAATGCCAACTCTGAAGTCCGAAAATGCCAAGTGATTTTAGTTGTATTCGTGCGCTTGGAATTATTAGGAATTATGTTTTTTTATGTATTTTATGCTTAGAATCATTAATGTGCATAGTATTTGGTAAGCTGGCCAAAATTAGTCAGCTTTTTAGTCTCTTGTAAGTTGTGTACCTAAATGATAAATAAAGTGTGTATTTTCCATAACTCAAGGGGTGAGTTATGGATTCAGTCTCTTTCTTGCTTTTAGATTATTGTAGCATTAGCAATGGTCATAATTGTGTATTTTGTCTCTAGAACACAAAATTATATCGATGAGAATATGTCATAACTTGTGTCTCTCTGTTGAACATATTGTGATGGTGCTAAGAATGATCATGAATACATATTTAATCACTATAATACTGGGTCACAGTATTGAATATGACCATAGCTTGTGCATTTTATCTTTATATTGCAAAGTAATCGCACTAGGAATGATTGTAACTTTGGACATTCCTCAAGAGCAAAATTCATGACCCTAGAAATAATTAAAGCTAGAGTACTACTCTTTATAACTTTCTATAGCTAAAATTCATGGGATTGGAAATATCACTATGGCTTTTTCCTTTGATTTGTGACCTCAAGTGTCAATATGCAAGACTAATATTTTGAGCAATGATTAAAACCTTTTATACATTTGAATATGATTCATTACACCTTTTTGGGTATTGTGAGCTTGTATACATAACTCATTTAATATAAAAAGAAAGAAATGATTCTTTTCATATCCACGAGGATATAAAAAAAAGGCTTAGACATGCCAATAAAATAAATTTTTTGATTCTTGATTGAAAGAGAGCCCATACGTCTTGCCCTACTCAATCCACCATGGGGCTAGTTTGTTCTAATAGGCTACAAGGTGGTTATTTTTTTAGATTTGAACTATGTTTTTAAAAAAATTGCTTTGAGTGTGTGCATGAGAGATATTTTATAAGAAATTACAATAATCAATATAAATAGCATCCTCAACAACTAGCTATTTCAACACATAGCGGTACAACTTTGGATTAGTCTGTTAGTGTACATGAGTCAAATTACCTTCGATAGTCTAGTGATCTAGCATCAAATAGGATGAGACATAATAGAGATAAAGTAAAAGCTACCTATTATTATGGTTGGAGCTTTAGCAATCATTTTAGAGGTGAGAGAGGAACAAAATAAATTATTTTAATTTTCAGTATAATTTAATTTTTATTTTATTTATTTAGCAGTTTATTTTTATAGAAATATTAATTACAAAATAAATTATTAGTGAGACAGATCTAATTTAAATTAAACCGATATGTCCTAAATAATAAAGAATAAATCTCATTTTTTTTAATTTTAAATATTCAAATCTAATTATATATATTTTTATTTTTATATAAATATTAAGTACAAAATAAATTATGAGTTACACAATTATAATTTATATAAATTATTTTTCATCAAAATAATATATATAAACTTTTTAAAATAAAAAAAAAATTTTCAAAACATAAAATTTTTATATGATAATATATTTTGCTTTGCTTCTGAATCATTTTAGGTTTTGTAATTATATTATAATTGATAACTATCTTATTATTAATAGATTATTAATTTATTTTTTGATCATTATTAGAATATTTATCAATAAAATAGTTTATATTGAATTTATAAGATATATAAATATAATGATTTTTATAACTAAATTTTGAATTCACTTTTGAAAAAAATTTAAAAATTATTATATTTTCAAAAGTTATAACCATAAAAAATCAGAAAAAATAATAAAAATAGATTTTTTTTATTTCATTTTTTAAATAAAACCTATAGATCATTAAATGCTAACTTACTTAAATCAGTAAGCTCATAAATCCCGAAACCCCTAAATACATAAACCTTTTAACTATCTATATACTACTTAATAAATAATAAATCTCATTTTTATTTCTATTTATTATAATTTTAAATATTTATTTTAATTATTTATAGTTTAATTTTTTAGAAAAATTAATTACTAAATAAATTTCGAGTGAGACAAATATTATTTAAATAATTTATTTTTAATCAAAAAAATATAAGCTTATAAAAAGAAGGAAAAATTTAAAAATTAAATATTATTATTTAGTAATATATTTTCATTTGATTTTGAATCATTTTGTGTTATGTAAATATATTTTATTTAATATTTATATTATTAATAATAGTTAATTAATTTAATTTTTGATCATTATTATAATATCTATCATTAAATTTTTTTATATAGAATTTATATGATATATAATTAGTAAGATTAATATAATTATACATTATATTCACATTTCATAAAATTTTAAAAATTATTTTATTTTCTAAAATTATAACCTTTGAAAATCAGAAAAAATCAAAAAAAAGAATTTTAAATTTTTATTATATAAATAAAACCTATAAACCACTAAATGCCTAAAAATATAAATTGCTAAACTCCTAAACAACAAAACTCCTAAATAATCAAACCATTAAACCGGTATAGCTTATATAATAAATCATAAATATCATTTTAAGTTGTATTCATTATAATTTTGAATCTTCATTTTAATTATTTATCAGTTTATTTTTATAGAAATATCAATCACAAAATAAATAATGAGTGAGACAAATATAATTTTAAAAATTTATATTTAATCAAAAAAAAACCTTATATAAAGAAGTAAAAATTTAAAAACAAAAAAATATTATTTAGTAATATATTTTACTTTGATTTTGAATCATCATATATAGGTTTTGCAATTATATTTTAATTGCGATCAATCTTATTAATAATAGTTTATTAATTTATTATTTGATCAGTTTTATAATATCGAACAATAAAATTACTTATATTCAATTAAAATGTATTATAATTATTAAGTTATTATAACTAAATATTATATTTACATTTGAAAAAAATATAAAAATTATTATATTTTCGAAGGTTATAACCATCAAAAATTATAAAGAAACACAAAAATAATTATTTATTATTTAAATAAAACTTATAAACCACTAAATGCCTAAACATTTAAATCTCTAGACTCCTAAACCCCAAAACCCTCTAAATACTTAAACCATTAAACCTATATAACCTAAATAATAAATGATAAATAATAAATCTCATTTTTATTTGTATTCATTATAATTTTAAATATTCATTTTAATTAATTTTTAGTTTATTTTTATAGAAATATTAATTACTAAATAAATAATGAGTGAGAGAGATATAATTTAAATAAATTATTTTTTATTAAAAAAAAATAAGCTTATAAAAATAAACAAAATTTCAAAAATTTAAAATTTTATTTAGTAATATAATTTACTTTGATTTAGAATTATTTTGGGTTGTGCAAATATATTTTAATTAATATCTATCTTATTAATAATAGTTTATTAATTTATTTTTTGATCATTTTTATAATATATATTAATACATTTTTTTATATTGAATCTACAACAAATATAATTATTAAAATTATTATAATTAAGTATTGTATTCATATTTTAGAACTATTAAAAAATTATTATATTTTCAAAGGTCATAACCTTTGAAAATCATAAAAATTCATAAAAATAATTTTTTTGTTATTACATTGAATAAATAAAACCTATAAACACAAAAATGTGTAAACATATAAATCAATAAACTTTTTAACCCCAAAACCACAAAAATGTTAAACAATTAAATAATTATACCGTAAATAATAAATAATAAATCTCATTTTTATTAGTATTCATTATAATTTTAAATATATAGTTTAATTATTTATTAGTTTAATTTTATATAAATATAAAATAAAAGATAAATTAATAGTTAGACAAATATAATTTAAATAATTTATTTTTAATAAAAAAATATATAGGCTTATAAATGGATACAAAAATTTAAAAATTTAAAATTAATATTTTGTAAAAAATTTCACTTTGATTTTGAGTCATTTTAGGTTTTGCTAATATATTTTAAACAATATTATCTTACTAATAATTAGTTATTACTTTTTTATGATCATTATTATAATAAATATCAATAAAATAGTTTATATTGAATTTATATTTTATATAATTATTATGATTATTATAACTTCATATTGTATTCACTTTTCAACAAAAATTTAAAAATTATTATATTTTCAAAAGTTATAACCTTCAAAAATGAGAAAATATAACAAAAATAAATTTTTTGTTATTTTATTTTTTATATAAAACCTATAAACCACTAAATGACTAAATTCTAAAATGACTAAACTCCTAAACCCCATAGCCCATAAATATTTAAAACATTTAATTAGTATAGTCGACATAATAAATCATAAATCTAATTTTATTAGTATTCATCATAATTTTAAATATTCATTTTTATTATTTATTAGTTTACTTTTATAGAAATATTAATTACAAAATAAATTATTAGTGGGACATATATAGTTAAAATAATTTATTTTTCATTAAAAAAATGATAATAAAAAAAGGCAAATTTTTAAAAATAAATAATTATTATTTAGTAATATATCTTATTTTGATTTTGAATCATTTTACATTTTACAATTATATTTTAATTAATATCATTCTTATAAATACTAGTTTATTACTTTATCTATTGATCATTATTATAATATCTATCAATAAAATTATTTATATTGAGTTTACATTATATATAATTATTAAGATAATTATAACTAAATATTATATTCACATTTAAAAAAAATTAAAAATTATTATATTTTCAAATGTTATAACCTTCAAAAATTAAAAAAATTCAAAAAATTAAATTTTTTGTTTTTTCATTCTTTATATAAAAACTATAAATAACTAAAGGTCTAAACAATTAAATCACTAAACTCCTAAACCACAAAATACCTAAATACTTTAACCATTAAACCGTTATATCTTGAATAATAATTAATAAATCTCAATTTTATTTGTATTCATTATAATTTTAAATTTTCATTTTAATTATTTATTAGTTTATTATTATAGAATTATAAATTACAACATAAATTATGAGTAAGACAAATATAATTTAAATAATTTATTTTTAAAAACAAAAATATTAACTTAAAAAAAGCAAAACATTTAAAAAAATTATTATTTAGTAATATATTTTACTTTGATTTGAATAATATTAGATTTTGTAAATACTATTTAAATAATAACTATTTTTTTAATAATAGTTTATTAATTTATTTTTTGATCATTATTATAAAATCTAGCAATGTAATTATTTATATTGAATTTAAATGACTTATATTTATGAAGATTATTATAAAAAAAATATTATATTTACATTTGAAAAAAATTTAAAAATAATTATATTTTCGAAGGATATAACCTTAAAAAATAGAAAAAATAAAAAAAATAAATTTTATGTTATATCAATGTTTAAATAAAACTTATAAACCACTAAAAACCTAAACACTTAAATCTCTAAACTCCTTAACACAAAAGTCCCTAAATACTTAAACCTTTAAACTAGTAAACCTTAATTATAAGTTAAATAATTTATTAAAATATTAATTACATAATAAATTAAGAGTGATACAAAATTAATTTAAATATTTTATTTTTCATCAAAAAAATATAAAAAATATTTTTTTGTTATCTCATTGTTTAAATAAATCCTATAAACCACAAAATACCTAAACCCTTAAATCAATAAATCTTAAATCTCTAAAATGCTAAAAAGATAATCCTTTTAAACTAGTATACCCTAAATAATAAATTATAAATCTCTATTATTTTTTTTATTATAATTTAAAATATTCATTTTAATTATTTATTTGTTTATTTTTATATAAATATTAATTACAAAATAAATTATGATTTAGACAAATATAATTTATATAAATTATTTTTCATCGAAAAATATAGTTAAACTTATAAAAAGAATAAAAAATTTAAAAACTAACATTTATTATATAGTAATATATTTTGCTCTGATTCTAAATCATTTTTGCTTTGGTAATTTTATTTAATTGATATCTATCTTATTAATAATTGTTTATTAATTTATTTTTTGATCATTATTAGAATATTTAACATTAAAATTGTTTATATTGAATTTATATGTTATATAAATATAATGATTATTATTACTAAATATTGAATTCACTTTAGAAAAAAATTTAAAAATTATTATATTTTCAAATGTTATACCCTTTGGAAATATGAAAAAATATTAAAAATAAATTTAATTATTTTATTTTTTAAATAAAACCTATAAACAACTAAATCCATACACAGTTGTATTTGTAAACTCCTAAACCCCGTAATGCCTAAATACATAAACCATTAAACCACTATATACTATGTAATAATTAATAAATTGAATTTTTATTTCAATTTATTATTATTTTAAATACTCATTTTAATTATTTATTAGTTTATTTATTTAGAAATATTTATTACAAAATAAATTTTTAGTGCGACAAATAAAATTTAAATAATTTATTTTTAATGAAACTAATATAAATATGCATATAAAAGAAGTAAAAATTTAAAAATTAAAAATTATTATCCAGTAATATATTTTACTTTTATTTTGAATCAATTTAGATTTTGTAAATATTTTTTAATTAATTTCTATCTTTTTATTAATAGTTTATTAATTTAATTTTTGATCATTATTTAATATCTATCAATAAAATTGTTTATATTGAATTTATATGATATATAATTATTAATATTATTATAAGTAAATATTATATTTAAATTTAAACAAATTTTAAATATTATTATATTTTCAAATGTTATAACTTATGTAAATGAGAAAAAATTATAAATTTTTTTTATTATTTTATTGTTTAAATAAAACGTATAAACCACTAAATGCCTACACACTTAAATCACTAAATTTTCAAATGACAAAAGATCTAAATACTTAAACTATTAAAATGGTATACATTAATAATAAATCATAAATCTCATTTAAATTTTTATTCAGTATAATTTTAAATTTTTATTTTAATTATTTATCAATTTATTTTATTAGAAATATTAATTACAAATTAAATTATTAGTGAGACAGATATAACTTTAATTAAACCAGTATACCCTAAATAATAAATAATAAATCTCATTTTTTTTCATTATAATTTTTAATATTCATTTTAATTATTAAGTTTTTATTTTAATATAAATATTAATTAAAAAAAATTATGAGTTAGACAAATATAAATTATGGAAATTATTTTTAATCAAAAAAATACAGATAAACATTTTAAAATAAAAAAAATTCAAAACAAAAAATTATTATATAGTAATATATTTTGCTTTGCTTATGAATCATTTTATGTTTCGTAATTATATTTTAATTGATATCTATCTTATTAATAATAGATTATTAATTTATTTTTTGATCATTATTAGAATATTTATCACTAAAATTGCTTTTGTTGAAATATGATTTATAAATATAATGATTATTATAACTAAATATAGAATTCACTTTTGAAAAAAATTTAAAAATTATTATATTTTCAAAGGTTATAACCTTTGAAATTATCAAAAAATAATAAAAATAAATGTTTTGTTATTTTATTTTTTAAATAAAACCTATAAACAACTAAATGCATACACAATTAAATTAGTAAACATCTAAACCCCGTAATACCTAAATACATAAACCATTAAACTTCTCTAAAATACATAATAATTAATAATTCTAATTTTAAATTGTATTTAATATAGTTTATATATTCATTTTTATTATTTATTAGTTTATTTTTATAAAAATATTTATTATAAAATAAATTATGAGTGTGGCAAATATAATTTAAATAATTTATTGTTAATCAAAAAAAATATATACGCTTCTAAAAGAAGAAAAAATTTAAAAATTAAAAATTATTATCCAGTAATATATTTTACTTTATTTTTGAATCAATTTGGGTTTTGTAAATATTTTTTAATTAATATTACTCTTTTTATTATTAGTTTATTAATTTAAATTTTGATCATTATTAAATTATCTATCAATAAAATTGCTTATATTGAATTTATATGATATATAATTATTAATATTATTATAACTAAATATTGTATTTGCATTTCAGAAATATTTTAAATATTATATTATTTTCAAAGGTTATAACCTATGAAAATGAGAAAAATTTACATATTTGTTTTGCTTATTTTATTGATTAAATTAAACCAATAAACCACTAAATGCCTAAAAACCTAAATCGCTAAATTCCTAAAAAGATAAAACCTCTAATTACCTAAACCATTAAACTAGTATACATTAATAATAAATCATAAATATCATTTTAAATTTTATTTAGTATAATTTTAAATTTTTATTTTAAATAATTTTCAGTTTATTTTTATAGAAATATGAATTATAAAATATATTATTAGTGAGAATGATCTAATTTAAATTAGACTGGTATACCCTAAATAATAATTAATAAATCTCATCATTTTTAATTATAATTTTAAATATTCATTTTAATTATTTATTTTTTTATTTTTATATAAATGTTTATTACAAAATAATTTTTGAGTTACACAAATATAATTTATTTAAATTATTTTTTATCAAAAAATTATACAAAAACTTTTCAAAAGAAAAAAAAAATTCAAAACAAAAAATTATCATATAGTAATATATTTTGCTTTGCTTCTGAATCATTTTAGGTTTTGTAATTATATTTTAATTGATATCAATTTTATTAATAATTGATTATTAAGTTATTTTTTAATCATTATTAGAATATTTATCGATAAAAATGTTTATATTTAATTTATATGATATATAAATATAATGATTATTATAAATAAATATTGTATTCACTTTAGAAAAAAAATTTTAAATTATTATATTTTCAAATGTTATAACCTTTGAAAATGTGAAAAAATAAAAAAAAATATTTTTTTGTTATTCTATTCTTTAAATAAAACCAATACACCACTAAATGCCTAAGCATTTAAATCACTAAACTACAAAATCATGATACATGTATATAGATAATTTTTTAAATCGGTATACCCTAAATAATATTTAATAAATTTCATTTTGATAGTTTAGTTTTTTATTTTTATATATGTATTAATTATAAAATAAATTATTAGTTAAGAATATAATTTATAAAAATTATTTTTCATCAAAAAATTGATAAGCTTATAAAAAGAATAAAAATTGAAAAATAAATGATTATTATTTAGTAATATATTTTACTTTTCTTTTGAATCATTTTAGGTTTTGATATTATATTTTAAGTAATATCAATCTTATTCATAATAGATTTTTAATTTATTTTTTGATAATTATTAGAATATCTATCAATAAAATTATTTATATTGAATTTATATGATATATAATTATTATGATTATTATAAATAAATATTGTATTCACTTTTGAAAAAAATTTAAAAATTATTATATTTTCAAAGGTTATAATCTTAAAAAATGAGAATTAATAATAAAAAAAATTTTAGTTATTTTATTTTTTAAATAAAACCTATAGACCCTTAAATGCTTACTTACTTAAATAAGTAAGCTCATAAAACCCGAAACCTCTAAATACATAATGATTTTAACATCTATATACTACTTAATAAATAAATATCTCATTTTTATTTCTATTTATTATAATTTTAAATATTCATTTTAATATTTATAGTTTAATTTTTTAGAAAAGTAAATTACAAAATATATTACGAGTGAGACAAATATTATTTAAATAATTTATTTTTTTTTAAAAAAAATAAGCTTATAAAAAGAAGTAAAAATTTAAAAATTAAATATTATTATTTAGTAATATATTTTGATTTGATTTTGAATTATTTTGTGTTATGTAAATATATTTTAATTAATATTTATATTATTAATAATATTTTATTAATTTAATTTTTGATCATTATTATAATATCTATCATTAAAATTATTTAAATTGAATTTATATGATATATAATTAGTAAGATTAATATAATTATACAAAGTATTCACATTTCAAAAAATTTTAAAAATTATTTTATTTGCTATCAATATTATTAAGAAAAGTTTATTAATTTAATATTTGATCAATATTATAATATCTAACAATAAAATTACTTATATTGAATTTAAATGTCTTATAATTATTAAGATTATTATAACTAAATATTATATTTAAATTTGAAAAAAATTTAAAAATTATTATATTTTCAACGGTTATAACCTTCAAAAATGATAAAAAATCATAAAAATAATTTTTTTATTATTTAAATAAAACTTATAGACCATTAAATGCCTAAACATTTAAATCTATATACTTCTAAATACCAAAACCCCCTAAATACATAAACCATTAAACCTATATAAACTAAATAATAAATAATAAATCTAATTTTTATTTTTATTCTTTATAATTTTAAATATTCATTTTAATTATTTTTTAGTTTATTTTTATAGAAATATTAATTGCAAAATAAATAATGAGTGAGACATATATAATTTAAATAAATTATTATTTATGAAAAAAGATATAAGCTTATAAAAATAAACAAATTTTCAAAAATTTAAAGTTTTATTTAGTAATATAATATACTTTGATTTTTAATTATTTTGGGTTATGCAAATATATTTTAATTAATATATGTCTTATTAATAATAGTTTATTAATTTATTTTTTGATCATCAAAATAATATATATTAATAAAATTTTTTATATTTAATTTACATCAAATATAATTATTAAGATTATTATAACTAAGTATTATATTCATATTTTAGAACTATTAAAAAATTATTATATTTTCAAAGGTTATAACCTTTGAAAATCACGAAAATTCATAAAAATAAATTTTTTGTTATTCTATTGATTGAATAAAACCTATAAATCAATAAATATAACCTAAATATGTAAACATATAAATAAATAAACTCATTAACACCAAAACCACAATAAACTTAAATTATTAAATAGGTATACCCTAAATAATAAATAATAAATCTCATTTTTATTATTATTCATTATAATTTTATATATACATTTTTATTATTTATTAGTTTATTTTTATAGAAATATAAATTAAAAAATAAATTAATAGTAAGATAAATATAATTTAAATAATTTATTTTTCATCAAAAAATATATATGCTTATAAATGGATAAAAAAATTTAAAAATTTAAAAATTTAAAAATTTAAAATTAATATTTAGTAAAATATTTCACTTTGATTTTGAATCATTTTAGGTTTTTTAAATATATTTTAAACAATATTTATCTTATTAATAATTGTTTTTTAATCTTTTGTATTATCATTATTATAATATATATCAATATAATTATTTATATTGAATTTACATGATATATAATTATTAAGATTATCATAACTAAATATAGTATTCACATTTAAAAAAAAGTTAAAAATTGTTATAGTTTCAAAGGTTATATCCTTCAAAAATGAGAACAAATAACAAAAAAAAAATTGTTATTTTATTTTTAAATAAACCTGATAAACTACTAAATACCTAAACACTTAAATCACTAAATTCTTAAATCCCAAAACTCATAAAAATATAATCTTTTAAACCATTATATTTTATCTTATTAATAATAGTTTTATTTAATATCTATCTTATTAATATATTTTACTTTGATTTTGAATCATTTTAGGATTTGCAAATAAATTTAATTTAATATCTATCTTATTAATATTAATTTATTAATTTATTTTATTATCGTCATTATAATATCTATAAAAAAAATTATTTATATTGAATTTACATAATATATAATTATTTAGATTATTATAACAAAATAATATTTTCATATTTTAAAAAAATTTAAAAATTATTAAGTTTTCAAAGGTTATAACTTTTGAAAATGAGAAAAAATAAAAAAATAAATTTTTTGTTATTAGTTTTTTAAATAAAATCTATAAACCACAAAATAGCTAAATTCTTAATGACTAAACTCTTAAACCCCGAAGCCCATAAATAAATATGCCTTTAAATTAGTATACTCTAAATAATAAATAATAAATCTAATTTTTATTAGTATTCATTATAATTTTAAATATTCGGTTTAATTATTAATATGTTTATTTTTATTGAAAAATTAATTATAAAATACATTATTAGTGAGACAGAAATAATTACAAAATATTAATTAAAATGAATATTTAAAATTATAATGAATACAAATAAAATAGAGATTTATTATTTATTATTCAAGATATACTAGTTTAATAGTTTAAGTATTTAGGTGTTTTGGGGTTTAGTTATTTAAGTGTTTAGGCCTTAAGTGATTTATAGTTTTTATTTAAAGAATGAAAAAATAAAAAATTTAATTTTTTGATTTTTTTTTAATTTTTGATGGTTATAACCTTTTAAAATATATTAATTTTAAAATTTTTAAATGTGAATATAATATTCAGTAATAATAATCTTAATAATTATATATAATGTAAATTCAATATAAATAATTTTATTATTAGATATTATAATAATGATCAATAAAAAATTAATAAACTATTATTAATAAGAATGATATAAATTAAAATATAATTGCAAAATCTAAAATAATTAAAAATAAATATAAAATATATTACTAAATAAAAAATTTTTGTTTTTAAAATTTTGCCTCTTTTTATAAGGATATATTTTTTTTTGATGAAAAATAAATTATTTAAATTAGATTTGTCTCACTAATAATTTATTTTGTAATTAATATTTCTATAAAAACAAATTTATAAATAATTAAAATAAAAATTTAAAATTATACTTAATAAAAATTAAATTGAGATTTATGATTTTTTATTAATGTACACATGTTTAATAGTTTAAGTATTTAAAGGTTTTGTCGTTTAGGAGTTTAGAAATTTATGTTTTTAGGCATTTAGTGGGTTATAGGTTTTATTTATACAATAAAATAACAAAAATTTGTAATTTTTTTTAATTTTCATAGGTTATAACCTTTGAAAAAATAATAATATTTAAATTTTTTTGAAATGTGAATACAATACTTAGTTATAATAGTATTAATAAATATATATCATATAAATTCAATATAAACAATTTTATTGATAGAAATATAATAATGATCAAAATTTAAATTAATAAACTATTAATAAAAAGATTGATATTAATTAAAAAATATTTAGAAAACCCAAATTGATTCAAAATTAAAGTAAAAACTATTACTGGATAATAATTATTAATTTTTAAATTTTTAATTCTTTTATAAACATATATTTTTTTGATTAAAAAATAAATTAATTAAAATATAAATGTCGCACTCATAATTTAATTTGTAATAAATATTTCTATGAAAATAAACTAATAAATAATTAAAATAAATATTTAAAATTATAATAAATAGAAATAAAAATTAGATTTATTAATTATTAAGTAGTATATAGTGGTTTAATTGTTTATGTTTTTAGGCATTATTTGGTATAGGAGTTTACTAATTTAACTGTGTATGTATTTAGTGGTTTATAGGTTTTATTAAAAAAATAAAATAATAAAAAATTTATTTTTATTATTTTTTGATATTTTGAAAGTTTATAACCTTTGAAAATATAAAAATTTTTATTTTTTTTCAAATGTGAATACAATATTTAGTTATAATAATGATTATAATTATATATCATATAAATTCAATATAAAAATTTTATTGATAAATATTCTAATAATGATCAAAAAATGAATTAATAATCTATTATTAAAAAGATAGATATCAATTAAACTATAATTACAAATCCTAAAATTATTCAGAAGAAAAGCAAAATATATTACTATATAATAATTTTTTGTTTTGAATTTTTTATTCTTTTAAAAAGTTTATCAATAATTTTTTGATGAAAAATAATTTATATAAATTATATTTGTCTAACTCAATTTATTTTGTAATTAATTTTTATATATAAATAAACAAATAAATAATTAAAATGAATATTTAAAATTATAATGAAAAAAAATGAGATTTATTATTTATTATTTAGGGATGCCAGTTTAATTTAAATTAGATCTGTCTCACTAATAATTTATTTTGTAATTAATATTTCTATAAAATAAATTGATAAATAATTAAAATAAAAATTTAAAATTAAACCGAATAAAAATTAAAATGAGATTTATTATTTATTATTTATTTACCAATTTAATGATTTAAGTATTTAGAGGTTTTGTCGTTAGGATTTTAGCGATTTATGTTTTTAGGCTTTTAGTGGTTTATAGGATTTATTTATAAAAATAAAATGACAACAAAATTTCTATAATTTTTTATCATTTTCATAGGTTATAACATTTAAAAATATAATAATATTTAATATTTTTTAAAATTTTAATACAAATTTTGTTATAATAATATTAATTATTTTAAATCATATAAATTTAATATAAATAATTTTATTGATAGATATTATAATAATGATCAAAAATTAAATTTATAAACATTTAATATTAAGATTGATATTAATTAAAAATATTTACAAAACCCAAATTGATTCAAAATTAAAGTAACTTATATTACTTGATAATAATTTTTAATTTTTAAATATATGCTTCTTTTATAAGCATATATATTTTTTAGATAAATAATATATTATTTAAATTATATTTGTCCCACTCATAATTTATTTTGTAATAAATTTTTCTAAATAAATACACTAATAAATAATTAAAATGAATATTTAAAAATATAATAAATAGCAATAAAAATTAGATTTATTAATTATTAAGTAGTATTTAGTGGTTTAATGGTTTATGTTTTTAGGCATTACGGGGTTTAGGAGTTTACTGATTTAACTTTATATGCATTTAGTAGGGCTGCTCACGGGACTTGGAGATTCGCGATTTAACCCGAAGCCTTGTCCCGATAAAATTGGGACTTAGAAAATCTATTTAGTTTGACATTTTGCATCCCATTCTATCACGTATTTTTTATTTTAGGATGGTTCCGGATCTTAAGCAATATATCTCCCGAGAATCATCCCGTCCTAAAAAACCTATACTAGAACCAAGAATATATATATATATATATAAAACATGAAGATGCCACCAATTTCGCAACTACCCATACAATTCTGATGCACCTATTGCTGTTCCGAAGACTTCCATGCCATCTCACACCATTCCAGCCTTGTTCAGTTAGGTCCAGCCCTTGTCCATCATAGTTTTGGTTGCCTCCACCGTGTCTCAGATGCCACCAGCCTTTTGGTTTGTTTTTCTGACGAGAATTGAGTGATTAATTATTATTATTATGTGTCTCAGTCAGTTTTGTTGAGTATTGGTTGTGGTGTTGTGGTTGGGCCGAATTAGTGGGTGAATGAGTGGGTCGAATGTGTTACAGTCAGTTTTGTAGAGCTTGATTGTTTGAAATATTTATATTTATTTATGCTTAACATATCATATTAATTAATGGCAATGCATATGGCACAATCCAGCTGTAAACGAAAAATATAATAAATTGAAGATGATCACATCTCAAATGATCAAAGTACTGGTAAATCCAATCATCATTTTTTCACGAACCCTCCTATTGTTACGGCAGGTTCTTCAATTTTAATTGTAAAAGAAAGTCAAGGTATATCTGAACCTCAAGCTCATAAAAAGAATAAGTCTGCTATTTGGGAAACTTATGAGATATTAGTTAATTCAGAGGGAAATGAAACTGGTAGGGCAGCTTGTATATGGTGTAGGAAAGAATAATTGGAAAAAGTGATCAAGGTACTACGGGTTTATGGAAATACTTTAGAAAGACTTGTAAAAAATTTCCACACAAAAGAGAATTAATACAAGCTCACAAAGGTAAAGACAAGTCAAAATCTTTGTTGAGTTTCACTAAAGGTACTAGTTCAGAGGATAACAAATTAACTTGTTGCCAATTTGATCAACAACTAGTTAGGGAGGCTTTGGTGAAAATGATCATAAAAGATGAATAGCCTTTTTGTTTTGTTGAGAGGGATGAGTTTAAAAAGTTTTATGAAGTAAATGTGCCTCAATTTAAAAATCCATCTAGGCACTCTTTGTTGAGGGATTGTTTTTTTGTTTGTGAAGGAAAAGAAGAAATTATTTGTGAGCATATCAACACATTTTTGTAGAGTTCAATTGACTACCGACACTTGGAGTAGCATTCAAAATTTTTCTTATATATGTTTGACTATTCATTTTATTGATTCTCAATGGAATATGCATAAAAGGCTTTTGAACTTATGTATAATTAAAATTCATTCTGGAGTTATTATTAGAAATGCTATTGAGTTTTTTTGCATGAATGAATGGGGTTTGAGAAATTTGATGTTCATTACTAATCACAATGCATCAAATAATGATGTTGCAGTTGAACAATTGGAAAAAATGCTTGTGAAGAAAAGTATTGTACCTTTGAGAGGCGAGCATTTTAATATGAGATGTTGTGCTCATATCCTAAACTTAATTGTCAGAGATGACATTGCAGTAGTTGAGGACACTATTCAAAAAATTAGAGGTGTGGTGAAATATGTGAGGAGCAGTCCTAAAAGATTAGATATGTTTAAGTTATGTGTTGAAGAAGCAAACTTGTCATATAGATCTTCGTTGCAATTAGATCGTCCTACAAGATGAAATTAAACTTATTTGATGCTACAAACTGATATAAAATATCAAAAAGAATATAATAAGTTGGAGGACAAAGAAAAATGGTTTTTGAAGGAGTTTGGTTCAAATGTTCCAACTGAGAGAGACTGAACAAACACCAAAATTTTGGCTCATTTCTTGAAAACTTTTTATGAGGTAACTTGTACATTTTCTAGCTCATAATATTCTACCTCTAGTCTTTATTTTCTTTAGATTATTCAAATTTCGAAAAAAATTGAGCTTTGTGAAAATAGTAGAGATACAATGGTGTCTGAAATGGGTATGAAAATGAGGCAAAATTCAACAAATATTGGGTTCTGTTCAGTCAACAAATATTATGCTTTTTGTAGCAGTAGTGTTGGATCCTAGATATAAGATCAAATATCTCATTGCTAAGTACGCTTAGCATTATGGTGAGGAATTGTGTAAAAATTTGGTTAAAAAGGTTATAAATGCTTTAAATGAAATGATGAATGATTATAAAGATTTAAATGAAGAGGAATCAAAAGAAGATGATTTCTCTTCTACTGTGTTGAAGAAAAATGATGATTTCTTTGATGGTAGTGAATCTGATGTTGATGACTTTTTTGTTGAATTGTAGAAAGAACAAGAAGTTGCAGCATTGGAAGAGTTGGATAGGTACTTGGAGGACAAACTTGAAAAAAATAGAATTGATTTTGATCTTCTAAACTAGTGGAAGGTAAATGAGGTTAGGTGTCCTTCTTTGGCAAATGTAGGAAGGGATGTATTAGTTATCCAAGCTTCTACTGTGGCCTACAAATCAACATTTAGCACTGGGGGGAGAACTTAAGAAAAATTTATGAGTTCATTAACACCTATTACATCTGAAGTTCTCATATGTCTACAAGATTGGTTGAGAAGCTCAAACAAACCTATTGAAATTGAAAAATTTGTCCAAGACCTTGATGATAATGAATCAGGTTAGTATACAATTATTGTAAATTTTAATTTCACTTTTACTTATTTTATTCATTCAATTTAATAAAAATATAGTTCAATCACTTCAAAGGGGTCTAAAGATCCAAATATTCTTCCAACTATAGTTGGCCAACTAATTTTGGAATGGGTGTATTAAATTTTATAAGGCAATATTTTGGTTTTTTATTACTCTTTCAGCTTAGAAATTTATGTCTACATGATTAACACGTTTTCATCTTTGGTTGTCCTTTTACAGTGGAGGAAGAAAAGTGAGGATTTGTAGAAGAGATAATTAATTGGGTTTAGATTTTCGTTGCTGTTCCGGGATAGATTTTTGAAATGATTATTATCATAGTTGTTATTAGTTGTATTTTTTTGTTATATTAATCAACCTAATTTTAGCAATTACTTAAGTAGTAATTGATGCTACCAATGTTTGTGGTAATTTTTAGCTATTCCTTAATATTTTAAGTAATTGTTTAAAAATTGTAGTATTGCTATTATGGTTAACTTTCACTCGGCTAAACAAAGCCAACTTGTGAAAAAACAATGAACCGAATAAGGACACAACTCAGTCCCGTTCTATTTAACATTTATATCATTTTCAACACATCAAAGCTTTTGACAAGATAATGAAACTCGTTTGCGGTATTCAGCCTATTTGACAAAACAAAATTGGCCAAATTTGAGTTTGAAAGATACATAACTAAGGAATGATAAATGGTACAACAAAAGGTTTCGACATGAACTAACTTAGCCAGTTTGAAGAAAATAAATTGAAAAAATATGTCCGAACTCCGTTCTGTCCCGGAACCATTTTCTCCTACCCAAATTTCCCGATTTCCATCTCCTCCCATCCTGATATTTTAAACCTATGTGACGGCTTTGGATCTTAAAAAAAAATATCCAAACTATGGGAATGGACTGGAGATTTGTAATCCCAATCACGTCGCGTCCCATGAGCACCCCTAGTATTTAGTGGTTTATAGGTTTTATTTAAAAAATAAAATAATAAAAAATTTAATATAACCTTTGAAACTATAACATTTTTAAATTTTTTTTTAAATGTGAATTCTATATTTAGTTATGATAATCTTAATAATTATATATCATGTAAATTCAATATAAACAATTATATTGATAAATATTATAATAATGATCATACAAAAGATTAATAAACAATTATTAATAAGATAAATATTGTTTAAAATATATTTGCAAAACCTAAAATGATTCTAAATCAAAGTGAAATATTTTACTAAATATTAATTTTAAATTTTTAAATTTTTAAATTTTTGTATCCATTTATAAGCTTATATATTTTTTGATGAAAAATAAATTATTTAAATTATATCTGTCTAGCTATTAATTTATTTTTTAATTTATATTTCTCTGAAAATAAACTATAAATAATTAAAATGTATATATAAAATTATAATGAATACTAATAAAAATGAGATTTATTATTTATTATTTAGGGTATACCTATTTAATGGTTTAAGTTTATTGTGCTTTTGGGGTTAATGAGTTTATTGATTTATATGTTTACACATTTAAGTTTTATTTATTGATTTATACCTTTTATTTAATCAATGAAATAACAAAAAATTTATTTTTATGAATTTTCGTGATTTTAAAAGGTTATAACTTTTGAAAATATAATAATTTTTTAATAGTTCTAAAATATAAATACAATACTTAGTAATAATAATCTTAATAATTATATTTGATGTAAATTCATTATAGAAAATTTTATTAATATATATTATTTTGATGATCAAAAAATAAATTAATAAACTACTATTAATAAGACAGATATTAATTAAAATATATTTGCAGAACCCAAAATAATTCAAAATCAAAGTAAATTATATTACTAAATAAACTTTTAAATTTTTGAAATTTTGTTTATCTTTATAAGGTTATATTTTATTCATAAAAAATAATTTATTTATATTATATATGTCTCACTCATTATTTATTTTGTAATTAATATTTCTATAAAAATAAAATAAAAAATAATTAAAATGAATATTTAATATTATAATGAATACAAATAAAAATGAGTTTATTATTTATTATTTAGGTTATATAGGTTTAATGGTTTAAGTATTTAGGGGGTTTTGGGGTTTAGGAGTCTAGAGATTTAAATGTTTAGGCATTTATTAGTTTATATGTTTTATTTAAATAATGAAATAACAAAAAAATTAGTTGTCAAATTTTTTATCAATTTTGAAGGTTATAACCTTTATAAATATAATAATTTTTAAATTTTTTCAAATGTGAATACAATATTTAGTTATAATAAACTTAATAATTATATTTCATGTAAATTAAAAATAAACAATTTTATTGATAGATATTAATAAACTAAATATAAATATAAATATAATAATGATCAAAAAATAAATTAATAAATTATTATTTATTGATAGATATTTATATATTATTTATAAATACTTAAACCTTTAGAGATGGTTTAGATGTTTAATTATTTAAGGGTTTTGGGGTTTTGGGGTTTTAGGGTTTTGGGGTTTAGGAGTTTAATGATTTAAGCGTTTAGGCATTTAGTAGTTTATAAGTTTTATATAAATAATAAAATAACAAAAAAATTATTTTTGTGATTTTATCTCATTTTCAAAGATCTTAACCTTTAAAAATATAATAATTTTTAAATTATTTTCAAATGTAAATATAATATTTAGTTATAATAATCTTTATAATTATATATAATGTAAATTCAATATAAACAATTTTAGTGATAAATATTCTAATAATTATCAAAAAATAAATTAATAATCTATTATTAATAAGATAGATATCAATTAAAATATAATTACAAAACCTAAAATGATTCAGAAGAAAAGTAAAATATATTACTATATAATAATTTTTTGTTTTGAAAATTTTTTTTCTTTTAAAAAGGTTATCTATAATTTTTTGATGAAAAATAATTTATATAATTATTTTTGTCTAGATCAATTTATTTTGTAATTAATATTTATATATAAATAAACAAATAAATAATTAAAATGAATATTTAAAATTAAAATGAAAAAAATGAGCTTCATTATTTATTATTTAGGGATATTGTTTTAATTTAAATTAGATCTGTCTCACTAATAATTTATTTTGTAATTAATATCTCTATAAAAACAAGCTGATAAATAATTAAAATAAAAATTTAAAATTATATTGAATAAAAATTAAAATGAGATTTATGAATTCTTATTAAAGTTTACCAGTTTAATGGTTTAAGTATTTAAAGGTTTTGTCATTTAGGAGGTTAGTGATTTATGTTTTTAGGCAATTAGTGGTTTATAGGTTTTATTTAAACAATGAAATAACAAAAAATTTTTTTTGATATTTTTTCACATTTTCAAAGGTTATAAACTTTGAAAATATAATAATTTTAAATTTTTTTTAAAAATATGAAAACAATATTTAGTAATAATAATCATTATAATTATATATAATATAAACTAAAAATAAACAATTTTATTGATAGATATGATATCAATTATCAAAAAATAAATTAATACGCTATTATTAATATGATATATATAAATTAAAATATATTTAAAAAAATATTCAAAATCCAAATAAAATTTATTATAAAATAATAATTTTTTTTAAGTTTTTGCTTCTTTTTATAAGTTTATATTTTTTTTGATTAAAAATAAATTATTTAAATTATATTTGTATCACTCATAATTTATTTTTAATTAATATTTTAATAAATTATTTAAATTATATTTAAGGTTTACGAGTTTAAAGGTTTAAGTATTTATGGGTTTTTGTGTTTAGGAGTTTAGAGGTTTAAGTGTTTAGGCATTTAGTGGTTTATAAGTTTTATTTATACAATGATATAACAAAAAATTTAATTTTATTATTTTTTTAATTTTTGAAGGTTATAACCTTAGAAAATATAATAATTTTTAAATTTTTTTCAAATGTAAATATAATATTTAGTTATAATAATCTTAATAATTTTAAGTCATTTAAATTCAATATAAATAATTATATTCCTAGATATTATAATTATGATCAAAAAATAAATTAATAAACTTTTCTTAATAAAATAGTTATTATTTAAAAATATTTGCAAAATCTAAATTTATTCAAATCAAAGTAAAATATATTACTAAATAGAAATTCTTTTTAATGTTTTGCTTTTTTTTAAGTTTATATTTTTGTTATTAAAAATAAATTATTTAAATTATATTTGTCTTACTCATAATTTATTTTGTAATTTATAATTCTATAATAATAAACTACTAAATAATTAAAATGAATATTTAAAATTATAATGAATACAAATAAAATTGAGATTTATTATTTATTATTCAGGATATACCAGTTTAATCGTTTAAGTATTTTGGTATTTTTGGGTTTAGGAGTTTAGTGATTTAAGTGTATAGACTTTTAGTGATTTATAATTATTATCTTAAGAATTAAAAAACAAAAAATTTAATTTTTTGAATTTTTTTAATTTTTGAAGGTTGTAACCTTTGAAAATATAATAATTTTAAATTTTTTTAAATGTGAATATAATATTTAGTTATAATAATCTTAATAATTATATATAATATAAACTAAATATAAATAATTTTATTAATAAATATTATAATAATGATCAATAAATAAATTAATAAACTAGTATTAATAAGAATGATATAAATTAAAATATAATTGAAGAATCTAAAATGATTCAAAATCAAAATAAGATATATTACTAAATAATAATTTTTTATTTTAAAAATTTTGCCTAATTTTATAAGCATATATATTTTTTTGATGAAAAATAAATTATTTAAATTATATCTGTGTCACTAATAATTTCTTTTGTAATTAATATTTCTATAAACATAAATTGATAAATAATTAAAATGAATATTTAAAATTATAATGAATACTAATAAAAAAGAGATATATGATTTATTATTTAAGGTATACCTATTTAATGGTTTAAGTTTTTTGTGGTTTTGGTGTTAAGGAGTTTATTAATTTAATTGTTTGCACATTTAGGTGTTTATAGGTTTTTTTTAATTAAAGAAATAACAAAAAATTTAATTATTTGAATTTTCCTGATTTTCAAATGTTATAACCTTTAAAAATATAATAATTTTTTAATAGGTATAAAATATGAATACAATACTTAGTTATAATAATCTTAAAAATTATATTTGTTGTAGATTCAATATAAAAAAATGTATTAATATATATTATAAAAATAATAAAAAAATAAATTAATAAAACATTATTAATATGATAGATATTAATTAAAATATATTTGCAGAACCCAAAATAATTCAAAATCAAAGTAAATTATATTACTAAATAAAATTTTAAATTTTTGAAATTTTGTTTCTTTTTATAAGCTTTTATTTTTTTTTCATAAAAAATAATTTATTTAAATTACATATGTCTCACTCATTATTTATTTTGCAATTATTATTTCTATAAAAATAAACTAAAAAATAAATAAAATGAATATTTAAAATTATAATGAATATAAAAAAAATGAGATTTATTATTTATTATTTATTATTTATTATTTAAGTTATATAGGTTTAATGGTTTAATTATTTAGGGGGTTTTGGGGTTTAGGAGTCTAGAGATTTAAATGTTTAGGCATTTAGTGGTTTATAAGTTTTATTTAAATAATAAAATAATAAAAAAATTATTTTTGTGATTTTTTATAATTTTTGAAGTTTATAACCTTTGAAAATATAATAATTTTTAAATTTTTTTCAAATGTGAATATAATATTTAGTTATAATAACTTAATAATTCTAAGACATTTTAAATGAATATAAATAATTTTATTGTTTGATATTATAAAAATGATCAAATAACAAATTAATAAACTATTCTTAATAAGATTGATAGCAATTAAAATATAATTGCAAAACCTATATATAATGATTCAAAATCAAAGTAAATATATTACTAAATAATAATTTTTTGTTTTTATATTTTTTCTTCTTTTTATAAGCTTATATTATTTTTGATACACAATAAATTATTAAAATTATAGTTGTGTCGCTCATTATTTATTTCGTGATTGATATTTCTATAAAAATTAAACAAATAAATAATTAAAATGAATATTTAAAATTATAATGAATACAAATTAAAATGAGATTTATGATTTATTATATATTGTATACCAGTTTAATGGTTTGATTATTTAGTGGTTTATATGTTTTATTTATATAATAAAAATTTAAAATTCTATTTTTGATTTTTTCTGATTTTGAAAGTTTATAACCATTTAAAATAAAATAATTTTTAAAATTATTTGAAATGTGAATAGCATGTATAATTATATTAATCTTACTAATTATATATCATATAAATTCAATATAAATAATTTTAATGATAGATATTATAATAATGATAAAAAATTAAATTAATAAACTATTATTAATAATATTAATATTAATTAAAATATATTTACATAACAAAAATTATTCAAAATCAAATCAAAATATATTACTAAATAATAATATTTAATTTTTAAAATTTTCAATGTTTTTAGAAGCTTATATTTTTTTTATTAAAATAAATTATTTAAATAATATTTGTCTCACTCGAAAAATTTTTTAATTAATTTTTATAAAAAATTAAATTATAAATAATTAAAATTAATATTTAAAATTATAATAAATAGAAATAAAAATGAGATTTATTATTTATTAAGTAGTATATAGATGTTAAAAGGTTTATGTATTTAGGGGTTTCGGGATTTTTGAGCTTACTGATTTAAGTAAGTAAACATTTAGTGGTCTATAGGTTTTATTTAAAAAAGAAATATGATAGATTAATAAACTATCATTAATATGATTGATATTAATTAAAATATATTTGCAAAACCTAATACGATTCAAAATCAATGTAAAATATATTACTAAATAATAATATTTTATTTTTATATTTTTGATTCTTTTTAAAAGCTAATAAATTTTTTTGATGAAGATAAATTATTTAAATTATATTTGTTTCATTCATAATTTTATTTTGCAATTAATATTTCTATAAAAATAAACTAATAAATAATTAAAATGAATATTAAAATTATAATGAATACAAATAAAAATGAGATTTATGATTATTTATTTAGGGTATACCGGTTTAATGGTTTAAGTATTTAGGAGTTTAATATTTAAGTGTTTAGGCATTTAGTAGTTTATATGTTTTATTTAAATAATGAAATAACAAAAAAATTATTTTTCAAATTTTTTATCAATTTTGAAGGTTATAACCTTAATAAATATAATAATTTTTAAATTTTTTTAAATTGTGAATACAATATTTAGTTATAATAAACTTAAAAATTATATATCATGTAGATTAAAAATAAACAATTTTATTAATAGATATTAATAAACTCAATATAAATATAAATATAATAATGATCAAAAAATCAATTAATAAACTATTATTTATTGATAAATATTTATATATTATTTATAAATACTTAAACCTTTAAAGATGGCTTAAATGTTTAAGTATTTAAGGGTTTTGGGTTTTTGGGGTTTAGGAGTTTAATGATTTAAGCATTTAGGCATTTAGTAGTTGATAGGTTTATATATAAACAATAAAATAACAAAAAATTTATTTTTGTTATTTTATCTCATTTTCAAAGATGATAACCTTTAAAAATATAATAATTTTTAAATTATTTTCAAATGTAAATATAATATTTAGTTATAATAATATTAATATTATTTATCATGTAAATTCAATATAAGCAATTTTATTGATAAATATTCTAGTAATGATCAAAAAATAAATTAATAATCTATTATTAATAAGATAGATATCAATAAAAATATAATTACAAAACCTAAAATGATTCAGAAGAAAAAGTAAAATATATTACTATATAATAATTTTTTGTTTTGAAAATTTTTTTTCTTATAAAAAGTTAATCTATAATTTTTGATGAAAAATAATTTATATAAATTATTTTTGTCTAACTCAATTTATTTTGTAATTAATATTTATATATAAATAAACTAATAAATAATTAAAATGAATATTTAAAATTATAATGAAAAAAAATGAGATTTATTATTTATTATTTAGGGATACCAGATTAATTTAAAATAGATCTGTCTCACTAATAATTTATTTTATAATTAATATTTCTATAAAATAAATTGATAAATAATTAAAATAAAATTTAATTTATACTGATTAAAAATTAAATACGATTTATGATTTATTATTAATATATACCACTTTAATATTTTAATTATTTAGAGGTTTTGTTGTTTATGACTTTAGCGATTTATGTTTTTAGGCACTTAGTGGCTTATATGTTTTATTTAAACAATAAAATAACAAAAAAAAATTGTAATTATTTCTAATTTTCATAGGTTATGACCTTTGAAAATATAATAATATTTAAAATATTTTGAAATGTGAATACAATATTTAGTTATTTTAATATTAATAATTATATATAATATAAATTCAATATAAACAATTTTATTGATAAATAATTTAATAATGATCAAAAATTAAATTAATAAACTATTAATAATAAGATAGATATTAATTAAAAAATATTTACAATACCAAAATCGATTCAAGATTAAACTATAATATATTAATATATAATAATTTTTAATTTTTAAATTTTTACTTCTTTTATAAGGGTATATATTTTTTTTATGATTAAAAATAAATTATATAAATTATTGTGTCGCACTCATAATTTATTTTGTAATAAATATTTTATAAAAATAAACTAAAAAATAATTAAAATCAATATTTAAAATTATAATAAATAAAATAAATTTAGATTTAATAATTATTAAGTAGTTTATAGCAGTTTAATGTTTTATGTATTTAGGAGTTTACTGATTTACCTATATATGCATTTAGTGGTTTATATGTTTTATTTAAAAAATAAAATAACAAAAAATTTATTTTTGTGATTTTATCTAATTTTCAAAGATGATAACCTTTAAAAATATAATAATTTTTAAATTATTTTCAAATGTAAATATAATATTTAGTTATAATAATCATTATATATATATATATATTAATAAATTCAATATAAACAATTTTAAAAGATAAATATTCTAATAATGATCAAAAAATAAATTAAGAATCTATTATTAATAAGATAGATATCAATTAAAATATAATTACAAAACCTAAAATGATTCAGAAGCAAAGCAAAATATATTACTATATAATAATTTTTTATTTTGAATTTTTTATTATTTTAAAAAGTTTATGTATATTTTTTTAATGAAAAATAATTTATATAAATTATATTTGTCTAACTCATAATTTATTCTGTAATTAATATATTTATAAAAATAAACAAATAAATAATTAAAAAGAATATTTAAAATTATAATGAAAAAAAATGAGATTTATTATTTAGGGATACCAGTTTAATTTAAATTAGATATTTCTCACTAATAATTTATTTTGTAATTAATATTTCTATAAAAATAAATTGATAAATATTTAAAATAAAAATTTAAAATTATACTGAATAAAATCTAAAATGAGATTTATGATTTATTATTAATGTATACTAGTTTAATGGATTAAGTATTAAAGGTTTTTACATTTAGGATTTTTGCGATTTATATTTATAGGCTTTTAGTGGTTTATAGGTTTTATTTAAAAAAATAAAATATCAAAAAAAATTTCTATAATTTGTTCTCATTTTCAAAGGTTATAACCTTTGAAAATGAAATAATATTTAAAATTTTTTGAAATGTGAATACAATACTTAGTTATAATAATATTAATAATTATATATCATATAAATTCAATATAAACAATTTTATTGATATATATAATAAAAATGATCAATATTAAATTTATAAACTATTGATTTTAAGATAGATATTAATTAAAAAATAATTACTAAACCCAAATTGATTCAAAATTATAGTAAAATATATTTCTGGATTAAAATTTTTAATTTTAAAATTTTTACTTCTTTTATAAGCATATATATTTTTTTAATTATATTTGTCGCACTCATAATTTATTTTGTAATAAATATTTTTATAAAAATAAACTAATAAATAATTAAAATGAATATATAAAATTATAATAAATAGAATTAAAAATTAGATTTATTAATTATTAAGTAGTATTTAACGATTTAATGGTTTATGTATTTTGGCATTATGGGGTTTAGGAATTTACTGATTTAACTGTGCATGCATTTAGTAGTTTATACGTGTTATTTAAAAAAATATCAAAAGAATTATTTTATTTATTTTTTGATATTTTCAAAGGTTATAACCTTTGAAAATATAATATTTTTTAATTTTTTTTCAAAAATGAATACAATATTTAGTTATAATAATCTTTATATTTATATATCATATAAATTCAATATAAATATTTTTATTCATAAATATTCTAATAATGATCAAAGAATAAATTAATTATCTATTATTAATAAGATAGATATCAATTTGAATATAATTACAAAACTTAAAATGATCCAGAAAGAAAGCAAAATATATTACTATATAATAATTTTTTGTTTTAAATTTTTTTTCTTATAAAAAGTTTATCTATATTTTTTTGATGGAAAATAATAATATAAATTATATTTGTCTAACTCAATTTATTCTGTAATTAATAATTATATTAAAATAAACTAATAAATAATTAAAAAGAATATTTTAAATTATAATGAAAAAAATAATATTGAGATTTATTATTTATTATTTAGTGTATACTGGTTTAAAATGATTATCTATTTAGGGTTTTAAAGATTTAGGAGTTATTAATTTAAGTATTTAGGCATTTATTTAAACAATGAAATAACACAAAAATCATTTTTGTTTTTTTTTAACATTTCAAAGGTTATAATGTATGAAAATATAATAATTTTAAAATAATTTTAAATTGTGAATAAAATATTTAGTAATAATAATCCTTATAATTATATATAATATAAACTAATTATAAATAATTTTATTGATAGATATGATATCAATTATCAAAAAAATAAATTAATAAACTATTATTAATATGATTGATATAAATTAAAATATAATTACAAAACCTAAAATGATTCAAAATAAATGTAAAATTTATTACTAAATAATAATTTTTTGTTTTTAAATTTTTAATTCTTTTTATAAGATTATATTTTTTTTTTATAAAAAGTAAATTATTAATATTATATTTGTTTGACTAATTAATTATTTTGGAATTAATATTTATATAAAAAATAAACTAATAAATATTTAAAATTAATATTTAAAATTATAATGAATACAAATTAAAATGAGATTTAAGATATATTATTACTATATATGTAATTTATTTTTTGATAATCTGTTAGTATAAACAAATATTTTTTCTTTTTTAATATTTTCATGTAAGTACAGGAAAAAAAATATTAAAAGGCCGGGGATGCAGCAGTAGCAGAATAATGGAGGTCTCGCTGACCGGACAGCGGGCCGAAATTGGAGCAGAGCTTGATCCGTCTCATGATCCGACCCGCTCCGGTTAAATGAACCAAGAGAAATTTTAATATAATATGTTTTGTAATTTTATTTTCGGGTGGCTGTTTTTGGACCCGTGGAACTGTTCATCACCTCACTCTCTTCTCTGTGTGAGATTTATCATGACTATTTTGTGTGCTGCATACTGTTAGATATTTCTGTTGCTTTAATCTATAACGCAAAAGCATTTTCTGGTGGATTTAGCTAGTCGTACTGAGCGACTAGCGAACCACATTATTTTTGCTATTTATTTCTCATTTTTTGATTCTATCATGGATGGTTGCAAAATTGGGATATATATATTGCTTGTTTTCTGTTGTTTCTATGTTTCTGTATCTCAATCTCACTATCATGGAAGCACAATTTCCCAACAATTATATATGGTATATAGGTTTAATGGATCGATTATTTAGGGGTTTTGTCATTAAGGAGTTTATCAATTTATGTTTTTCGGCATTTAGTGGTATATAGGTTTTATTTATATAAAACCTATAATAAAAATTTTTTTGATTTTTTTTAGATTTTGAAAGGTTATAACCTTTAAAAATAAAATAATTTTTAAAATCTTTTGAAAAGTGAATACCATGTATAATTATATTAATCTTAATAATTATATATTATATAAATTCAATATAAATAATTTTAATGATAGATATTATAATAATCATCAAAAATTAAATTAATAAACTATTATTAATAATATAAATATTAATTAAAATATATTACATAACACAAAATGATTAAAAATAAAATAAAAATATATTACTAAATAATAATATTTAATTTTTAATTTTTTCCATATTTTTATAAGCCTATATTTTTTTATGATTAAAAATAAATTATATAAATAATATATGTCTCACTCGAAATTTATTTTGTAATTAATTTTTATAAAAATTAAAATATAAATAATAAAAATGAATATTTAAAATAATAATAAATAGAAATAAAAATGAGATTTATTATTTATTAAGTAGTATACAGCTGTTATAAGGATTATGTATTTAGGGGTTTCGGGTTTTATAAGCTACTGATTTAACTAAGTAAACATTTAGTGATCGATAGGTTTTATTTAAAAAAGAAATAACAAAAATTTTATTTTTTGTATTCTTTCTCATTTTTTAAGATTATAACCTATGAAAATATAATAATTTTTAAATTTTTTTCAAAAGTGAATACAATATTTATTTATAATAATCATAATAATTATATATCATATAAATTCAATATAAACAATTTTATTGATAGATATTCTAATAATCATCAAAAAATAAATTAAAAATATATTATGAATAAGATTGATATTATTTAAAATATAATATCAAAACCTAAAATGATTCAAAAGCAAAGATAAATATATTACTTAATAATAATTATATGTTTTAAAATTTTTATTCTTTTTATAAGCTTATCAATTTTTGATAAAAAATTATTTTTTGAAATTATATTTTTAACTCATAATTTATTTTATAATTAATATATATATGAATAAAAAACATAACTATCAAAATAAATTTTTTAAATTATAATGAAAACAAATAAAAATGAGATTTATTAAATATTATTTATGGTATATCGGTTTAAAGAATTATTTATATAGGGGTATCAAGATTTTCTAGTATAGTGA
This sequence comes from Sapria himalayana, assembly GCA_029783825.1. Classification (NCBI taxonomy): domain Eukaryota; kingdom Viridiplantae; phylum Streptophyta; class Magnoliopsida; order Malpighiales; family Rafflesiaceae; genus Sapria; species Sapria himalayana. The sequence goes on along the minus strand of JAREIK010002453.1, from coordinate 3,202 downwards.
TTTAAGTGGTTAGACATTTAGTGTTTTATAGGTTTTATATAAACAATGAAATAACAAAAAAAATACTTTTTTTATTTTTTCACATGCTCAAAGGTTATAATCTTTGAAAATATAAAAATTTTAAATCTTTTTTCAAAAGTGAATACAATATTTTGTTATAATAATTATTAAATTTATATATCATATAAATTCAATATAAAATTTTTATTGATAAATATTCTAATAATTATCAAAAAAAAATAAATAATCTATTATTAATAAGTTAGATATCAATTAAAATATAATTACAAATCCTAAAATGATTCTGAAACAAATCAAAATATATTACTATATAATATTTTTTTTGTTTTTAATTTTTTTGTTCTTTTATTAAGTTTATATATATTTTTTTGTTGAAAAATAATTTATATAAATTATATTTGTATTACTTATAATTTATTTTATAATTAATATTTATATAAAAATAAACAAATAAATAATTAAAATGAATATTTAAAATTATAATAAAAAAAATAAAAATGAGATTTATTATTTATTATTTATTATTTATTATTTATTATTTAGTATTATACATGTTTAAAAAATTTATCTATTTATGGTTTTCAAGATTTAGAAGTTATTGATTTAAGTATTAGGTATTTAATGGTTTATAGGTTTTATTCAAACAATGAAATAATGAAAAATTTATTTTTGATATTTTTTCCAATTTTCAAAGGTTATAACATTTGAAAATATAATAATTTTAAAATTTTTTAAAAATGTGAATACAATATTTAGTAATAATAAATTATATAACTATATATAATATAAACTAAATAATAGCAATTTTATTCATAATTTATTATATCAATTATCAAAAAATAAATTAAAAAACTATTATTAATATGATAGATATAAATTAATAAATAATTAAAAAACCTAAAATGATTCAAAATCAAGGTTAAATTTATTACTAAATAATAATTTTTTTTAGTTTTTGCGTCATTTTATAAGCTTATATGTTTTTTTGATGAAAAATATATTATTTAAATTATATTTGTATCACACATAATTTATTTTGTAATTAATATTTCTATAAATTATTTAAATTATATTTAAGGTTTACGAGTTTAAAGGTTTAATTATTTAGGGGCTTCGGGGTTTAGCAGTTTAGATATTTATGTATTTAGGCATTTAATGGTTTATAAGTTTTATTTAAACAATGATATAACAAAAAATTTATTTTTGTTATTTTTTCTCAATTTTGAATGTCTTAAACGTTGAAAATATAACAATTTTTAAATTTTTTTTATATGTGAATATTATATTTAGTTATGATAATCTTAATAATTAGATTATCATGTAAATTCAATATAAACAATTATATTGAAATATATTATATTAATGATCAAAAAATAAATTAATCATCTATTAATAATAAAATAAATATTATTTTAAATATATTTGCAAAATGTAAATTTATTCAAAATCAAAGTAAAATATATTACAAAATAATACTTTCTTTGATGTTTTGCTTCATTTTATAAGTTTATATTTTTTGTTATTAAAAGTAAATTATTTAAATTATATTTGTCTTCCTCGTAATTTATTTTTAATTTATAATTCTATAAAAATAAACTAAATAATAATTAAAATGAATATTTAAAATTATAATGAAAGCAAATAAAATAGATATTTATTATTTATTATTCAGAATATACTAGTTTAATGGTTTAAGTATTTAGGTAATTTTGGGTTTAGTGATTTAAGTGTTTAGGCCTTTAGTGATTTATAGTTTTTATTTAAAGAATGAAAAAATAATTAAAATCAATATTTAAATTATAATAAATAAAATAAATTTAGATTTAATAATTATTAAGTAGTTTATAGCAGTTTAATGTTTTATGTATTTAGGAGTTTACTGATTTACCTATATATGCATTTAGTGGTTTATATGTTTTATTTAAAAAATAAAATAACAAAAAATTTATTTTTGTGATTTTATCTAATTTTCAAAGATGATAACCTTTAAAAATATAATAATTTTTAAATTATTTTCAAATGTAAATATAATATTTAGTTATAATAATCATTATATATATATATATATTAATAAATTCAATATAAACAATTTTAAAAGATAAATATTCTAATAATGATCAAAAAATAAATTAAGAATCTATTATTAATAAGATAGATATCAATTAAAATATAATTACAAAACCTAAATGATTCAGAAGCAAAGCAAAATATATACTATATAATAATTTTTTATTTTGAATTTTTTATTATTTTAAAAGTTTATGTATATTTTTTAATGAAAAATAATTTATATAAATTATATTTGTCTAACTCATAATTTATTCTGTAATTAATATATTTATAAAAATAAACAAATAAATAATTAAAAAGAATATTTAAAATATAATGAAAAAAAATGAGATTTATTATTTAGGGATACCAGTTTAATTTAAATTAGATCTGTCTCACTAATAATTTATTATGTAATTAATATTTCTATAAAAATAAACTGATAAATAATTAAAATAAAAATTTAAAAATATAGTTAATAAAAATTAAATTGAGATTTATGTTTTTTTATTAATGTACACCTGTTTAATAGTTTAAGTATTTAAAGGTTTTGTCATTTAGGAGTTTAGCAATTTATGTTTTTAGGCATTTAGTGGTTTGTAGGTTTTATTTAAACAATAAAATAACGAAAAAAAACTGTAATTTTTTCTCATTTTCTTTAGTTATAACCTTTGAAAATATAATAATATTTAAAATTTTTTGAACTGTGAATACAATATTTAGTTATTTTAATATTAATAATTATATATCATATAAAGTCAATATAACAATTTTATGATAGATAATAATAATGATCAAATTAATTTAATAAACTATTAAAAAAGATGATATTAATTAAAAATATTTACAAAACCAAATTAAAATATATATGTCGCTCTCATAATTTAATTTGTAATAATATTCTATTAAAATAAACTAGATAATAATTAAAATGAATATTTAAAAATTATAATAAATTGAAATATAATTAGATTTTTAATTATTAAGTAGTATATAGCAGTTTAATGGTTTATGTATTCAGGTATTATGAGATTTAGAAGTTTACTGATTTAACTGTGTATGCATTTAGTAGTTTATAGGTTTTATTAAATAAATAAAATAATAAAAAAATATTTTTATTATTTTTGATATT